>JARHVA010001851.1:2492500-2500000 GCA_037957365.1 Torreya grandis | reverse complement strand
TATTGAGTTATAGTATCTAAATTTGTCTATTATCACTACTCACTTATTGAATATCATTTATTGACTATGGTTATACCTTGCATGTGTCTTTGGGAATTTTTGTCAACTCATAGCCTATCCTCTGTCCATTCCCCAGATAATGTTGACATCTCAAAAAATTATCAATAGAATTATCTCCCTCCTAGGCATTAGTCATTACTTAGGACTTATTTTCTGAGGCTAAGTAGCTTTATCTATAAATAATTCTACTTATGACATCTTAATCATATCTCAATTATCGCTCAGGGAATCCTAAGCCCTCATCATCTTAGTCTTATCTCGCCCTAAGCATTTTCTTTTCAAGTGGCCATCCAACTTGTTCCTCCCTGCAAGTCCCCTCAAGGGGGAATCATGTCTAATAACATCATTTTCTAACCTATTCACAAAAAAATTTAATTTAAAACACCATTAATCCTTCCACTTTACCCACTTGTAATGCCCTTTCAAATAAGGGTCAAAATGTATGCACCTAAATTTTCTCTCCTTAATTATTTTATTAATCTTGCTAATTTATCCTATAACCATAATCCTAGTCAATTAATTAAAATATTATTTTCTATTAAATATTTCCTACATCCCATAAACCTTTATATACCCCCTAAGATCAATTAAGCATCCCATTATCCTACTAAAAATCCCACTTAATCATTAATCCTACCTCATTAACTACCCACTATCCCACTTGCAAATTAAAAATTCATATTTTATCCAATTACCCCTAGCTAACCTACCACCCTAGCCTCTCCTACATACCTATGAACCTTAAACCTTATTTAATCCCCATCTAATCCCTATTATCCACTAAACTAACATATAATTATCTATATCTATAGAACCCTCTTTAAGATTCTATGACTCTCCCAAACTAGAGGCTTCTAAATAATTTAAAAATCCCCCAATACTCCCTCCACCAACTTATAAATATCCACGCTTGGAGCATGGATAAGATAATAATAAATCCATAAGCCTTACATATAATATCATAACATCCATATAAAATCATCATTATACTCTTTTAATCCATTCAAACATCCAAGGAAGCCATTAGAGTCCTCTCAAAAATACCATCAAGCAAACCACATACAATCAAAATTTCATTGGAATCAATTTGAAAATCTTAGAGAGAAACTACAATGAACAAGGTGATGGTAAGTTTTGATTCTTAAATTATTTACTATTCCTTCATTTCCCTCCTTGTGATATTATTATGCTTTTAGGTTTAAATTACTATTTATAATAGTTTTAATCAATAGCTCAAAAATACAATCATATAGAAAGTATCCCTCATATGTTGCATAAAACTATAGATTTTATTGTCACATCAATAATTCCCTTTCAACATGTGATTTATTGTGTTCAATTATGGATATAACATTACTCACATCAAATAAAACTTAGATATAAAGAGTAATTTACCCCTTGTAAGCAAAGACAACCTATTCCATCTCTTTTTTGAATACTTATTGTTATAATATCCAATATGATTTGCTTCCTATTACAACCAAATTCAAAATATTATGTATACAACCTATTATTCTACCCCATCCTCATCCTCAACCTAATTCTATTCATAAAACTATTCCCATTCTTCATCCAAGGCTCATACTAGATTATCATGTTCATGTTGTCCAAACTAGAAGGGGATGGCTACCTCTACCTCCCCAACACAATCCTCATATTCACAATATTCCTCTTCCTCCACGTCATTCAAGACATGTTTATCACCCTATAAGATATGATATAATTTACCAATTGCATAATACACTTGCTAAAATTTCTACTCTAGAGCTATTACAAAAGGCACCAACTTAGAGCTTGCTTGTCATATCTTGACTAGTGATTACTACCTATCAAATACCCAAACCACCATATTTAATAGGCCTATAGATAGAGTCCCACTTAACCAAACTCCACTTCTTGGAATCCAATCTACCTGACCAAAGTAACTACCTAGAGAATGCATCAAGATCTCTAATAAAACCTACATAAGTAACTTGAACCATACACCTATAGATAAGAAGTGCCTAAACCACATCCTTTAATAACATAATCCTCCCAACAAAGGACAACCACTTACAAGTCTAATTATTGACATAATCCCTAAACTTATCCAGAACACTATGTCAGGAACCTCTTGGTAGAGGGGACACAAAGATGGGAATACCCAAATACACAAAAAGGAGGTTACCTATCTAAAATCTAAGAACACAATAAATCTTAAATTGAATAAGTAGAGGATTGTTGAAGAAGAAGATATAAGATTTCCCTTCATTCATCCTTTAACTAGAAGTAGCAAGATAAATGTCAAGATCCCACATGAAATTTCTTGCTTCCTTGATTCTAGCAACACCTAAGAGTAGTGTCATCCATAAACTATAAATGGGACTAAAGAGGCAAACCTTAACCCCAACACCACCCATAAATAATCCCCTAACTCAAGTGGGATTTTAGGAGTCTTCCAAAGCCTTCATCCATAATAATGAAAAGATAAGGAGATAAGGGGTCACCTTGCCTAAGGCCCCTAGAAGCACCAAGTAGAAAAGATGGAACACCATTAATTAGCATAGAGTATGACACCAAAGTGACATATCTCATCACGCAATTAATCCATCTCTCATCAAACCTAAAATCATAAATAACCTTGTAATAAAAAGACCATTTCACCCTATCATAAATGTTAACCATGTCCAATTTGATGAACATGGCCTTCTCTCTAGATACCTCCATGGAATGGATAGCCTCAATATAAATAACCACACCATCTTAGATATGTTTGCCAACCACAAAATCTCCCTACTCCTTTGAGATAACTTTGACCAACTAAGGCTTCAATCTCTTATTAATTAGCTTAGAGATGATCTTATAGATAACATTATAAAGGGAAATTGGTCAAAAAAGGTTAAGAGAATTTTCACCTTCTCTCTTGGGGATAAGAGCTAGGAATGTGGAATATATGGATTTCAAAATTTGTTTACTATTCTATGGTTCTTACATATCCTCTAGAATATCTCATTTGATAATCTCCCAAAATTCCTTAAAAACTCAATAAGAAACCCATCTAGACAAGGGGCCTTCCCTTTTTTCATGTTGAAAATAACCACCTCCAACTCATCTAGGGAAATGGGCTGATTGAGTTCAACATTAGCTTCAAATGGAACCATAGAAGGAATACAATCCAAAAATTGGTTCACTTCCTCCAATTCCTTGAGAGAATCTTCTATGAATAAGGAATAAAAATACCTACTGGCCTCTTATGAGACATACCAAAAATAAGACAACTAAACACCTTGAGAGGAAAAATAGAATAGATTAAATTCCCATGTCCTCTAGCTTTGACAGAGTTAAAGAAGAAGGTAGTATTATTGTCTCCCTCTTAAAGCTAGTCAATCCTTGACATTTGCTTCCAAAACAACTCCTCCCATATTTTATATTTAGATAACACCTCCAAAGCTTCCGCTTCATATTTAAGGGACTCCCAAGTAATCCCTTGGTCTCTATTTTGCCTAGAGATGATATCCAATCAATTTTGAGATGTAGATTTTTCCTTAAATACATTCCTAAAGCATTCCCTATTCCACTTTTTAGCTAAAATTTCACAAAGTGGATCCTTTTTACAAATGTATACATGGTTATCCCATGTAGAGGCTAACCTATAGTCCACCAATATTTTATAAGGTCCTACAAAGAAGGCTCATGTAGCCACATTAACTAGAATTTGAAGGAAGGATTCTTAGTACTATCCCATCCATGCATAGAAAATTTTATAGGCTAGTGGTATAACCCTCTCCATTCAAGGATTTTTGAAATGGAGATCCACTAATTACCTAACCAAAAATTAGAAACCAAGAACCTATCCAGCCTTTCAGAGATAGAATCCACACCACACCTCCTATTACTCTAGGTGAATAAACAATTGAGAGGATTTATATCAATCAAATTTAGTAGGGTTATATCATTTATAAACATTGATGAAGAGGGTTTTAGATGATTCAAACCTCCCTTTCTTTTATCAAGACTAAGAATATAATTAAAATCCCCATCCACAACCCAAGGAAATAAAGGAGCTAAAGATCTCACATATCTTATATGATCCCACAAGTGAAGCTTACCATCCAAATCAATTAGAACATGGACATTAGAGAGTAGTAAGATTTCTCAAAATTCAAAACTTGAAGAAACCATGGATATGGAATACCTACCCACAATCCACCACAGGGGGAGATCTTTCTCTTATCCCAAAGACATGCAATCCCACTAGCACTACCCAGTGCCCCAATGCACTGACACTGATCATGTCATTAAATATTGGAGGATAGCTTAACCATTCCCTCCACAAATATCTTAGGTTTTTGAATAAAAATAGCATCAAGGGAATGATCCTTGATCATTTCTTGAACAACCTTTTGTTGAGGGATGTTATTCAACCTCCTTACATTTCAAGAGAGAACAATCATTTTTGGGGTTTAGAAAAATGGGATTCATGGATTTTAATTGAACTTGACGCCACCAAATTCTCACCCTTTAACTTGATCTTATCCTAGTATTTCTTCTTCTGTACATTGGAAGGCTTCTCTGAGTTCCCCTTCTTGAAATTCTTCTATTGCAACCCCAATAAAGAAGAGACGATGTTTCCCTTACCAAGATCCTAAGCCTCTACCATTGGTTGCAAATCCAAATGATGCATGGTTGGACTAGCTTCCACCTCAATATCCACTAGAATAATTGGTGAAAAATAAGAATTTGGAGTATGACCAGAAACCATCAATGACCTAGTGTCTATTTCCACTAAAATATTACCACTCCCATCCTTTTTAGAAGCCAACTGCTCTACCTCCAATAAAGTATCAATAATTATACCCTTATTGGGGACATCTATTTTTTGATCCAAGTCTTCTAAGGCCTAAAACTAGTTAAACCTTACATCATCTTTCCTATCCTTAAGGGTTCTTTTTTTTCCCATTCCCTTATTATGATACTTAACTAGAACAAAACCCTTTGTATCTATTTCCCCTTCAAACATGGGGGATTTTTTTTTATCTCTCGATGGTTTTGAGCAAAGAGGTTTCCTAGATGAAGCCCCATTAGTGAAATTATTTGAGCCATTAAGTTTAGGACATTTTCACTATAAATGATAATATT
This sequence comes from Torreya grandis, assembly GCA_037957365.1. NCBI lineage: Eukaryota > Viridiplantae > Streptophyta > Pinopsida > Cupressales > Taxaceae > Torreya > Torreya grandis. The sequence goes on along the minus strand of JARHVA010001851.1, from coordinate 2,494,822 downwards.
CATAAAATATTTAGCACTAAAAGGGTAAAGTCTCATAGTCCAATTGTTGAATCCATGAAGTAGACCCAACTTGAAATTCCAATGAATCTGGTAGTGAGTTATTTAGATAAATCTCCACACAAATATGGGCTAAAGAGATAACCTTATTTTATATTTTCTATTGTGACAGACCCACTGAATTACCCAACAAAAGTGCAATGATGTGCAAAACGTCATTCCTCTAGAATTCAACTGTGAGCCAAGGAAGTCACACCTAGACTAAAACCCTCAATGAAAGTTCTTTAGTTAGATTAAATATATTGTGTTAGGGTTTAATTAATATCCCCACTTGATTATAAAATTATGGACCTCCCTCAAAAGCTTTATTATGGTCTACTAGGCATGAAAATAACACCATAAAATATCCATTCGTTGCTTGCATCACCTCCATGTCTCCCTCTAGGTTCTAAGTCCAATGAGCCTAGGATTCAAAAAATGGGAGAGATACCCTGATTCCCATGAAATTATAGATTAAATAATGATTCCTCAAATATTCAAAATCCTCCATAATAGAGTCTAATTGGGTAACCAAAATTGGGTGAGTCTCACTTTTAACCAAACAACCATTCACCTTCAAAACTCAAGAGATACCACCCCACAAAGATCCTACACCATTTGAATCATTATTCAAAAAAATTGTAGCATTATCAAGAAATGGGAGAGAGACCCTAATTCTCATGAACTTTTAGATTAAATCATGATTCCTCCAATATTCAACATCCTCCATAATAGAGTCCAATTGAATAACCAAAATTGGGTGAGTCTCACTCTTAACCAAATAACCATTCACCTTTAGAACTCAAGAGATACCACCCCACAAAGATCCTAAACCATTTGAATCATTATTCAAAAATTTACATCCTTATCATTATTATATGTGGATAAATCAATTCCCATTAACACATATAAGAATGACATAATTTTTGGGCCCTTAGGAGTAGCATCTAGCTCCATGGATAACCTTGAACTTACACTTGGATCCATATAAACATAGTCCAAAAAGAAGAAAAGAGGAAAAAAACATATATTTAATAAATACCCAACCCTTAAATTGTAATAAAAACCCACCCTTAAAGAAAAAAGACCCTCTGACCTCCTTACCATGCCATATAATTCACATACAAGGATGAAATGCCTGCATGCAGGCTGTGGCTTGTTATAGGTCATGTGCCCTCTTGCATGGATCCTTCACTCTCCCATTAGCCATATTTTTTATATATTGAATCACCCATAATTCCTCTAATTTTAAATCATTACCTCTTAGAAATTTTCAAAATCTATTTTAGCATTAAAATGTTGGAAAAATTTCAAAAAAAACATCAGAAAATTGAAAGTGGGGACTAAAGAAAAATTTAATGTTTCTAGCTTACTTATTTTTGTGTGTTGCTTATTCTATTTTAATAAAATATCATATCTAATATTTCAATATATAATGTTTCTAATTAGGTAAGTGAGTGTGATAAATAACATAAACTCACATGATTTTTTGATGTCAAGTTTCCCTTATTACCCAATAACCTTGCTAAGTTGGGGGCATCTCTATGTTCTCCATGAATTTTTTAATAGGCTATCCCTATCCATAACCTCTTTACCATGTTGAGAAACATATAGTATAAATGTATCTATAAATCACTCATGGTTTATACATGTATTACATGAAATATTCTACTAAATAACATTTCACATTCATATATATAATGAATATATACTAGCCTTATTTCCTACATGCTTTGCTTTGCTTTGCATTATGAATTTCATATATGCTAAGCTATATTTTTTATTGATTATTATATGTATAGTCTTTGGCATTGTATGATAAATTTATTTATTACATTGCATCATCATTCCATTTTTGTGTGGTGTTTGGCCTTGTGTGTCACAACAATTACATGTCCTTTATATGTAGGCCTTTGGGACTTATGTATGACATATTACGTAAATATTTATCATGTTACTTGCTTGTCTATTTATTGGTAATATGGTTCCATGATTCATTTCATGCATCAATTATATACTCTATTCTTAATTTAGTGTCATAATTCATATCATACACACATTATTTCTATGCTTCAATGATTTGTATTTCTAACACATGCTTCATTTGTAAATTTAATGTTATATTTAATACTATGATGTAATTAATTTAACATATTAAAAGTTATACAACATCATTATATTTTTCACATATGATTTATTTTTAGATAAGTTAATCACATGATACGTCACTCATCTCAAAAGGGGCCCATCAAAATGGGCTTGCTTGGAACATTCAAGCCTCATGAG
>JARHVA010001851.1:2140000-2487500 GCA_037957365.1 Torreya grandis | reverse complement strand
AAATTCACTGGATCAATCCTAGACTCCCATCTCTAACCACATGTCCAAAGAGATATAAGTGATTGTTGAGAAATCTCACATTTATTTTAATTCAACTCTAACTTGGTCTCTTTAAAAAATTGCAAAACTTTTTTTAAATGATTAATATTCTCATCAGAACTTATACTAAAAATAAGAATAAAATTTAAATACATAATGACAAAGGAATAAATAAATGAACTCATTACCTCATTCATTAACCACATGAAGGTATCTAGTACATTGCATAGCAAAAAAATTAGAACCAACCACTCTTACAACACTCAACTTGTCTTTAATTATGTTTTCAAAATGTTTGCTTTTTTAATTCTCACTTTACAATACCCATATTTCAAATCAATCTTAGTAAAATAATTAGCATGTTGAAGTTGCTCTAGAATATTATCAATCTATGGAAGAGGTTACCTATTACTCACATTTTTTTAATTTATATATAATAAACACACATTATTCATGAAACATATTTATTAGGTACTAAAAAAAATGAGAACCACATGGAGAATTACTAAGTAGGTTACAACTTGATTAATTAAAGAGTGCAATTTTTTTTACCTTATTGGAATCCTGTAAGGACTATCTATACAACCAATTTTTAGAACCATATTTTTAGTAGCAATTAATTTTTGTGTGAAATAGGACTCACCGGTGGTAACCTCAATGCCTCATGAAAAATTTCCTTGAAATTATAGACCAAATATCACATACACTTATTTTATTTATTAGTAAACATGTTACAATATTTTTCGTGTATCCACTTATTTATCTTGAATAAATCTAAATTTAAACAAAAATAACTTCCTAATTGCATTAAAAATAATTGTATCTTAGGGTAAAAAAAATGATGGATGCCAAGGGTGTAGGTTTTAGGGTTTAAAAATACCTTATATTGATGGCAATTGGATTGGTGACAAGTTTAGAGAATGGATATGAAATGTATATTAGCAATCTATCAACCCCATGAAAAGAGAAGCATGTGGATGGAAGATATGACAATATGGTGGAGGAGGTTATGTATGAGATACATTGGGTTAATTTTGGTAGAGCTACAATGGGAAGGAATCATGACATGGTATATTTTTTGAATGGGTTATACATGGAACCTAGCCAAGGAAGAGGAAACATTTTTGGTAGTGATTTCATTACAATCGACCACCCTTTTATTTGTCAGATTATATTGAGGGGAAAGGACATATGTTAAACTATAGGAGGGGTATGGTTGGAGTTAGAGATCCATTCCAAGACCAATAAGGATAATGAAAAAGTTTTGGTATCATTTTTTTGGTGATCCACACTCCCATAGATATGGGCCAAGTGGGTGTATCAACTATTTAACTTAATGCATGTAGGCAAAGAGTTTGATACAATGATGGTAGGGAAAAAATTGGGAGGTAGAGGAAAATACTCCAAATAATGGTATGGTACCTCTAAGGGAAATTTTTTTTCCTATGTGTAACAAATATTGATTGCATGTTGGAACTTAAATAAAAACTTGAATAGACACAAGGGATTCCAACTAAGTTACAATGTCTTTTCTAAGAGGAAAAACACCTATAGGATTATGCTCTGTTGTTTGCTTAAAAAATATATAAATATGTGCTCTTTATTTTAATGGCATGTTTATGGGATGATAAGTGGGATCTAGGATACCTTATACTTCAAAGTTGGATTCTTACAAGGATGCAACTCGTTCTAATTCCCTCACCCTTTCAGATTTATGAACAGACAAGCCAAATCCATAAATTGTTGATAAAATGGAAGAATCACCAACATTGGAGGTAAAGAATATTGGGGTCTTTGAAGTGATTGATTATTTCAAAATAAATATAATTATTTGTCACTTTAATGGGTTTTGGACTTGGTCAAAAGAGTTGTATCATTGGATCTACACACACTGGTCCAAAGAGTGTGAGTTATTATTGTGCTCAAAAGGCTTCTTTTTAGTACAAATTCTCAACTTTAAATATTCTTAGACAATATCTGAGAAAGGACCATGGTTTTTGAGAATATTGGTCTCAAACCTTACCCTTTATTTCCATTTTTTGAGTCTAACACTATGTTTATCTCAAAAATGTTCATTTAGTTCTATTTTCCTAATTTGCCTCTTCCCTTTTGGCAATCAGTGGTAGTTACATATATTAGGATTTTTTTGGGTAGTTTCATTAAAATTGATCAAACATGAACTAGCCAAGGCCTTTTAACCTTTTCACACATTTATGTGGAGATAGAACTAAGTAAAGGATTACTATAAATTATAATCCTAAAATATGGTGCATGGACATGGAATAAAACCTTGAAATTTGATAATACATCATTTTGGTGTTGGTTGTGCTACCAAATAGGGCATTTACAATAATATTGCACACAAGAAAGAGAATGTAAAAAATGTAAAATGGGGTTCACTTATAAACTAAATATATGGTATACTTTCGAGCCAAAATCCTTAGAAGGTGAGGATATAACAAGTAGGTAAAAACTGCATTCAACCAAGAAAGTTAGCAGTGTAGGGGAAAGTAAAATAAGGGCTAAATAAAACAAGCTATTTGGGAATTCAAAGGAATTAATGAAAGTGGGGGGTCCATTATAATGAGGGACATATATAAATGAGACTCTCTTAGTAGGGATTAAAATACATCAAGAGTTAGATAACTCTGAATGCAATAAGGAATCATTCTTGATTGGCTCTGAAACACAACCCTCTGAACTACAAATGGTGGTTGGGGTAACCTCTCCAAAGATATGGATTGAGGTGGAAAAAAAGGTAAAAATTATTTATGGAGGAGATCAAATTATGTTATAATATTAATTTAGTTGGATGGGTGGGTAATGAGCCTACTAATTTGGTTATATTGGTATCTTGGTTGTGTTTTAGTTTTATCACTTGTTTCTCACACTAACTTTTTAAGTGGTGTGTGGCTATCCCTATGGGGGTTGGGTTTGGATGGACACCCTTTAGGGTGTTTTATCATATTTTTTTGGGAATCTTTGTGTGTTTATGGTTTTTGTGTTTTAATTAGGGACTTTGGGCCCTTGTTGTTTCCTAGTTGTTGGTTTTATTTTATTAGCTTTGTACTTTTGTTTTTTCATTTTAGTAAAATGGTTAAGGGACCTATTAACCCTCATTACCAATATAAAAAGTTATTTTATCTTAAAATAAACTCAACAAAGATATTTTATAATCACATTATCATTATGAAAGTATGTATCTCTTTCCATCCTTCACTAAATGGTATTAGTTATCTCACCTCATGAATATTGCATCTTGGATATACAAGGGTTTCCAAACACTACTCTACACACATGAAGATGCACAACATCCAAATTAAATTTATCAAATAAATGTTCATTAATAAAAATCTTAAATTTGAATTTCTTGGTCACCTTGATGTTTACACCTTTATTCACTTGAACCAAAGAGTATAGGATTGGATGATATTAGGTTGTTATCAAATATTTGTCTACAAATTACTTCATTATAATTTATTATTATAAAAATTAATATTCACTTTTTTTTAATTAATATAAATTATAATATGTAAATATTATCAAGTTCACTTTCTTGAGAAATAATACCACCTAAACATACATATCTATTAACATAGGTACAACACAAAGTGTCATCCACATAAAATCTACAAAACTTATTCTCGCCTAAGAGAGGGCAAATCCTTCTTCTTTTTCTTACTCTTGAATAGATGAAATTATAGATGTAGCTTCCAATATTTATCCTTGGAATGAATATCAACATAAAAATTCCCAAAATTTATTTTAGTATCCCTTTAATGAATGGAAATATAATTACGCTTACCTTTCCCTTTAATTTTATCTTTATACATTGATCCACCTTGTTTCTTGGAAGTTATTTGAGAGGTATAGGGATCCTTTTTTAAATCTATTTGTAATTAGTGATATTGAGAAAAATACTCATATGTATAACTAGGATTTGAAAAGAGGGTAGGTCTCCTAAAATTTATATGGATTTAATCAACATACTTCATCAAGATGTTGTAGTCTATTATATCTTTTCTCATTTGGACATACTTCTTTTAGAGTTTGATTGTGTATTTATACATACTTTAGCCTTGAATTTTCCTAAGATATTTACAATATGTAGACCTAACTTCATATTTAAAAAATAGGGTAAAACTTATTCTTGATTAACATATTATAATTATCCAACTTAGTGATATGAGGAAGCTTTTTTAATAACCAAGTTATGAACATAACTCTCAACCCAACTTAAAACATGATTGGGTAATTTTAACGTTACAAAACAAAAATTAAATCTCATTAATTTGATGTAATTTTAAATACATGTCTATTTTTTTTAGCCAATGGTATACCCCCACTACATTATCTATTTCACATATCCATCATATGGCTTAATTTTAAACTTTGCCTCAGCTTTGAATAGAGGTGGAGCTTGGTTGACATGGGGATTTTCTTCCACTTTCTCATGCTTAAGAACATCATCCTTAATTTATATTAATTATCACATAGAAAAATTAATATTAAAACTACTATATATGTATCATATAAATATATATGCTAGAAATTTCTTCAATATTATAAAATTGATCTTTTTGTTGCATGTACATATTCTTCATCAACATGGGTGATGTAGAGCATCACAATGTGATATGATATGTTAGATTCTTTAAGATTTTAATTTGAAATTTTTTTGGTATTTTTATTTTATTATAGGTATTAGGGACCCTTATATGGTCTTATATTCCTTGAGAGTCTTTGATTTAGTGTGTTTATAGGGCTTTTGAGTTTTCCCACCAACAAGTCTTATTTGAAAATTTGAATTTAGAACAAGCTTTTGAGCTATGTTTTGATGTTTGGTGTGTAAGGTAAAGTTTGGTGAAGGTTTTTATGGTAATATTAAGGTGTTTAAGTTTTATATTAATGTGAATATAATGATCTAATAATCCAAAATCTAGAAACAACATTTGTAACTACCACCCAATGTGGGGTTGGCAAGAAAGGAAAGATTGTTTATATGTTTGGCAAGATATAAAAATTATAAATGCATGTTGTGAATTAGTGGGAGTTACATTAGAATATTATAATTTGAGAGGATAGGATTAATTTTAATAATTAGGGGTTTATAGTTTAATAAAGATCAAAATTTGAATGAACTCTACCTACCTTACACAATTATGCACATAACATGTATGTATGTTGAGAGAATGGAATAAATGGTTTTGAGGATATATTGTTGAGTTTCATGGATTTACATGAATTTAAGTGTTGTTTATTTTTTATTATTCATGATTATATTGATCCATTATAATCATTATTTAGTTAACAATGTGGAAATTTATAACATAGTCCAATAAAAGGGTAATTATGCATTTATACAGTCCTAAATAATAAGAAAGGTGGTATGGTTGATAATTGTTTAAGAATTATGGAAATTTACAAGTAATAACCATAATATGGATTGTAATAATTATTATATTTATCACTTTTGAGGCTAAAAACCATATAGGATTCACAATTCAACAAAAACCTTCTTTAGAGTGCACACAATCCTATTTAGTGCACTCAAATTTTTGTATAAGTGTGTGTTGCAGTATTTTAATGATTGATCAAGGTCAATTATATCCTATAGGATTTTTAAGAGGTTTTAAAAGACCATAAATATTCATTAGTCCAATTATAAAGGAGAAGAATCATCTAAAACTTTAAATTTCCATAACATAATCCTAGAAAAAGAACCCATAACTCTACATATTTGATTATTGAGAACTTTTTGTGATTTTTCAAGACAATCTGGTGATTAGATAAGGTAAAATAATATTTTTAAGACCTCACATAGGTAATTTAAATATTTTAAATGCCTTAAATCTCAAAATTTACCTTTTTCTATGATCTCATCCTACAGAGGCCTATGTCAAGGTTGGACTAGGGTTTCAAAATGGAAACTCCCATTACTTTTGTTTTAACCTAAAAAAATAATAAAACTTGGTAATCCAATGTAATTTAATGTGAAATAAAGGATTGATGAGTTTTTATGTTGGTTCCGATTTGTATTATATAGTTCTTATTATTGTGTGTTTGTCTAGGCCTAAAAGAGACCTAATTGGGTAAGTGACTTGGTGAGTTAGTAGGGTTACCTTGATAATTAAGAAATGGAAATTTTCATGAAGATAAAATAATATAAAATGTATCTAAAAAGGTGATTATTTTCTATATAAACCTTGTATTTTGGTCAAATATACAATATTTACATGAAAACAGGGTTATAAAGAGCTAGTGAAGAAAGAAAAAAAAGAGGTATGTTTGAAAGTTATACCTTGGATATTTTTCATGATTATTATATGTATATAATATTTAAAAGGGGTGGGTTTAGGGACATATTATCCCTTGATAAATTAAAAACAAACTTAGATCCTTGTTTTAGGCTTTTAGGCCTATGTAACCATAACAAAGAGAGAGATAAATTTAAGGAAATAATGAAAAGTGCAGTTATCAAAATTGTGCAACAAGAGGTTGGTGTTTGTAAAGGATATATATATTATATATAAATATTATTGAGTGATAGATAATAAAAAGATAATATTTATACATTTCTAAAGAGGCTTATGAGCCTAGTCAAAGCAAGAGTGTTCCAGTGTGTCAAGAAAGAATCAAACTACCTGCATCAAGAAATCCAAGTTAGATATCAAAATAAAGATCAAATGGATAAATAAAATATAGGAAAAGGTAAATTAAGGTTGTAATAATTATACATTAAATCAACTAGTATCAGAGTATGTAAGCTCTTAGAATAAATTATGATTTTGAGGTTGCTCTTTGAGATTACATGAAGCTAAGTTACAGATGAGAAAAATTTAAAGACAAAAAAGTGTTAAAGATTTTGTGGTAGATAATCCATAATAAGAGAGGTATAAAATTCTCAAGAGAGATAAGATAGACTCTAAGTGAGAGTTTTTGTTTCAAGGTGAAAAATACTTGTACAAGAGTGTCAATAGACCAGGTAGAGAGAACCTAGGTTGAGACACCAAAGTAAGGTGAAAAAGACTTGCTTATGAGAAGATGAAGGTATATAAGGTAAAAGAGAAGAAGGGATTGGCTGAGTTATATTACCATAATGAGAGAAAGAGGAAATAAGACCCAAGGATAAAATGGTTAGATGTTTAAGAATAAATGAGTGAGATAGATAAAAGGTTAGAGATCATAAATCTCTTCATGGAGATCATGAAATAATAAAAGAGCTGATGGTATGGATAGGTTATGAATAAGAAGAGATCCATGTGGCCTGTAAGTCTACTCATAGAGAGAGAATAAGAAATATGGTTATGAAAGACCATGAAAAATAAAAGAGGTTACTATGTAGGTAGTTCAAGGAGGAGATGAATAAGTTTATGAGGGATGAATACATTGGTAGATAAGATGGAGGTGAGCATAACCTTGAGAAGAAGGAGATAATCATGAATAAAAATAAATATAATAAGGAGAAGATGGAGGCAAATAAGTCTCAAGATTTTACATCTAAATATTTCTTGTCATGTGTGCATGTAGGTATAAGAGTGAAGGAGGAAGAATTCTATGTTGAAGACATCAAAGTTGAAATCATGAAGGATAAAAATCATGAGTATCATTATTATGTTAAATAAGAAGATGAATGGGAAATAATATATGGAGGTGCAATGATATGATATCCTAAAAGAGGAGAAATACATGGAGAAGAGGATCTTCAAGAAGAAAAATGCCTCATGGAAGGTATAAAAGAGAGAGAGTTGAATCAAGGAGAAGTTTAAGAGGATAAATGGTCTCAAGGTTTTCTTTTCAATAGTTATTTTGATGATTAATCTATTGATATGTAAATTGATGAAGATTTTTTGTATATTGAAACAATGGAATTGATGGATAGGCTCATGAAAAGCAAAGATAAAGTTGAAGCACCTCATGAAGTGATTAGATAACTTTATATAAAATATAAGGAGTATAATTAAATTATCATGAAGGATGAATCCCAAAAATAATTTATTATTGAATATTTATAAGAAGGTGAAGATGGAAAATAATAGATGGTAGAGTATACAGAGGAAGAATAAAGGGTGTGGTAATAAACTATGTAAGAATCAGATTGTTTAGACCTCATAGAAGATGCGGAAGTCATTAAAATAGTATATTTGGAGATAATAAATATTTTTAATCAAGTGAAATATATATAAGGTGTTTAATATGAAGTTATAGGTCATATAGGGGCAAAAAATTAGAATCAAGCAAAGAATTGTAACCAATAAAATGAACAAGGTGATGCAAACAAAGTGGATAGCCAAGGTAAGTTGAGTATGGGGTCATGTGAGTTGATAAAATAAAAATGATGGGTATATAATGGTGTAATAAAATATTAGAAATGAAAAGTGAAGGAACTCAAGTAGATGAGAGAGCAACCTAGAGAAGCTTGGAAGAAGCATACGAGAATGAGAGAATAAAAAAGACAATGAGGTCCTTGAAGAGACTAAAGTCTCATGAGTATAATTTGATAGGTATTAATAAATATTATGTAGGTATGGAGATTAAATATAAGGATTCACTCCATGATAACATAGATAATAGAAGCAATAAGTCACTATAGTTCATGATAGAGCCAAGTAAAAAGGATGAAAACCATGATTCTCACAAAGGAGTTGACTGGAGGAATAATACATATTAGGAGGAGGACAATATCAATCCTAATGATATTAAAGGAAGTAATGAGAAAAAATTATCATGGAGGGAGAAAATAGAGGGAATCCTTAGCCCAAGAACCAATCTAAGAATTAAGCCAAGAGGTGAAAAACAAAAACTCATGTAAGGAGAGCCATAAACAAGCAAGCTAGAGAGCAAGCAAAGGAAGCATGAAAAAGGTAAGAAGTTAAAAAATTAAATAGGTAATTTTAAAACTGATTTGGTTATTATTATTTATTATGGTAAAACAAGAAGATTCCAAGAAGTGTGGTGTTATGTTGAAGATGAATTATTCAATGAGATGCCATTTCAAGATGAGCAAGGCAACGAGAAGACTCACCATATGAAGGTGAAGTGTATTGTAGAGGAATCCAAATAATATATCAATGAAATTTTTATAAGGATTAAATAATAAATTATGTTTAAGAATACATTAAACCATAAGGACAAAGGAGGAAGAAAGTTTAAGAAGCAAGAGGAGCCAAGAGTGCATGGACTAAGCATGATAAATGAATAAGAAATCTATGGATTAAGAAAAATATTGAGGAATGAGAATCAGACCTTGGAGGTATATCATGATGAAGATAAGATAGGGATAGAGGATATATAATATGAAGAGATCAAAGAGTTGTAGCAGGTTATATACTTCATGGAGGTAGAGGATGAGTTGTCAAAGAATAAAGGTAAGGCAAGAAGACAAAGATAAAAGAACCATCTGAGGAAAAATGAAAAATAAAAGAGGAAAAGATATAAGATAAGATTATAGGATCATAAGAGAAATAATTGGAAATCAAGAAGAAGGTGAATAAGGTAAATTTGATTAGGAGCTCAAATTTTCCCCACTTAAAGAGTATGATGCAGAGCATCACAATGTGATATGAGGTGTTAGAGTCTCTAATATTTTAATTTGACCATTTTTTGGTATTTTTAGGTTATGATAGGTCTTATAATTACCATTATATGGTTTTATATTTGTTTATATTCTTTGATTTAGTGTGTTTCTAGGACTTTTGAGTTTTCTCACCAAAAAACCTAATTTGAAAATTTAAATTTAGAATAAACTTTTGAGTGATGTTTTGAGTTTTGGTGTGTAAGGTTAAGTTTGGTAAATGTTTTGAGGGTCCTAATAAATTTTTTAATGTGTATATTAATGTGCATAACATGATGGAACAATTTAGAATCAAGCAACATCAGTTGTAACTGCCACCCTACATGGGGTTAGAAAGAAAGGAGAGATTGTTTACATGTTTGGCATGATATAGAGGTTAGAAATGCATGTTAGGAGTTAGTGTAAGTTATATGAGAATGGTATAAGGTGATATTATAGGATTAATTTGAATAATATTCAGTGTAAAGTCCAAGAAAGATTAAAAAATTGGATAAACTCTACCTACCTTACAAAATTCTATATATAGCATGTATGCATGTTGAGAGAATGGAATAAAGAAATGGTTTTGAAGATATATTATTGATTTTTATGGATTCCCATGAATTTAATTTTTTTTTAATTTTTTATTATTAATTATTATATTGATCCATTATAATCATTATTCATTTATCAATGTGGAAATCTACAACACAGTCTAAAAAAGGGTAATCATATGTTTATGCAATCCTAAATGACAAGAAAGGTGGCATGGTTGATGATTATTTAAGGATTATGGAAATTTTTGAGGTATATACATAATATGGAGTTTATTAATAATGATATTTATCACTTTTTAGGCTTATAAAACCATATAGGAGTCAAGATTCAACTTAAGCCTTTTTTAGAGTACACACAATCTTATTTAATGTACTCAGAATTATATATAAGTGTGTGTTGGAGTCTTTTAATGATTGATAAAGGTCAATTATATATTTTAATAGTTTTAATATGGTCAAATAGACCATAAATATTCATCATTACGCTTAAAAATGGGAAGAATCATCCAAAACTTTAAATTTCCATAACACAGTCCTAGCAAAAGAACCTAGAACTCTACATATTTGATTTTTCAAGAGAATATAACGGTTGGAGAAGGTAAATGAATATTTGGAAGACCTCACACAGGTATTTTAAATGTTTTAAGTGTCTTAAAACTCAAAATTTTCCTTTTCTATGCTCACAACCTACATAGGTCTATGCCAAGACTAGACTAGGGTTTCAAAATGGAAACTCCCATTACTTTTGTTTTAACCTACAAAAAATCACAAAACTTGGTAATAAAATGTAATTTAATGTGCCAAAAATTATTTATTAATTTTTAGGTTTTTTTCTAGTCCATAATATATAGTTTTTATAACTATGTGTTTGTATAGGCCTAAAAGAGATGTAATTGGGTAAGTGACTTTGTGAATTAGTAGGGTTACCTTGAGAATGAGGCCATGAAACTTTGCATGAAGATGAAAAAATATAAAAGGTATCCAACAAGGATATTATTTTTTCTATAACCCCTATATTTTTTTCAAATCTACTCGATTTTCATGAAAACAAGATTACAAGGAGCTAGTAAATAAAGAAGAAAGAGATGTATGTTTGAAAGTTCTACCTTGGATATTGTGCATGAGGATTTTATGTATATCAGAGTTAAAAGGGGAAGATTTAGGTCCATATTATCCTTTTATAAAATATAAATAAACTTGGATTCTTGTTTTAGGCTTTTAGGCGTATGTAACCATAGCAAAGTGAGAGACAAGTTTTTGGAAAAAATGGAGAGCAAGGTTATCAAAATTGTGGAAAACGAGGATGGTGTTTGTAATGGATGGAGATAGTGAAAATTAATATTATGGACTGATATGTAATCAAGAGATAATATTTATATGTTTCTAAAGAGGCTTATAAGCTTAGTCAAAGCAAGAGTTTTATAGTGTGTCAATAAAGAAGCAAAGTACCTACATCAAGGAAGCCAATTCACAGATCAGAATAAAAATCAAATGGAGAAATAAGATCCAAGAATAGGTAAATGAAGTTTATAGGCATTATCCACTACATAAATTATCCATTTATATTATATTTATATTTTGGTTCATTGTGTAAATGTCTTGTTAAAATGGAACTAGGATACCTTGACCACTAACATTGTTTTCTATAGTGGAGGGCATAAACTATAATGTAGTCACAAAAACACAAAAGCACACAAAAAATTGATAATAAAATAAATTTTATTACATAATCCATAAAATAGGTGGATATTTCACACTAATATTTACCAATGTAGATCCTCAACTCCTAACTCAACAAGTGACTAATAAAACACTATTATAGACTAGTTTGCTTAATAAAACAAAGATGTAGTATGTTGGAATTAAAATGTATAAAATTATGAAAATTAATATAAGCATGAAAAAACTAAAGCATGATAATAATTCAATAATTTATTTGAGTAGGAAAAAATCTAGTGGGTGAGGTGATTTTAATCCCATTGCCACTATGCAATTGTAAAATGTACAAATTATTGCCACTTTTAGCCTTTCATGAAAATAAATACCAAAATTTTGTATCTAGATAATTTCAACTCTCACAACACTTCACATTATAATAAAAAACTATAAACAACAAACAACAACTAGGAAACAATTATATAGTGTGAACAAAGACTCAAACTTGTAAATTGTAATGTGAATCCAACTTCACAACTCAATTTGAATCTAAATTCATAACTCTTCACTAAACTATCTAAGGTCTTATTAATTACACATTTTTTTATTAATTAAATCTTAATTTTGAATCCATAAATAATCTCAGTATTACCATTTTCAATAAGAGTAAATGTTTATAATTATTCCCCTACATGTATTTTATATGGTGGTGAAATTGCCTATCTATGTAGACTAGCAGTTACACAATCATTGAGATAGTTAAGTAACCTCTAGATTACTTTTATAACCACCATGTGAAAACACTAGTGGTTAAAAAAACACCATGTAATTTTCATAATCACCCCTTGCATATAGTGGTGGTTTCGTTATATATGAAAAATACCTCCAATTCAAGAGCTAAAATTATTGACTTCATCACTCTAAAAAAATTTGAATCATCTCCATACATAAGTTTCCATTGTAAGTTATATGACCTGATGTTTTAACATTAAGTGTATTATAATAATGAATTAAATATATTGGGAATATTGGAAACATATAACAAGTATATAAGGGGTAATTTTAAGTGCTATTTATAGCCATCTGGCTATAAGTAGATTTTGGTCACCTTAAAAATGGTTAATTGTGTGATAATATACATAGATTGATTAGCCCAAATTTTATTCAATATCCTATAATTTTTATTATAATCACCCTATAATATATATTGTAACATATTTTGGTACATTTTTTTTCCATAATATACAATTTTGGGTCTCATTCACCCTAAAGTTATAGGAGACATGTATTAGTTAATCTTAAATCACCAGTTATATTTGTATGTGCATGTATGTGTACACACACACACATTATATATATATACATATATATATATATATATATATATATATATATATATATAGAGAGAGAGAGAGAGAGAGATAACGAATACTTTTCAATGTGTTTTTACTTGACATGTTTCACATTGGACATTTTGGGTTGCAAATTCATAATTTATTGTGAAAAAGCATTGTGTTAGAGTTTAATTATATAAAATTTTAGGTTTGAGTGTAAAAGTATCAATTATAGTATGGTTTTATGCTTTGTGATGTAAGTATATTGTATATTGTTTACATGATGACATGAATATATGAATAAAAGGATGATTTTTTTATATGTTCTAAATATTATTTTGTTAATCTTAGTATATATGAATAATATATTTTACCTTTTTTTTAAAGTTTAAGATGATGTGTTCATATATTCATAATTGATTATATTAATAGGAGTCTTAATGTTTCTTATTGCACCTTAGGTGAGTGTCTGGGTCTTTTGGTCCAAGTAATAGGTTGATGTAGTAAGATTTGAGTGTCTATCTATTTTTGTTCTTACCATAACCTACATAAGGATTAATTAGGTAAAAATAAAATCAAAATAATTTGGTTCCATTGTCAAGACCCTATATGAAGAGAACATGGATATTAGATTTGAAAATGATGGAATGTATATCTCTAGAGCATGTGGAGGATTGATTTAAATTAAAATATTTAGATTATGTGAAAAATGTTTCTGGAAGAAAAAGTTTGAATCTTAATAAGTTGTTGGAAAATCATATTTTATGAGATATTCATGAGATGTTTTTTGAGTTTGTAGAGCACATCCATGCATGGTTAGTTGCATATGTGTTTGTAAGGAGTTAAAATTTCATAATTAAGTATGTTTATACTAAAGAGTGAGTCAAGAAGTTAAAGGATATAGATGACGAGTAGACATGTGTAGTGAAATTACATGTATTATTATTTAAATGACAACTTATTTTCCAATAATTATTTTAGATTATCTTGATTTGTCTTCATATTAAAGTTTCTATCCATCATATATGGTCTCCCTTATTTGGTTTATTGAGAAATAATAATTATATCTTTGTCATTGATAGGATTTAATAAATCCTTACCTTTGAGTTGAAAACTCTCAAATGTAATTGGGGTTAGACAAAAGTGTGGAGAAGAGTAGAGTGATTGTTGTGTAAATTTGGTGAAGCTAACTTCTATGAAAATGGAATATACTAATGAGAGGGAAGATATGATGCAAAAATATAATGAAATAATATATAAGGTAATCATTGAAAAGGATCTTATATGGATGTGAGTTCCTATCCAAGGAGAACTTTTTAGAATACATGAGAGGTAGAGAGGGAATATGGTGGGTTTACATAAAAGTAAAAGACGTTCCTTTTTTTATAGTGATGTACACATCAAATGTTCCCTATTTTAAATTAACCATGATAAGATGATGATTGAATATATAAATATAATGAAGATATGGGATACACATAAGGTGAAGGATGCTTTGAATTAAGCTAAATACACATCAAAACTCATGCACATCTACATTTAGAGGAAAAAATAATTTAGATATGTTCAAGATAAATAATTATAAATTAACAATGCATAAGCATTTTATTTTGGAGAAAATTTTGTTTCAAATTATAGAGAATTTTTTTAATATGAGTGTGTAAGGATAGTGCATTCAATAAAGAGTGGAGAAGACATGTCTTGCATGAAAAATAGGGGAACATTAATAAGGTTCATTGATGAAGGGAATAGTCCATAAATGAAACCTAAAATTAAAATTAATAGAGGCACTGCATATGGGAGCTTAGGGATAACTATATTTGAAAGAGGAGGTGATACTAGTGGATTAATAAGAGGTATTACATATGGGCGAAATACTCAATGATAAAAACAACAACTACTACTACTACTACTACTACTACAACAACAACAACAAGAAGAAGAAGAAGAAGAAGAAGTGGTAACTCATCTGAAAATTTTGTAAATTTTTCTGATGAAGTTAACATAATATATAGGATCAATTATGCAACAAAACACATTCATAAATGTGATATTGTGTCTCAAGAATTGAGTCAACATGTAGGAGAAAAAGGCTAACCAATTTGTGATAAAATATTTAGATTATGTGCATACTTAGTACTAAAATTAACAACCACTATTAATTATGGTCAATTTCTAAGGATTTAAATAATTCATTTATTAAGTAATTCCATAATCCCTAGTTTGAGAAAGAAATAATCCCTACCCTTAATGTGATCAAACAAGATGCAAGTGAAAGTGTGTGTGTATAATGCATATTTTAAGACATTACTGTTGAATTTGTCTTATGAGATCCACCTATTACAACATGTGATATACTACTTTGATTAATTATTTATTGCATTCAAATTAAAAATGGTAATGAATAATTTTCTTAATGTGCATGGAGATCTATATGTTCACTTAAAATTGAAGTTGGTTGGAACTTCAATACAAGGATAAGAATATTTATTGAATCCCATATTTAAAACATGGTAGTATAACTATAAAATCCTTCAATGATTTTTGTGGGAGGTTTCAAAACCATTATGGTGTCCCACATGTGAATTGGAGGGTCACACTAAGGATAATTACACAAATAAGAAGGTGAAAGTTGTGACATTGTCATGTGAAGTTTCTAAATTAAATCATGAAATGTGCAAAAAAAATTATTGCAGTGTGCCAATAAAATAAATGTAAGTTATTAATATAATATTTGTGATACAAATACATAAAAATAGAGAATTTCATATTTATTGATGATATTAAGAAAATAAAAGAGATTGTGCTCCACCAACCATCATCATGTAATAGCCATAATATCAAGGTGGTTATTTGAATTAAGTAGGTTATAATCAACCTCAAGGTGATAGGTTTAACCAATATTAAGGTGGTTTTTTGAAAAAATTAATATGGATGGAATTCATAGAACCAAGAGGGAATTTATAATTATAATAGTGGTTTCAATCAAGCTAGAGGATCTAATCAAGGTGTAGTAACCTTAGGACATGGAAGAATATGTGGTATAGGAAAGGTTTGTGATCTTGTAACTTTATTAAAGTGTGTAAAATGTCACCATCATAAGGATTATTGAATTATACTAGTTTTAAATTTTATTAACAAACCATATATGACTTAAAATATTTAGTATGGCAGTTATAGCCTACAAAAATAAAGCTATAATAGTCCAGGTGGTGCCTAATTTGAGATAAATTTGACCACCATGACACTTGGAGAGAGTGTGTAGAGACTACAGGATTCAAAACCTAGTCCAATAGACTACCAAAAATTGGCATTTCTTGTGGTCCTATCACTAGTTTTGCCTTTCAACTATTTATCAAAAAAAGAGAATTCAACACTATTGTTATAAATAAAATGATTGTTATTAGTATTAATAAGAATGAGAATGGAAAAGGCTTGTAAATATATGTATCCATATATGTTTAATTATGGCATACTACATTGATTTATTATATTATACGTGAGTAATATTTCATTGAACAATCCTTTTTGACTTTTTGTCTAATTATTTTTAAAGTCATCTAATTAGGTTTTCAATAGTCAAATCGGTCAAAATTCTCATTGAACTAGTTTAGACTCATCTAAATTGACACATGGTGCATTATCTACATTTTAAAAAGTTTTTTTTTTGGATATTTTATACTTATTTTCATTGATATGACACATGTTTAAATCATGTATTGGGTAATTAAAATAGTTTGGTGAAAGCAATAGATTACATTTATAAATGTGACATGTCATTTAAATTTGCAAGTGTATTTTCCTAAGCTAATTTAAGACCATCACTTAAAATACATTTTAATTTCTCCTCACCATCACTTCCTAAATCACTTTATAATATTTTACCACTTTCATTCTTTGTATGGCCTTGCCATTCCCCACAACTTTTATATTGTTTAAGCTTGTTTTGAAAAAAAAAACCCTCCTCCCTAGACAACTCAATTTCATATGAATGAACACACAAACTCATTTTATACCATAACATCCATCATGAATATCATATTATTATTTATACATACTTCATGCAAAAAATTTGATATGGGGTTAGTGGCCATGTGTTTTGAGTGAAGTACAACTATTGATTTACACTCTTTTGCTTTTCAAAACCCCACCTTATCAAAGAATAAAATTACATCATTTTTTATTGTTACTTGTACCTTTGGAGAAAATTCTAATTTAATTTGTGTGGTGATAAGTAAATAAACAATTATCAATTACCTATTTTTAACGTCAATTATTTCCAAATAGGACCTAAATTTGACTATTTTTTATTAAGGCGGCAAGGGGCCGAACCCTATACAGTCAAAAAAGATAAGAAGGCAAACAAATAAAAAATGCCTTCAGAGAGACAACAGCATAGCCAAGAACAATAGATAGAAAAAAAACACAAGCCATGGGAAGACCAAAGTCAGAGAGGTCTCCCCTTACATAACTATTGATTTGATAAGATCATTAAGTTTCTCATTCTCCGCATTGTCAGCATACCCAGTATTACCCACCACTTCCAGCATAGACATGTTCAACATAATTGTATTACGAAGCCCTTTAGTGAAGACCTTCTCTAGCTTCTGAATGCAGTCCTTTAGGGCCCTAAGGTAATCCTTGTTTTTTATTAAGGTGACAAACCAGGGGCTGAACCCTATACAGTTAAAAAATACAAGAAGGAAAACAAATAAAAAATGCCTTCAAAGAGATGACGACACAGCCGAGAACAATAGACAAAAACAAAACAAAAGCCATGGGAAGACCAAAGTCAGAGAGGTCTCCCCTTACATAACTATTGATTTGATAAGATCATTGAGTTTCTCATTCTCTGCATTGTCAGCATACCCAGTATTACCCACCACTTCATTACAAAGCCCTTTGGTGAAGACCTTCTCCAGCTTCTAAATGCAGTCCTTCAATGCCCCAATTTCAATTTTCCAATCAGTCTCATTCTCATTAACCTCGCTAGCTTCCTCGACGTACATTTTCCCCTTATTTTTAGCAGTTCCCATAGTGTCAGCACCCTACTCCTCAGTAACCTCAAAATCCCTAGTAGCCTGCTTCCCTCCAGTGTCCTCCAAAATTTCTTGGATTTCTAGCTCCTCAGACTCTTCCTCTTGGGTTGCTTCTTCTAAAGCACATTTTGAATAATCAATCAATCTAGCCTTCGGGGCTGGTTTACCAACAATCTGCCCTGACCTTCACACTCTGGAGGGGAATCCTTCCTTATTAATTTTGGAAGGCTTGTGAGATTTGCCACCTTGGACCCCCGTGGCCCTGCCCAGATTCTTGTGGGTCCCTTCTATAGTCTCTTTGATATTTTCTTCCTCTTCATCAACCTTTCTCTTCTTGCCCTTCTTGCTCGCAAAGGAGCTGAGGGTATCAATAGGGGTCTTTTCAGGGTCATCAATATGCCTCATTCCTGACAAGTCATCTCCTTTTGAATGATATCCCTAATGTTTAAGGGAATATGAACACCTTGTCGCCACACCCTCCAACTTGAAAATTGTTGCCCAAGGTTGGCACAAGCATCAGTGACCCTGTTGCCTTCTCTATAGGTATGGGAAATCTCAACTTTGAAAAACTTTTGTAAAAGAAATTGGATATCAGTAATGATGTCTTTTAGCTTGATTCCCACATTTAAAGCTTTATTAATGGCATCTATGACCATCTTAGATTCTCCTTGCATATTCAAGTTCCTTTTTCCTAAGGATATAGCTAACTTTAATCCCCATAGTAATCCCCATAGTAACTCTAAATATGGGACCTAAATTTGATTGTTGTATGGTCATATTTACGTTTTTGATCCATAGCATACAATCAATTTTTTTAGGAAACTATATTAGATGAATGGTAAAATTTTATGTAGACCATAAAAAACTATAAATTATTATAATATTAGGGTCAACCATCAAATTTAAGCCTTGATTCTATATTATACAATTTGTATTGGTGTCACTAGGGCCTGAATTTGACAATCAACATTGTTTGGGGCTAAAATTTGATGTTCGATCCTACCTATCATGATTTTTTTATGATAATTATCATTAAACATTTGCCTTTAAATATTAATAAAATATATAGTAGGAAGAGGAAACCTTATAAAAAAATGTATATATTTATATTAATCCTCTATATTTTTTATGATTTGCTTAAAATTTTGGGTTGAATCATTAAAAATTTGATATTATTTTATGTCTAAAAAACATAAATACAACCATACAACCATTATATGTAGGCCCTAGGTGTCACAAATAATACAAATAATATTCATGCATTCATATTTGTCACTTAACATTTACTCAACCCATGACAATGTGTAATGAAATTTGTTATCCTCATTCATATTCCATATATAAGCTAACTAGTGTGAAATACAAGCTAAGCAACATGAAAACTTAGAGAATTTTGAGATCATGCCCAAGTTTATTGACTTTTTAAATTAAAGAAATTAGTATAACCATGTTTATGAGCTAGGTTAACAATTTTATAGATTAACCACAAAAATTATATTGAGGGAAAGTCAATAAATCTTCCAAGATGAATCTTTACCTACATATGCCACTAAATTCACTTTTGTTTCAATACTTATTATAAGTAAAAATATCTTAATAATTCAATCCTTTAGTTTTTTATGTGTTGGGGTTACATGAAGCTTGAAGAGGCTCGAGTTTTTACATAAATGCTATGAAATCATATAAGTCTTATTTATAGTTTGATAGTTTTTTACAAATTTTTTATCTCAATCTAGTTTGAGTTTTTATTTTTATTTATTATTATGTAGTTTTTTAATAGCTTGAAAAACTATTTTTTATCCTAAGTTGGATTTGTCAAGGTATGTGATTAGGAAGATTGGGGCACAAAATTCCCCTTTCGATTATGCCTTGATGGATGTCCATACCTTGTTCCAAAGTTCCCATTTTGGCACAAGTTGGGAGGATGCTAGTAAATATACTAGTGTTTAGCTTTACACATGCCAATTGCATTTGATTAAAATTCTCTTAAGATTTTTCAAATAATTTATTTTTTTTACATCCTCCAATTATTATAGTTCACAGGACCATAGCTCATTAAGGCACTTCTTTGGAAATCCTTAAAACTTTATCCAAAATATAATTTTATGCATATCCTAAAATAATCAGAGTCTATGATATCTCATTTATTTGATACATTTTTTTAAATAGATATTGTAATTTATGTGTGCTTCCAAATTTTTATTATATGTCTCTCAAAGATTTAATAACTATAAAAACAAACAAAACTCTACTTTACATTTTGCTTTGATGGATGTACATACCGTATTCTAAATCTTACATTTTCTCATATGCTAGGAAGATGTTAGAAAAAGTCATATAATAAGGTTTTACACTTATCAATTCCATTCACTTAAAATCTTCCAAGCCAATTCTAAGTTATAACTAATTTACAACATAATTCTAGTGGCATATTTTAATTTTTTTTGGTTTGTTTTCACTTGATAAAAATTTAAATATGGACTTCAAAAAATAATTAAAAATAGATCATGTGGGTTTATTTATTTCAAAGTTATGAGTATTTGATACCAACTATTAAATTTTGTGGACTTGTTTGATATTTTATGGTAAAATATAATGGGCACATGATATCTCTTTAGAGGAAGTATAAGCTATCTTATTTCCAAATGGTACCTATCTAAATGGTTTCCATTTTTTCTTCCTTATATAGTCATAGTCTAATATTATCATAATGGTCATCAAGATTATTTATTTGTCATTTTATGTAATGCCTTAGAGTGGTTACACTTCATCCATGTTCTCTTTACATATGTATTAATATACAATAATTTTTTTGGTAACAATAGTATCAAAGTTGAGTTAATCATTCCTTACCATCATACAAACTTGGTTAGGATAGTAGGGGTAAGTTATCTATTATAGGGTTTGTAAAACTATAGATAACTTATATACTACTATTTTGACATGTTTTAAAAATTGATGACATTATTCATATTGGTATATTTGAGGCCTTCATAATGAACCTACTTTAATATACTATTTTTTCTTAATTTTTGTCTATACATTGTACCATTTGCACTAGCTTTCATTCTTTATATCAAAAAAAATTCAAATAAAATATCTAAAATTATAAATAAAAAATATTAGGTTAACCTTATTACCACATAATAAATTAATAAAATTTATTAATTCATCTAAGGATCACTTATAGGCTATAAAAAGAGGGATTTATTGATTTTATTCATTTTGTATAGTTCCATACATTGGCGAACTAAGATTTTACATTAGCACTAAAGTTGAAGAACATGGTACTAATATAAAATGGGAATAAGTTATAGAATCAATTTAATAGAGTTTTTATTTAATACTAAACATCATATATGCATTGAAATGCCAAGGTATTAGTGGTTTATGAGTACCATTTCAAAAGGCACTTAAGAAAAGCTATTGAGATTAATAAACATTCACAAAAAATAAAACAAGGATGAGAGTTTGAACCTAAGACCCACATCAAAGCCAATCATAAATGGGTTAAAAAATACCCATTAATTAAAGAGAGTGTCATATATTATTTTTAGTAGTGGTAAAATTAATTCAAGCTAGTAGAAGCTAGTGTATTTAATTTTGTTTATCTCTAACAAATAAACTTAATAAATAACATCAGTGCATTTAAAAGAGTTATTTATATAAAAATATTTTAATCTATAAATTGTACATATTTAATTTATTTATGGTGATGGATCATGAAGTGTGACTCATAATATTGATAATAAAATTATCTATATAACATTTTTTGAAATCTTTTTTATTAATTAATAATCATTTAAAAAAAACAAATTTTAAGCATTTAGATGCTCAAAACTATAATTGTCAAAATATTTATGTACTCTCAATGGACTAAAAAAATATATTATTTCATTATTGGAAATATATGACCTTTTTTGTTTCAATGCAAAAGCGTAAGACTAAATTTTTATTTAGAAAAGCTAAAACTCAATAAATGTTTTAAGTCTTTATAGTCATTTTTTACTATGATCTATGAATTATAAAACAAAATATGTCTATATATTTTTTAAATTCTAAAAAAAAAAGTTTCAAATCTCTAAAAATTATGAAAATTAAAGTATTTAACATTAAACCCTCAAAATGCACAGGAAAACAAGCACACAACTTAAATTTTGTGTAGAATTATAAATTTTTGAGAAATATGTAACATTAGGTATTTTAGTTAGTTATTTTTCTTGAGATACTTTTATCTTAGCACTTTTTATTGTAATTAAGTGTATTCTCAAGTCCCATTGACTTAATTTTGATCATTCGTGAACATTAATATAATTTCTTTCTTTCTACATGAGATATGTTTATTTTATGTGTTTTAAACTTGTATAATTTAAATCATCTACAATTTTAAAATTAATTTGTAAATATGTTCGGTGAGATTTTATATGCATGAAATATAATTATTTTGTGTGAATTTTAAGCTTGTATAGTTTACATCATATACAATTTTTAAATTAATGCGTAAATGTGCTTTGTAAGTGTTAAGTTTTTTAAGTTAGATAATTACTATCAACAATATATTTGCACACTCAAAGTGCACTTAAAATAACATAAGACTAAAATTTTGCTTTAAAATTATATAAATTTATAATTCTTAAGTTAATTTTTTGTTTCAACTTTAAGAGCATAGAACCAAAAATTCTACAATTTTGTGTAGAATGTATGAATATTGAAAGATTGGATTGACTTTTTTAATTTTTTTTAATAATGTTACACAAGGATGCATCCTTTATATTTTGATAATATCTTAAATATTTAGGGGACTCCAAAATTTGTGGGTGTACATCCTAATTTTTACAAAAATTACTAAGTTTTACTTTAAAACAAAACCACCACCTCCCTCAAAAAAATTGTTATTTTTATAAAACATTGAACTCTAATCTCAAAAATATCCTAAAAAATATTAAATAAATTTATAACCTTTATTTAAGAAATTAAAATATTGAAATATTAGTTTTATATATATATATATATATATATATATATATATATATATATATATATATATATATATATTCATCTCAAAAATCCCATCCTCTAATCTCCCAATCCCTTTGTCCTTAGACTAAGGTAACTATGGTTTTTAATAGGAAACATGAAATACAATTATTATTTATGCATTTTGAGTGTGTGAAGTTTAAATTGTATTTTATTTTTAATTTTGAAAATATGTACTAAGAATAAACATAATTTTTTAAGTTTAAATATATATAAAATTATATTTTTAATGGAATTATACACTTATAATGTTTATAAAACAAGTACGGTTTGAAATTTTTAAAATATACTTCTCATATTTAAAGTTTATATAAAAATTAATTTTTTTTTTGTAAAAAATATACCACAATTATAATCTCTTGGACTCACAAAATTACACATCCTTGAATATTCATTTTATCTTTTCCTTTCTCTCTCCTTCCTCTTTCTTTTTTTTGTTAGTTTTTTTTAATAAAACTATAAAATATCATATTTTATTAATCTTATAATAATAATAATCTCATATTTTAAGAGAATAAGTTCATATAAATTTAAAAACATCAATATCTTCTATAAATTTATTTTCTATGCATGCATGGAAAAGTGAATGAAAGTAAGAATTTGTGTATAAATTTTTATGCCACCTTTCCTTGGCATCTTTAGCTTTTTAATAAGACATATGCTTGTCAAATAACAAGTATAATATCACCAGTAAAGTATCTATGAAAATCCATAAAATAAGTTAGTGATAATTATGACTACACTTTTCAAGGATTTATTTAACAATTTTGTTATCTGTTGATTTATCCCTTTTATCATTTTAACTTGTTCTTTGTGATTCAACCATCTATAGTATTTTTTTTATCTGTTGAGTTATCTCTTTTATTATTTCAACTTGTTCTTTGTGATTTAATTTTTTGGGTAAATATTTGTAAAGTGTTGAGATTATTTCATATTATTTAAAGAATAAGGGAATCTACAACAACTAAGAGCTACATATAGTATGCATTCTAAAGATTTTTTAATTTATTGTAAAAATTTGATTCACACTATAATTTGGTATTGGAATAAAATTTTTACGAGGCTATAAAAACCCCTTTTTCACTTTTTTTCATGAAGCTTGTTCCATACACATTTATTTAATGATAAGTCATTTGGAGATATGGGATATGGAGATGGGGAATGGGGAGTCCTTTTTAAATAGGTATAGGGGAATATATGAGTATGGGTACATGGATATAGTTAGTAGGAGATGTGGGTAGGATTATGGGGATGGGTTCATATTCATGAACTCAATATTTTGGTAAATAATGTTTTAAAAGTACAAAATGATTAGTATTTTGGTATTTTATATTGATTTTTAATATATTATCAAAAATTATTATATAAAGTCCTAGATACTAATATGATATTTTTTAGAAAAATATCTTAATATAATTATTATTAGATACATCTAAGAAAGGTTTGGATCCCTACAAATACTCATGAATTTGTTTCAAGATATATTTAAGAGTATCTTTAGGGTTATCGACATTCCCAAGCCATATCTAAGAAAGATCTTTGGCCAAAAACCCTTTTATATTATTTTTTGTTTTCACTTGACAAAATTTCAAATATGTACTTTAAAAAATAATTAAAACTAAACACTTTGGATCTATTTATTTCAAATTTGGAAGTGTTTATGACCATCTATTAAAGGTTGTAGACCTATTTGATATTTTTTAGGAAGATACAGTTGGCTCATAATATTTCTTTGGAGGAAGTACCGACCATATTATTTTTAAATGGTGCTTATTCAAATGGTTTCCATCTCTTCTTTATTGTATGGTCATACTCTAATCTTCATCAAAATGGTCACTAGGAATGTGTATTTATCATTTCCTATAGTGATTTTGAAGGGTTTCATTTCATTCCTATTCTCTCTACATGTGTATGAATGTATTAAAAAATATATTTGTAACAATTGAGTTGTTCATTCCCTACCATCATACAAACTTAGATTATTAAGGGCAAGTTATATATTGTAAGGTATGTGTATGAACTAAATTTAGATATGCAAAGAAAGTAAATTAATCTTAATCTAAGTTAAAATTCAACTAAGATAGAGAAACAAATGAAGAAAATAAAAATCAAAACTTCACATTTTGAATATAAAAATCCTCCTTTATGATGTATATCTAATTTGCTCTTTCAAGTATGTAGTGCTCACTCCTCTAATGCAAAGAGAGAACATACAACATTTTAGTGAAAAAAGATGACTTTTATTCACTTTTGTGTGCAAGAGCACAATATCTTATGATTCTAAAAGATATGATTATGATTGTGAGGATGATTATGATTTCAATATTTTTGATGCTTGAAAATAGATATTTGCAAGCTTATTTATAGAATCTTAGAAAAGGATCTAACGATGGAGGATCATTTGGAATTTTTCAATGCTCCAAATGATCAATGGTGGAGGATGAGTCCTTATCCATGAGGATGGAGACCTTTTCAACCTAGTTGATAAAAGAGTGGGGTTGGTTAGCTAGCTCAACAAGACTTAATCAAATTCTTTGAGAACTTAGGGGAGGAGTCATAAGAGGTGGATAACTTTGTGGATTTGGTTGGGATGAGGAAGAAAAAGGTGGGAGAGGTTTGAAAAGGTGGAAAATCTAGATTTTATTATTTAAAATAAGGATTTAAGGGTGCACAATTGACTTATTCAATATGTTTAAATTATTCAATTACTTGATTTTAAGAGGAAATGTGATTTATTAATTTGAAAAATATATATTAAATATATTTATGTGCATTTTGACATTAAATAAAATTTAGGTGTCTACATTTACCCCTCTTTGAAATTATGTTATGAAGAAATATTGTTTTGAAGAATAGAATAAGTAGAGTGTTGATGATAGAAAAGCAATGCCCCAAATGAATGAAAATGAGTGTGATGATGCCCCCTTGAGGATTTGTTTGAGAAATGGACAATCGCTCAAAATTAATGAAAAGATGAAATGATTAAAATGATGTGAATGAATGATAAATCAATTTATTTTAAAATTGATGCCAAATTTGCAAGATGTTCATTGCGTAAAAAGGTTGGCCCTAGTTAATTAAAATGAGAGTGTGGATTTGAAAAATAATAATTCAACCATTTAGAGATTGCACACTTATTGTTGTTTTTTAATGACTTAGGGGTCAATTGAGAAAGTGTGGGAATGATATATCCTAGCAATAATAAATTGTGGATCTATAAATAGAAAAAAAATATTGATATTTCAAATGATTTTATTGATTTCATGCTAAGATATTGTTGTAAGATTTTGAAAAAAAATCAAAATGAATTGATTTAATGTTTTTGGAAATTTAAAAAAAATAGATGAAGAGTGATTTAAATGAGGGATGAAAATGATAAAATGGTCATCAATAATATAGATACTTATTTAAATACTAATGTTTGTAAAATTATAGAGGGTATGCATAAAACTATTACCCCTAGTTGTTAAATGCTAGAGAAGATATTGGAAAAAATACATTTCCCACTTTATAGACTGCATGCTTTGATTGTGCTCAGACTTAGGGGTCTCATAAGAAGATGTGGGAATGATATATCCCAATGATGGTAAGTTACAGGCCATAAAATAAAAAATATAGATTGTCCAATTTGTGATAAAGATTTACAAAATTGATATTTGCAAGCATTGATAAGGAGATATAACACTTTGATTAAATGGAATTAGAGAATATGGATGAAATGACTTAGATGGATGATGGTGGCCGAACTTGTCACATCTCAATTTCACCTATAATTAATAACCTTTAAATCTATCGATTAGTATGGTTATTATTTGATTAGCATTGCTTTGATTTTTAGCTTTATGACATATACTAGTATGGTACATTGATATTTTGAATTAGTATAAATGTTATGACAACTCTATGTTATATTTTATACATTATGGATATGTATTAGTTAGTTGTGCATCATTGGTGATATTTATGATGACTCATACTAACTACTTATTATGAGGTCAATGTAGGATAGGTCTTACCCTCAGAGCTTGATGAGGGAGAGAATCATTAAATAAGATTGTCTAGATGGAATGATTGGGAGAAATACTAGTAGAAATTGCTAGTGACCCTACACAAACGCATAGTAAATTTTAAATATTATTTACATAAAAATATTAATGCGTATTGGTTGTGATTATTTTTGTATGTATAATTAATTTTAGTATATATTAGATTTATTTATTCTAATTGACTTGATTTTTGAATTTAAATTTGGAAAATAATTATTAATTTCTATAAAAGTATTATTATTTTAAATGTGATTATCTTGTAAATAAAAATCAATTAATGACATAATTATCCATTAGTGAAATAGATGATCATCCTTAAAATATTTTAATTATTTAGATAATTAACTTAACATTTTATTAAGTACAACTTGAGGGATTGTAATAGAACTGACCCTAGAGACTCCATGTCTCTAAGAATTGCCTACATAATCCACCTTAGATAAATTTTATGTGGGGATATCAGGCTAGATGTAGTTTTTTCAATGCAGAAAGAGAATTAATGATGTAATATAATATTGACCCTTATATGCTAATAACATATTTATGTTAATTATTGTAGATTATGATTAGATGATGGAGAAAAGATGGAAATTGTGATTTTGTTGGTCTCAATTGACATGTGTGGGATATTGAATGAAAATATTAGGAAATGATTTTGGATGATTAATATGTAAGCATTAACAAATAAATGAAGTGAATACATGGAGTAATGATGATGGATCATAGTTTATATAAATGTGGATGGAAGAGAGATATTACACATAGATGCTTTGTTTGAGAACATGAGATGGTTTGATAGTTACCTTGTGTTTATTTCATTCTATGCATTATATTTCCAATAATAATTCCAACTAAGTAAGAGTTGAGCAACCTAATTTTTGATATTATACATGACAATATGAACAATGGTATATAAAAACAATTATGACTATCATGTGATATGCATAAGGACTAATAGATTCACAAGGGAAAAACTTAGTGCATCATGACATGGAAGATCATAATATCACCATTATTAATGCACATAGTGATCTAGAGACAAGAAATAACAATAAAGATAAGATTAAAAAAACATGTTTGCAACAATGAAAATAATGTAAGTAAAAAAAACATAGAATTAAACAAATATTATAGAAGCAAGTAAACACCTATAATGTAAAATTTAGTAAATAACTATAGAAAACAAGTAAATACTTTTTTGGATATCTTTGGCTAGAGTAGAACCCTTTGACATTTGTGATTTTTTATAATGTTGAACTGTTTGATGAGTAATCCGTATAAGGAATGACTAGGGTATGGAACTAAGGACAAGGGATTTTTTTTAAATCATTTTTTAGATGTTTTTTTGTATTGTTTTATATTCTCTAATGTTTTGATTTTTATTGGAGTTTATAATTTTATGGGATTTTTTTAAATTTATAGGTGTATATACAAGGAATACCAACAAAGGGAAAACCATATTCTAGTATTGAAGAGTGAGTGATATGGGATGGAAGGAATATAGTAAATATGGAGTATGGGTGAATAGGAATGGATTGGAATTAAGATGATAACTCTAAGGAACACATAATGTAAGAACCAAGCATCTAGTCATCGAAGTATAATTACAAAGATACACCAAGATGTTTCTAAGAACATGTATCAAGACATTTCTACTTCTTTATCAATGTCAAAATGGGAATAATGATGGTTTTATGATGGCAAGTATTGGATGGTTTTGATGTATTTTGAGTTAAATGGATAAGGATGGGTTTGGATAGATAAGGGTATTCAAAGATTATATATGGGTAAGTATGCTTTAGGATAACTTTGAATAAATAAGGATGGTTTAGGGTAAATGTATGACGGTAAAGGATAGGATTAAAAAAGTTGTAGGATGGGTAAGGATGGGTAAGAATGGGTAAGGATGGAGGGATGGTTTAGATTGCATAGTATTGAAATAGAATGTGTGTGCCTCCAAGTGTAGGGTACTTGTAGATAATTGATTATTTTATGCATGACACCAAAAATTGGTTTTCATTATGGTACTTGCCCAAGGTATCATATAAATGGTTTTCACATTTGGAAGAATTTATTTTTCTTTTTTTATGATTTTTTTGTTTTTGTTTACTTTTTTTTTGCATCTTAATTACAAAAAAATTTGAGATGCATGGTGCTTACCACTATTGATATTTTAAGTATGCACTTCATATATGTATTCAATAACCTCATTAATTTTTAAGTTGATCTCTTTCAAATTTATCAGGATATAGTCATATCCACTATGATATAGGGTGCTACTATACAGGGTGAAGTGAAAAGTATGTTGGATGAAGGATGTGTGTTGAGTTCATGAAGGATTTAGAGGGATGGAATTATATTGGGGATAAGTATATGGGTCATGATTTCAAGGGTGAATGGGACCAAAAATATCACATTCAACAATATTGGGAGTAAATACAAGTGGGATGATTTGGGAATTCAATGCTTCTTTAATGATGTTCTCAATTTGTGATGGGGATGGGGATCCATCCTAAAAATGTGCTAATTTAGATTATATATTAACTTTATCATCCATTGGTGCCATAGAAAGGTTTTCACCAAAGGATTCTTCTTGATTTTTTTGATTGGGATCTAGATTTGGATTGTCCAATAGTGCCTCAAAGAGGTTTTCACTAAGGGACTTATATTTTTGATTTTCTATATTTTGATTACAATTTGTATTTTGATCATCTGATAGTGCCTCAAAGAGATTTTCACTATAGGGTGTGGATTTTGTATTTATATTATAGGATTCATTTTGATTGAGGTACACTTATTGTTACTCAAAATATGTAGATGTTTTTTGATACTCTTCTAGTAAGAGACCAGATAATAAGTATACAATTATTTTATTATCATGGAAGGAAGTTAATTATAAGTAAGATCATTGGTCCTAATCAAAAGGTGTAGGATACTAGCTTGCAAGATAGAAGGCAGGATTGGTGAGGTTGATGAAAAGAGTGATGGAAACAAAGTCCTCATAGAAACTATGAATGAATCATATTTTTATTATGGATGAAGTTACCTTAGAAACCACAAAAGTATCACTAACATATTTACATTAACTTTCAAATTGTTTGTATTTGATGCTATGGGGTAAAGTGTTTACTTCAAAATGGATGGGTTTGATACTTTATTGCTCATGGATTATTGTTTTTATAAGTACCTCCATCACTTGGGGTGCATAGTATGGGATGATAAGATATTCAATAGGTGATAAGGGTTTGGGTTCTTGGATAATGGGTAAAAGGCTATGTTAGTTGAAGGAGTTTTTGTCCAAGATATGACCATGTCAGAAATGGGATCTTTGTTGAAAATGGGATCATGATCAAATATAATATATTGATTAAAGATAGGTTTTTGGTCGAAGATAGGCTCTTCAATAAAGATGAGCTCTTCATTAAAAATGGATGGTAAACCATGGTTTTCTAATGTAGGTTGATAGACTATGGATTGCCTAAAAATGGATGTGTCAAAATAGGATCTTGAGAAATGGATGAAAGGTTATGACCTTGAATTGGAAGTGGTGTGGCTTGACTAGGCTTAGGAAATACATCTTGGCATATTCCCAAGCTATGATTTTTAGACATGGATACACTTGGATCTACCTTAATGTACCCTTTATTAATCAAATCTTAGATATAATGTTTTAGTCTAATATAATGGTTTATAGAATGACCTTCAATTTTGTGATAATCACAATATTCATTAGGTCTATACCAATTAAGTTTTGGGACATTTGGATCAAATTATTTGGTGTTTGGAAATATGACTAAGTTTACAATGACCAATTTTTGAAAGAATACATCATAAGGTTTCCCTAAAGGAGTGATTTTTTTCTTAATAGGCATGGCAATGGTTTTGACAGGTTGGAAGTTTAGAAGTTGTTGTAAATCTAGTGGTGGAATGATATTAGACATAAGGGTGATAAAATTGGATTCCATTTGTTAGTGTGATAAGGGATATTATAATCAAGGCTATAACTAGTGAAGATGATACTTGGTTAATTTTGTAAAATATGTTTACTAGTGGTAAGTTGATGTTGATGTGGAATGTTTTGGGATTCTCTAGCTAGAGAGGTAGCTTGATCTTGAAAGGATGAATTTATTGGATTTGTATTGAACGTGAAAGTATTCATATTTGGTGGATTTATGAAGGTTGATAGACTTGAATCTGTTAGGTTTGTAAACAAATATGAATTCAATTTTGGGAATGGGTTGGATGTAGAACTAAATGGTTGCTTTTGATGAATTTGGGAAGGTTGGTTTTGAAGGATGTAGGAGTTAAAAGGTTGATTTGGATGGAAGATATTTGGATTTGATTGAATTTGGGTTTGATTTGTGAATGGATTTTGGTTCAAATATATATTTGAAAGTGGTGGTGAAGGTGAATCAAAAAAATAATTTATATTAATTTTAAGGTTGGAATGAGGTGGATTGGTGAAGAATTTTGGGTTTGAGTTTTGTGGTGAATTAGATGAAAATTCAAATGATTGATTTTGATTATAATAAAAATGTTGATTTGGAAAATTTGAATGACTATTTGAGTTTTGATTTGATTGATTGATGGATGAGGATGAATATATATTCAAACTCGTATTTGGATTTGTTGGATGATTGATTTGATATTGATTCAAATATGTGTTTGAATTAAAATTGGTTGGATGGAACCCTGGGTTAAAATAAAGATTATTTGGATTTGGATTTATGACCAAATTGATCAAGGTATTTTTCCACATAGCCATGCTTATTTCAATGGATGACACTACTAAGGAAATACTTGACTCAAAAAAGACTTAAAATTAGACTCTATCAAAACGAAATACCAAAGTGACTAAAAGTTTGATTGGTAACTAAATGATTTTGAGATTTTATAGATAAAGTTGTGATTTTTAGGATAAAATTTATACTCTAAAGAATTTATTTTTAAACAAGGATTTTATAACATATAGTAGACACAAAGAAACAACAAATAAATTTCTATTCTAAAAAATTAAGAAAATTTGCACATAAAGGGTGAAAACTAGGATGAAGGGTCATGAATAACTATTGGGCCTTATGTTGTAACTTACTCCTATGTGCTCTCATCTATGGCTTGATGTTTCAAGGCACTAATGATGGATAATCCTACCATTCCTATGGCCCACTGCTAACCAATGCATCAAAGTTGAATGGCAAAAAAAGATATCCTAGGCTTAAAGTATATACAAGTTTATCTAGAGGGGGGAAATTGTGGAAGAAATTGATAGAACATACACACACTATTGGGTCTTGTCCCAAAGTGCCCAACATAGCCATAGAGGTCTTAGTTTGTTGACAATCAGTAATATCAAATCTCAAGTTAGTTGTTGAAACACTAGGTATTGAAGCATAAAATCCCTTCACATCATGGTATGCTTAAACCACACAACCACTTAGGCAATTTAAATAGTTAAGTCTCGATTTATATACCCTATCGATAAATGAGGTTTTTTTTATTGCATGGTGGTGAAATCCATGTTCAATATAACCCCTAAAAAAAGAAAAATAAAAGTAGATACTTGTTTTTGATTTCCAAGTTTCATCACTAATATAACGCTAAAGAAAGAGTATATGTGGATATTACTTAGGTAACACAGATAATTGTGAAAATATTTCTAAATTCTAGGTATTGTTACCATTGTAATGCCAAGGAAAGAGCATGCATGAATTTCATAACCATTAATAAAGATGTTGAAATAAAAGTGATGTAATTACTAAGAATTTTGAAAAAAAAATAGAAACGTTAGCAATAAGAAAAATTAGCTTTTATATTAATTCTTTGTTGATCCTCTTTAGCAAGCATCCTACAAATAAGGCATTAAAATGTTTTCTTTAGCTAGAAATGAGATAACCTTTAATAAAAAAATTGAAAACCCATGAAAAATAAGCAAAAAATAAGTCTATTAAAAAAATGATGTTATACAATCAAGTCAGAAAAATGAAATTGAAAAAATGATAATGAAGAAAAACACAGAGAAAAGAAATAGAAAATTAAAAAATGTGCTTATAGAATGATTTTAGTGCACATAGCAATGGTTTCACTATGATAAATGATGAATTCACTACTAACAAGAGAAAATTCACTATGAGAAAAGATGAAATCACTACACAAATAAACAATTTCACTTCAGACTTTGATGATTTTATTACAAAAAATAATGATTTTACTATGAGGTAGAATGATTTCACTATTTTTGAATGAAAATGATGGTGACTCTGACAAATTCACTATTTTCAAATGAAATCACTGCTAACCTAAATACAGAACCAAAAACACAAAAAACATAAGAAAAAGGAACAATTTCATTGTTAAATCTAATAATTTTATTGTTAAAGCCTATGAATTCACTATTATGTAGGAAAACATACACAGTTGAATAGAAAACCAGTGACAACAACCTGTAGTCCATACTAACACTAAAATAAGTAAAATTAAACACAAAATGAAAGAATAAACAATAAAAACCAAAATAGAAATGCTACATAAGTGTAAAAAGAAGATGATAAAAAGATTAAAAAGACATGGAGAATATCCCATTGGGCATATCAAAAACATATGAACTAAATTTAGATATGTAAAAAAGTAAATTAATCATAATCCAAGCTAAATTTTAACTAAGCTAGAGCAATAAATGAAAAAAAAATAAAAACTTCACATTTTGAATACAAGAATCCTCCATTATGATGTATTTATGATTTGTTCTTTCAAGTATGTGGTGCTCACTCCTCTAATGCAAAGAGAGAATGGACAATTTTTTGGTGCAAAAGAATGACTTTTATTTTCTTTGATTCTCTTTTTTGCGAAAGAGCTAGACATCTTGTGATTCTAAAAGATATGATTATGATTGTGAATATGATTGTGATTCCAAGATTTGTGATGGTTAATAATGGAGATTTGTAATCTTATTTATAGAAGCTTGAAAAAAGGATCCAATGGTGGATGATCATTTGAAATTTTTCAATGCTCTAAATGATCAACGGTGGAGGATGAGTCTTCATCCATGAGGATGGAGATCTTTTCAACCTTGTTGAGAAAATAGTGGGGTTGATTAGCTGGCTTAACAAGACTTAGTCAAATTCCTTGAAAACTCAGGGGAGGAGTCATAAGAGGTGGAGAACTTTGTGGATTTGGTTGGGATGATGGAGAAAAATGTGGGAGAGGTTTGAATAGGTAGAAAATTCATATTTTATTACTTAAAATAAGTATTTAAGGGTGAAAATTTGGCTTATTTAATATGTTTAAATTATTTAATTTTAAGAGGAAATGTGATTTATTAATTTAAGAAGAATTTATTAAATAGATTTAGGTGTATTTTAACACTAAATCAAATTTAGATGTCTATAGTATGTGAAATTATAGATAAATTATTTACTATTTTTTTTGAATATTTATCAAAATGTTGACATTAGCCATATTAGTATATGTGATCCCCTTACAATGAACCTACTTTAATATATTGATTATTGTACATACCTTACAAAATTTACCTTATGTACTTATTCTAAAGCTAATATAAGTTTGACCACTAAATATCATGACATTTATCATTGAATTAATAGTATATTTTATGGTTATTTATTTTATTAAATACATATTATGTGATTAATATTGCTTAATATTTTGATATATTTTTTTATATTTAATATACATTTTTATGATAGTATTTAAGCCCTCAAAAAATGATGTATCAGTGAACCCAAATTCAGTATTTATATTCATACATGGATTCCAAAAAATTATTTAATAAAATATTGTAACATAATTTCAAACCTATTTTTATTTTAAAATTGGATCATAAATAGTTAGGATCATTGTTTTTTAGTTAATACAATAAATTTTAATGAGGCATCCCTCAAAAAAAATTGAGGGAAGTATTTATAGATTTGGAAGTTTTAATTTCCATTAATGATGTGATCACAATTCTCTAATAAAATTGTATTTTATTATCATTATGAAGTCTATTATAAAAAAAATCTCTCAAGCATGACTCTACAAATAAAGTTCTTTAAAAGTAATAAAAAATACAATATAACAATATAGTATTTGTATGCAACTACAACATGATAAATTTTCCATGACTTATTTTCAATAAGATTGAAGTTTGAATGTGTCCTCCATAAAACTAAATTCTCTTCACCAAAATATTTCAACAATATCTTTCAGTGGACATCAAAATGATATTTAAAATGAGAGATTGGTGCCATTCCAAATCAACTTCTTCTAGGTTAACTTGAAAAAATAGTTAAGTTTTGATTTACATGAATATTTGACACAAAGACATATTTTTTTAATTTAATTACATAAACTATTTGTAAATAAACTAGTTCAACACATCCTTTATTTGTTTTCATCAACTTTAAATGAGTAGAGATAGCCATAGAATTTGGCATTCAACATTGCAAGTTAGAAAATTAAGTTATAGGCCCAAATAAAATCTACATATTACTTTGACATTAAATTTTTAAAATAAATTTAAATGTGTATTAGATTTTGTAAATCAAAATATTGAGTAATAACTTAGAAAAAAATAAAGTTTAAAATATGACTTTCAAACAAAAACTGCATGGATGATGTTTTCTCTTTTCTTCAACCTCTAACTCTATGCCTTACATAAAAAATTAAAATTTTTATATTCTTTGCATAAAAATTTTAAATTTTTAAAATTGAATAAAATATGGAGGTAAATTTAGTACAATATAATTTATACAAGTTTGAATAAATATAGAAGTTAATATGTGACCATGTTTCTCTAGATTTTCACTAATTACATTCAAATGAGAAAGAAACTAAGGTTAAGAGGTTATAGGTTTGATGTTACCCAGATTTAGTGTGCACCGTATCGAAGCCTTGTGGGAGCTCCTCTTTGGCTATGCAAGAAACACCTACAGTAAGAATGAAACTTAAACAAGAAAAATGTTAGAAGAGGATATGGTGGACTGCCAAGCTACACGCTCGATTCTGGAAGCATGAAGCTCCTTAAGGGATGACAGTCCACTGTTTTAAGATAAAAGTATTATAAAGGAAGAAATGATAAATGACTTAAAGAAATAGAAAAGTAGATGATGTATACCTGTTCCTTGCAGTCTATGTGTCTCAGAGTGCTTTAGAAGGTTAGCTGAAGGTTTTTTTTAGTTTAGATGGGTTGTTTGGATGGCTTTCTGGTTTGCTAGTTCATAACATAATCACTGACGTTGGTGAGTCTGCCGAGGTCAGTTGGATAAATGGTTCCAACGTTGATTGGGTTGCCGATGTTAGTAGGGGTAGTCGGCCTTGGACGGCTTTTACAGTATTTCCAGGATAGACAGAGGAGTTTCTGGAAGTTCAGAGGTTGGTGCAAGGTTGTAGGAAGCTGAATGAGGTATGAGGAAAGGTATAGATAGAGGATTGGAGTGAAAAGGGGATGAGAATAGGGGGAAGGCCTTTCAGTGCTTCCACAGAAGAAGTCAGGCCTCTTGACAGTATTTAGAAATATCAATGGAAACTAATTAACAATGTATTCTAAAACATTGAAATGAAAACTAGAGTACTTAGCTTTATAGGTGAAGAACCAGAGGTGTCAGATTAGTGATTCCCATTTTGGCTGATGTGACTAGTGTTGTGAATCAATGAAATGAACACAGATTTCTTCAATTCAGTAGCTCGAGGTCCTCGTACAATCTTTCAATTCAGTCTTTGGAATGATTTGTGCAGAGTTTCATCAGCCAAGAGAATGATAGTCAAATTCTGATGCTTGAAATCTCAGAGTGTGCATGTGAATGTACAAAAAGGTGGGGGCAGCTCAATGTTAGAGCTTATCTTATGTAACCAATGTCAGTGATCCCACTAGTGTCGACATAGAACTGCTAATGTCGGCTGAGGTTTGATCGACATTAGTGGAGAAAGAATAGGTAAAAGGGCTATCTTTAGCTCTTTGCCTATTTCTCCACCTACCAAGTGCCTTTTCCATTGGAGAACAGTCAAAACAAGGGCTTATGAGGCATGGGAGTTGGTTAGGGAGTTAAGATGGAGTGAGAATAGGTCATGGGTAATTAGGATTTGGAGGACCTAGTCTCAAGCTGACTCATAGGCTAAGAAATGGTCTTAGGGTGAGGTGTCTAGGTGAGGTGTCCAAGGTGAGGTAATTAATTTAAAATAAATAGTTTTTAAATTAATAAGGTGTGCAAGTGTGGGTTACGAGTGTTAGTGTTTAGAAGGGGACCAAGGGGGGTTGACACGATATTGGTGTCTACATTCGCCCCTTTTTGTCTTGTGGTTTGTTTTGATGAACTGCAAGACAAAAATAGATGTAGGTTGCCCCAAGTATGGGATGAGGTATTCCCCCTCAAAGTGGGAATCGAGAGAAGGTAATCTAAAATTGGGTTCCGATTTGATAGGCAGTGGATGGGTAGGGTGAGGTTGGAATGTGAATGCTGCAATAGTTGAGATTGCGAGTATACCACTTCACTTGATAGGCGGGTCAAATTGTCATAGGCAAGGTCGAGGAGGGCTAAAATCAAAGTAACTAATCTCGAACTTATTAGTGGTAGCTAATTGGGTTAAAATAATCAAAGTTATAGCTGTAATGGTTGAGGAGGACTAAAATTGAAGTAACCGGTCCCTAGCTTATTAGTGGTAGCTGATTGGGTTAGATCGATCAAAGTTGTAGCTCCAATGGGCATCATGTTCCAAGTATCTAAGCTAGGAAGTGCTCCTGGAAAACATGAAAATGTCATAGATATTGGGGATCAACTTGGCCGCGATCCAATAATAGGTGTGAGGGGCGTATGCAATTTGCTAACTATTCATGAGGTAGCATATGCAATCAAAACAACCAAGGCAAAGTTGTCTCAAAAGTGGTCATGGTCTGAGGAGATAGTTACAATCTCTGAGGTCATTTGTCATGTCAGGCTAAGATATAAGTGATCTTGAGTGTTGTTTGTTGTGGTTAGGGAGATGTATGTGATCTCTAATGTGCCTCGTGAGAAGTCTAAGGTGACTTCTACAGTGTTAGGGGTGGTTGTTTGGTCATGATTTTGGGTAGTTTATAGAAGACCTATGTTTTTAGGTCATCGACGTTGGTTATGCCACTGAGGTTGATAAGTAGAAAGGCA
The DNA here is from genome assembly GCA_037957365.1 of Torreya grandis. NCBI lineage: Eukaryota > Viridiplantae > Streptophyta > Pinopsida > Cupressales > Taxaceae > Torreya > Torreya grandis. The sequence continues at coordinate 2,449,107 of JARHVA010001851.1, read as the reverse complement.
TTACATTGCCGACATCAGTAGAATATCAACTGATGTCGGTGGCCCAAGGCATAATTTGGCTAATGTCGGTGGCCTAACAAAGCCAACAAAAGTGGATTGGTGGCCCACTGAAAGTCATGTGTGACTTTTGAAGTGTTGAAAAAGAGAGCTCTAAGTTTTTGAGTGATAGAGACCTCTATTTGTCTATGTCAACAGTGTTAGGTGTCAGGGTGTGAGTGGTGAGGAGTGTGGATGAGTGTTGGAGTGTTGGTGAGTGTTCAAGAGCATTGTGGGCCACCAGTGATTGGATTGAGCATTGTAGATGAGGTAGATAGAGATGGTAGACGTCAAAGGAGGCCTTACAAGAGGACCACCACCATCAGCACCAGTTATACCACCTCGATGGTGATGATGAGATGAGGTAGGGTGTGTTATTTGAATTTGTGATTGGTTTTGAATGGGATGTTATTTTTGTAATTTTTTGAGTTTTTAGCGATAGATTAGGGGGAGGGGTATTAAAAGGTTTGGTAGGTTAGGTAGGGTAATTTAGGTAGTTTTAGGAGTGTGTTTGGGGATTTTGAAGGGTGAAATGGGGAAGCACCAGTCATTGATGTCGACGGTGCTACTGATGTTGGCCAACAAATTGACCAACATTGATTGCTTTTAGTCACTGATATCAGCAAGTTAGATGCTAATGTCAATTAGGTTAGAGCCTAGGTGATGGGAATATAGGTTTGTTTGATGGGAAAGTGTAAGTTGGTTGCAGCAGTTACATGGTGATTTAGCTGAGCTAAACCCAGAAGACCCCTTGTCAACTGAGTGCTGCCTACATAGCCCATGCGAGGGGCCTCAGGCCGATGTAGTTATCCTAAAAAGGGAAAGCAAAGGGTAGGTTATGGATTGGGTTTGACTAGGTTAGGTCATTGGTTAAAGGTTAGATGGTTAAAAAGATTAAAAATGTGGTAGTTTAGGATAGGTGGTGAGCCTAGGGTTCAGGGTAGGTAGTGAGCCTAGGGTTTAGATAGTTGGTCCATTAGGTAGACAAATGAATGAATGGTTGAGCTAACCTTAGAAGACCCCATGTCAACTGAGTGATACCTACATAGCCCCTATTTTAAGGGCCTCAAGCCAATGTAGTTCTCCCAAAAGGGAAGAAGAGTCAAAGAGGTTGTTAGTTGTTTGCATAACGTTTGCTAATGTTGTTGCATGTGTGTTGGTTGGATGCAGGCTAGGCAAACATTGACACTGTGAGATCATCTCCCTACATTACTGACATGGATACATCGAGACATCATAGGGGATGAGTGGACACATATGGATATTATAGGGCTTGTTGGGTTGTGGTGATATTGCTGAGTTGCCAAGGATGTTAGTTTGATGGTGGCATTGATCGAGCAGTGGGATCATACCATAAACACCTTTCACCTACCGATCAGAGAGTTGACTATTATAGTAGAGGATGTGTACTAGATTTTATGGTTGCTGATACATGGGGTAGATTTATATACATGCTCAGGAGAGGAGCATGACATTCATATGGTTACACTGTTTGGGGAGCACGTTGTTGAGGTAACCTACCATTCAGCGAGTTTCACCTATGAGCCGATTTATGTTGCTGATGAGGATGAGCATCAACTAGCTATCCTAATGATGATGGCATCACTGTATACACCCTTCTTGATGTAGAGGGAGGGAGATTCCTGATCTTGATGATCGAGGTTTTGGCAGACATGTTAGGGGAGTAGATAGTTTTTGTGTGGGTTCCAATATTTTTAGTCCAGTTATATAGGGAATTGTGGGGGATCAGCTGGTAGTGGTGGTATAGCTTGTGTGTGTGCCACCTCCTGCACTATTGGGCTTATGAGCATATCATGGTTACATGACCTCTTGGCCTCCCAGTAGCAATCCAGGCCAGCTTCAGAGTTGGTTTTAGGTGGTGGCAAGAGGTCATGGCATAGACATGCATGGAGGCCATCATCTGAGATATTGAGTATTACAGGGGGTATTAGATGTCCTAATCCCAATAGATATCATTTAGAGGCTATACTTGGTATATTTAGCATTCAAAGATTAGGCAGAGTAGCTAGTGGGGGTTCAGAGCCTGTGATGGGTGAGGGGTAAGCGAGCTGGTGAACTTGAGAGAGTTCCTACTGAGATAGTGTGGTGCTATTATGGACTATTATAGGATGTGCCATCTGCTCTCCCACTATATAGATGTGATGATATTGAGGTGCCCCTCCCACTGCTAGAGGAGATAGAGCGGCCAGATTTTGAGGAGATACCTGTAGGTCCAAGTGTGGTAGATCCAGGGTGCACGATGGCCTACTCAGCTTGGTGGGCAGGTTAGTATGCTAGGATTCAAAGGGAACCACCTCCCAATCTATAGGTAGTCAATAAAGAGAGGGATGCTACCATTCAGGAGAGAGGTGCAACATGAGCACAGGTGGCAATGCTTCAGGGATAGGTGACAATGTTGATAGCATAGGTGGTTGCCCTGATAGGGTAGGTTACTACATTACAGGGGTAGTTGGCCACAACCCAGGCATAGGTATTGGTAGGGTAGGGTTTTGGAGAGTAGGGTTTTAGAGGGTAGGGCCCTATTCAACTGACACCACATCAACCAGTGTAGTAGCTAGTTTAGTAGCCACTTCAACCACAACCATAGAGTTTTATACAGGGCATGGCATCGGGATCGATGGGTCCACCGTAGACTGTACGTATATCTAGGTACAATATTGCATTGGATGAGATCACGTATTATGAGGGTGCCATCAGGGGATTTCCATAGATCTAATGGTATTTTGAGATGCTAGCTCAGTAGAGATCTGTGTCATGTGCCACTACCTCCAGTTCTCAGAGATAGTGACGGTCAGAGGGTGGAAATGATTCAGCATATTCACGACCACCACCACCACCATAGCTTTGAGGTGTTTATATATATAGTAGCCTGCATGCCATTGACATGAGATGTACATATATTTTGAGAGAGACATGTAGATATTATACTATTTTAGATATTTTTGATGTATACCTTCATTTGACAATTACATATATATGAGATGTTTGAGATATTTACATGTTATGGATGTGACATTGTGTTAGTTGTTTTGGTTATGTTAGTGTTTTTAGCATTTCCCATATGTTTGATGGTACATGCTTGAAATGATGAGTGTATGATGATGTTATATCCTTTTCCATATTGTGTGATGGTGTATGCTATAACATGGGTTATGTGGTTTTTCATCCTTAGTAATTTTCCATATTGGTGATGGTGTATGCTAAAAATGAAATGAGTTTATTTATGCTTCAGCAGGTTTCCATATTGGTGATGGTATATGCTTGACATAAATTGTGTTTGCTTAATAGTTTCCATGTGTATTGTTTTCCATAGAAACTAATGTGAATTGGCTATGATAATTTATATAACACAAATTGGTATTTGCATTAAATAAATCATGATGTTAAATCTTGGTGGTTAGAAAATGTTATGGTTGTATTTTATCAGAAACCTGTGATGTTATTGATGATAAAATTGAGTTGAATGTTAGGCTCATAACTTGATAGTGAAAATTATGAGATGACAATATGCAAGCATATAATTTTAAGACACTACATCCTAAAAGATAAATTGGCATGTGATGAAGGTGTGTAAGAAGTGAAAGTCACGTCACTCTTTCATTGAAAAGGACCATAATGATAGCATAGATAGGGTTTTTGCAAACAAAATCCCCATTCATGCATTATGTCATTGACCATTGGTTTTTGTTAGAGAAGTACCCTAATCACTTGACGTTAAGTGAGCTCAAAATCCCTTGAGTATTTTGGGGTAATAGGTGTGATTATGTGATATGTGAATATAGCGTAACCCTTTTTAGTAGGGATAACTTTGCCCCTTTTATAGGTGACCTTGAGAATGACTATAGGCAAGTCCATGACTTAATAGTTTGTCAGTCATTTCTTTTTTGGTAGACTAATCAATGCGGGAAGTCTACTTGGAGATGTTGTTTTGTTTTGTGGTCATGTGAAGCTAATCAATGTGGGAAGCTTCTGGAGAGGGTGTTATTTTTGTAGCAGAATTTGGGCATATCCATCCTTCGAGGGAGTGGTCTATATTTTGCTTTGTATGTTTTGATTTCTTTGAATAGTTGTCCTTCAAGGGAGCAGTCTATATTTATAGTTTATGACCTTTTAATATTTTTTTAGGCATCCCAATTTTATATTTTTCTATTAACTAAAATTTTAGTCATGGACTAGAATATAGAGGTTTAGGGGTTTCCCTTTTATTAGGACAAAGCATTAATGCTTAAAAAAGGGTTAACTAATTTTTATAAGGAAAAAGGGTTGAAAGGAATAGGAATAAGGATGATGGGGGTTACTCAAGGGATGAGCTCATGTTAAACATCAAGTGAATGGTTACTTGGTTAATAGTAGAATGGTTACAGATGCAAGGCATTAAGGGGCTCAGGTTCTGGCCAGCCTTCGAGAGAAGACAGATGATAAGTGCCTAATCCATACTTGTGTGTTATTATATAAGGTCTAAGCCAATTAGGAGCAAACTTACCTCATTTACTTCTTTCCATATTGGTCACGTGTTGGTTTTCTTTTAGGACTAGATCTTCGATTTTGAAATCTCAATCTTTCAGATTTTTGTTGTAGGCACGCTTAATGCGATCTTGGTAGATATGAAGATGATTAAGAGCAGCAAGATGATGTTCATCGAATAACTTGAATTTTGTTAATCGATCTTGATGAAAGTCATTGTTAGAGAGTATGTCGTGTAAGGAGATGTGAAGAGAAGGTATTTGTACTTCAAGAGGTAAGATGGCCTCAGTTCCATACACTAAGGAGAAAGGTGTAGCACCCATAGGGGTTTGGATGCTAGTGCGGTAGGCCCACAAAGTGAAGGGAATGTGAGTGTGCTAATCCCTTCTAGTGTCGTTGACCACCTTCATTAGGATTTTAGTTAGGATTTTGTTAGAAGCTTTTACCTATCCATTTGCTTGTGGATAGTAAGGCGAGGAGAAGCTGAGTTTGATGCCAAAATCATCGTAAATATTTTGGATGGTTTTGTTTTTGAAAGATTTGTCGTTATCAGTGATTATCTTATGAGGTACACCAAAACGACAGATGATGCGGTGGTTAATGAAGTCAATGATTTTTTTAGCTTTAGTGGAGATGAGGAGAACAGCTTCCACCCATTTAGTGAAATATTCTGTCATTGTGATGATAGACTAATGTTAGAGAGATGAATGAAAAGGGATAGCATGGTGATAGACTCATCAGGAAATTCACAGTTAGAGGGTTGGTTATCAGGTAAAGGGGCATCTGCTAGTTGGTCAGTGATCATTTGCCCTTTTATAAATTTTTGTTGAATGAATTCCAAATCAAAATCAGTGAGAAGCATGAGCCAACGAGCCATACGTTGGTTTTGGTATGGATTTGAATGCATGTATTTGAGAGGGTCAGTGTGGGTGATGATGTAAGTCTTGTGGTTGAGGAGATAATGGCAGAGTTTGGAGGCGGCAAAGACTAATGCCAAGTAAAGTTTTTTAGTATGAGTATACCGAGTTTCATATTCAATGAGCATTCAGCTTATATAATAAACTGCCTGCTCACGATGTTGTTTGTCTCAATGCACAATCATGGCACCTAAGGAATGATTTGTTGCTGAAATGTAAAGATAGAAGGGTTGGTCATCTTTAGGTGGAATAAGGACTGGAGGAGAGATGATAGCATTTAAGAGCCTCAAAAGCTTCTTGGCAATCCTTATCCCAATTAAAGGAGATGTCCTTCTTGAGGAGGTGATGGAAGGGTTGGCATCAGTCAGATAGCTACGAGATGAAGTGATGAATAGATTATTACAGGCTGCGAAGTTGTTTTAGGTTAGTTGGTGGGGGCATCTCGAGTATGGATTGAATCTTAGCTAGATCTACCTCAATGCCATGGAGAGAAATGATGAAACCCAAAAGCTTCCCTGAGAGAACTCCAAAGACACATTTCTTGGGGTTGAGTCAAACATTATATTGTAGTAGGTGAGTGAATATTGTTTTGAGAATGGTTAGGTGGTCACGACAAAGTTTGGATTTCCCTAGCAAGTCATCCACATAGTCCTCCATGATTTTGTGGAGGAGATCATGAAAGATATAAGTCATGGCACGTTGGTATGTAGCACTTGCATTTTTGAGGCCAAAAGGCATGACCCTATAGCAAAATGTACCCCATGGGGTGATGAAGGTGGTTTTATGTTGATCTTCTGGGGCAATCAAGATTTGGTTATATCCTAAAAACCTGTCCATGAGGGATAGCATCTCGTGACCAGCTATAAGATCAACAAGTTGGTCGATGTTTGGCAAAGGAAAGTGATCCTTTGGGAAAGCTAGGTTGAGGTCGTGATAGACAGTAAAAATTTGAATTCCCCTTGTTGCTTTTGTGATAGGGACAATGTTTGACACCCATTATGGATAATCAATGGGTTGGATAAATGAGATTGAGAGAAGATGTTGAAGCTCCTCTTTGACAAGGAGTGTGACGTGAGGATGCATCCTACAAAGCTTTTGACTGATAGGCTTAGCTTTGCAGTTCATGATGATGTTGTGGATGATAATGTTAGGGTCAATACCAGGAATATCGTTATAGGACCAAGCAAAGGCTTTGCTATGATCTGTAAGGAATGTGGTATAGTCAATTTGTTCTTGGGCATCTAAAGATTGACCAATCTTTAAAATGTGAGGAATATCAGAAGATGGGAGATTAATGTCAATAGTTGATTCATTTAACATAACCTATATTTTTGAAGGAAGTGATCATTGTATGAAGGAGTCATCCGCACCCATGTAGGTGAGTATGGCATCATCATCCAGGCATTGGATAGTGTTGATGCTAGAAGATTCATCATCTATCATGTCTGGATAAATGAGAGGAAGAGACCTTGATGCCCCACCTAGTTGATAGGTCAGGGGTTCCAAGTGAATGGAATTTATGAAAAAAAAACTAGGAGGGATGGAGACCACTGACTCCATAGGTGAGGGTGGGGAAATAGGTGAGGTTGGAGGAGAATGCTCTATGATAGTTTTGTGGTGAGGGATCTTAGAGGGTTTTTTAGGTTCTTTGAAACCCATGCCATGTCATTTCTTGGCATTTTTTATTGTCTCATCATTTAGAGGCTCAATGGGCTTGTGGGGACCTTGTTCATAACGCCCAAAGCTAAAACCCTTCCATGCACACCTATGAAGATAGGTGTGATCAAAGTTAATGTTGCCGAGGAAGGAGAAATTGCAAGTGAATAGTCGAGGTGATGAGAGAGGATTTCCAATAGTAGGAGCCTGATCTAGCCCTCCATAGGTGAGATTAGTTTGGAGATCGAGAGGACCATATAGGATGACCATTTCAATGTGATGGTCATAGTTAGCATGATGATGAAGTTTTCCATATTCCTGTGGAGTTTGGAACATGTCAAGGGTAAGAAAATTATACTCCCCAAGTGAAAGGCATTGGAAGGTATCTTCCATAAGATCTTTTGTGGTCACTTGAGGAGTAGGCATAGGTATGACTGGTGTCTACGAGCTTGTCGAGGCTTCCACGGGTGGAGGTGGTGTTTGGGTGAATTTTTTCAAAGGAATGAGAACATCATTAGGTCGATAGGTCATGTTTCATGTTTTAAAGGGGGAAGGGTCAGCAGGAATGACATGAACCTACCCCTCATGTTCAAACTTGACACAACAATGCAATGTGAAAGGGACATAGGTCATGGCATGTATCCAAGGTCATCCCAATAGCATGTTATATTAGAACTCCCCCTCAATGATATAGAAGAGTTATAGAATTGTACGTGGGCCAACACAAACATGCAAGACCACAGTGCCAACGGTAGTGGCGGTGGCATGGTTGAAAGAATGAAGAATTGCATCAGTTTTTTACATGTAGTTCTTCGAAAGGGCTAGTTGATCATATGCATGGGTAGAAATGATGTTGATGCTAGCACCTCCATCAATCAAAACCTACTTTACATGAGTTCAATCAATGTAAGTTGTGATAAAGACGGTGGCATCTGGGTCTTCCAGGTTGGAGGCAGGAATCTCAGAATCACTGAAGGTGATAGAGGCAACGGTGGGTAACGAGTTGACTAAAGTAGCCAGTGGTTGGGGGTCTTCAGGTTGAACCTCCACTAATTGTAAATCTTTGATCAAGGCTTGGTGATGTTGCGGAGAGCTTTGTATTAGGTCATAGAAAGACATCTTCACAAGAGTTTGGTGAAGTTGTTTCACCATGGAGTCATGAATTGCCCCTGAAGATGTTGGTTGAGATGTGCCCAAGATAGAAATATTGGGCTTTGGTGGTGGAGAGGACATGGTGAATGGATATGTCCAAGGGGTAGAAACCTGCTCTTTTCCTTTATCCTTTAGGGTTTGGGACTTGGTGGCCACATTAATAATGTTGATTTCGAATAAAGGGGGAGAAGGTGGTAGAGGGACCATAATCTCGTGTTGGGATCCTGATTCAAGTGAGGAGGTTTGGGAGGCATGGGATGGTGTCAGTAGTTTGTCAAAAAGGTGGTTAAGAGAATCCTCAATGAGAAGGGTGTCCTTTTTTAGGTGTTGGTGAATGACAACCTTAAGAGCGTAGCAACTCTCAGTATCATACCTAGGTGTGCGATGATACAAGCAGATTTGAGTGTCATCGAACCAAGATGGTTTTGATCTGAGAGGTTGGTATGGCTTAATGGGTGGGAGAATGATGCTAGAAGACTACAACAATCAGCATAATAATGAAGCATAGGAACCCACTAATGGATCTATGTTCATTGTTGCAGTAGGGGTTGACAACTTTTGTTTAGGAGTTATAGGGGAGTTTTTTATACCACCTTTTTGGTTGGTGGTGTGGCCACATGCGTAGTGTCAAATTTCTTGGAGGAAATATGTTTTTTATGGGTAGAGGGAGTAATGGAGGTAGTTTGTCTTTGTGAGGTGTTGGAACAGGGAGCACTCCTATTAAAGTGGAGGGATGTGGACCCAAGATAGAGGGCAATGATGAACGTGGGGGAGGAGTAAACTGACATGGTTTAGCATCCTTCTTTAGTATGGTGTGAGGACCACTATGTGCAGGGTGAGGTTTAAATCTAACTTCACTTGTGGGTGAGTGAGGTTTGATACAGGGTGAACACTGAGAGATTCAATCTATTTTAACATTGTGGATGTCTACAAGGGTTTGGATTTAGATGTGGAAGATTGGGCTTCTAATGATTTAGAAGTGAAAACCTGATCCTCATCAGAGACTTTGGGGTAAATCATCACAGAAGGGTTGGCAGTATAAGGCAAAGCAGGATATGTAGGATAAGGAGCCCTAAGTCACTCCCATAATGCCTCATACTCTAGGTTCCTAGAATGGAGGAATCCTTAGTTTTTTACCAATCGAGAGAAGGGTTTAGATGACATCACATGAGGCCTTATAGTTGGTCCTTTAAAGGATTTGGGTGATTGCGAGAGTGGAAACGTGTTGGATGCAGTGATCACAGGCCAAAGGCAAGAGAGAACCATCACCGGATCTTCCTTAGCCAAAGTGGGTGAGGTGGTGAGTTCTTCTCTCAGCGGAGAAGGGGTTGGAGAATTTGGCTCTTCAAGCAGATAGAGGGCAGGGATGATCATGCCTTCCACATGTGGTTTAGGAGCATGGAAAGTATGATCCTCCATTGGTGATAAGAAGGATAAGGGTGGGGCCACCAGCATTGATACCATCAAAGCATCCTCTAATATGGGAAAGGTCAAAGTAGACTCTCCTACGTGTGAAAGGGGGGTGAATGGAGGACTATCCTCCATCGGTGGAGGAAAAATAGGAGAGGAAGGCTCCTCTAAAGGGTGAAGCAGAGGGATGATGGCCCCTTCTACATGAGGAAGTGGGGTATGAATGGTAAATTCTTTTGATGGTAGAAGAAGAGGGAAGGTGGGGGCAAGAGGAATAGGTTATATGGGTTCCTCACGAGGTAGAAGAATGGGTAAAGGAGGTGCTTGATGTTGTGGGGGTGATATAGGTGAAACGGGTTCATCCACGTGAGGAAGAGGGTGAGGCAAAGGGAACTCTTCGTTGCATGGGGGTGGTATGGGTAAAATGGGCTCTTCTACCCATGGTGGAGAAATGGGTTGACTAATCTCTTTAGATTGTGGGAGAGGTTGGATGGGAATGAAAGGAAAGACCATGTTGATTGTGCGTATGTTGCATTCTTGAGGGTCATCAGCCATGGTCTGAACATTGTTCTGACTTGGGGGATGGTTAGGAAATAGTTTCCTAAATACATCAATGTTTTGATTGGCTGGTGCATTAGGGTTATCCAAAATAAGGTCCCCTTTGTCTAACATGTCTTGAACAATGTTTTTTAGGGTTTTGCAATTATCTGTGTCATGACCCTTGACATGATGATAGTTACAAAAGTCATTTTCCCTATAGCATGCAAGGATGGCTCATGAGGAGTCAAAATGGATAGGTAGTCAGATTTGAGGGAGGTTGAGGACTCCTTGCTTCACTAATTTATCCAATATGGAAGCATATGATTCTCTTATTGGAGTGTATCATCACTGTTCATACCATTATTGGAATTGTCTAGTGATGTTTTGCGAAGTGGGGGGCTCAGTTTGGTTGGTTATAGTAGAAGATGGTGACCTAAGGACTACATCATTCACCTATCCCTTAGACTTAGGGTGGGAAGAAGAAGGTTTGGAAGAAGAAGGGTCATTGGGTTTTGCATTGGTATTTTTGTTACATAATTTGACCCTGTCTTCTTCGATTGCACAGAGTTCAAGCTTTTGGACCATAGTGAAAGCTTCATCGAATGTGCAGAAGTTTGAACCCATAGAGTGGATGAGATGTGCTTGGCACATGCTCTTGAAAAGAGCTCAATGAGCTCAGGTTGAGGTAGTGAGAAGGAGAGTTGGTTGATCAAACCTATCCAATAGGTGATGAAGTTTGCTATTGACTCATCCTCAAATTGTCTAATGGAATAAAGGTCTGTGATGGAGACCTTCTTGGTAATATTGATTGAGAAATGATCAAGGAATAGCTAAGTGAGTTGAATGAAGATGAAGAGAGAATGACTGGTAATGGAGTTATACCAGTCAAGGGTGGCACCAGAAAGTGACATAGGGAATGTATGAAGTAATAATGCATCATCGTGCGCTATGAGGTAGCAAGCGTGTCTAAATGCTCATAGATGTTGTTGTGGGTCCTCTTTACTCTAAAAGCGAGTAAATTTTGGGAGTTCCCACTGGCTAGGGTATGGTCAAATAGGAACTGAAGGGTGGATAGGTTCATTGTAGATTTGTTCATACGAAAGAACACTCTTTGAACCTAAAACAGATGTCTCAAGGTTGGACATCTTATCCATCAGCATCTTAATTAGATTGACAAATGGATTGGCATGAGGGGCACCCCCTAAGTTATAGGGTACCTAGAAGGTGTTGGGAGGGGTGTATGACATACTTGGTTGCATTTGTGTAGGTGCAACATACTGATAGTTCATCATAGTGGCCGATGTCAAGGCCACGGGGGCTTGTGCCACAAAGTTGGGGGGCACAACTTGACTAGATGACGCAAAGGGTGGTTGAATGGCAGTGACACTAGTTAAAGGATAAGTGGTCACTCTCGAATTTATAGGTGTAAGAGTGGATGGGATAGAGACAATCAAGTTCTGGAAAGGTGTCAAACTTGGTTGAATTGTTTGTGATTGCAGGGGTACAAAAACCCTGATGGAGGTAGGGAAAGAAAGGATGAAAGGGGAGGCCAAATCTTGAACATTGGCCAAGATTGGGTTACTAGTCAAGGTAGTGGCCTGAGTGACCATGGTTGGGTAGCGGATGATGTTGATATCATTGCCGCTTCAACCAAAGAAGTTGGCATCCCATAAATAGGGTTACCCAAAGGATCTCGTGTTTGGCTTCTAGTGAGATAATGTTGGAGAGCCTTAACATTGTGGTCAAGGAATCTCTCAAAATCTTGATCCCCTTTGGGTACAATAGAAGGTTGATCGGGGGTAGGTTGGATAGGAGTATGCTTGGTGTCTGAAGTATACTCCATTAGATGACTTGGCACAAAGGGCGAAGGTGGGAGTGGTTGTTGACTCGCATGGTCAACAAGAGATTTGGCTTGACTGTGTGTCAAGACCATCCAAGGTGAAAGGGGTTCAGGTTCCAAAAACTATGTGTTTTAGTTTTAGAAAAATAGAATTTGTGTTAAACAGCAAGAAATTTGGGTTTTAAGCTTGTTTGGATTTTTTTTATTTTTATTTATCGACAGTGACCGATGTCAGTTATTTAATCGATAGTGGTTAGAAAATGTTGCCGATGTCGGTCAGTTTACCAGTGTTGGTGAAGGTTTGGTTGCTGATGTCCATGGAGAAACTAATGTCAGTTTCTGTGTGATTCTAGAAACATAGAAGATTGATAGTTTTTGGGAGAAGAAGATATTTTGAGTTGTTTTGGACTTCAGAATGATACGACCTTACCATCTCAAACACTCAAATAAAACTAGCAGAATAGATGATTAGGCAAGCAACCTCTAAAACGTTAGATTCCTAGGAATGACTTTTAAAGTCGTGGTGGCTTATGCCTTAAGAGAATGTGTTGGGAGTTGGGCTTATAGAATAGTTCCTAGAGAGGAAGTCTATGGCTAGTTTCAGGTTATGTTATGGTTCTCAAAGATATCTATGTTAGGGTCAGTACGTGGCCTAGTGATGGGGCTTACTCCCTTCACTTCACGGACCTAGAGCTGAGCTGGGTCACTTAGTCAGAATATACCTTCCCTATATTTTATAGTCTTCCAGAGAACAGAGTGGGTCCTCCTCTTAGTGGTGAAATCCAAGTAGGATCACTAGGTGGGGTAAGGTATCTGCTAGGTGATGAAATCTTAGATGGGCCTTGTCTCAAGTAAGTTTATGTGTTTGATTTGAAGTGATTGTGGTTTGGTTGTGTCACATTTGTGCACTACGATTCATTTATAATGCTTTAATTACTAAGTGGGCTAAGTGTGCATCCAAGCAAGAATGAAATGCAGTAGTTTTTAACCCAAATTGAAATATGTTATTCAAATGCAAACAAATGGAGAAGAGGTAAAAAGTATGAGTTTTTCACTACTCTATGATGCATGCAAGAAGTAACAAGAAGAAAAAGAGATGTTCTTTTTAACCTCTACTAATGATTTCCTTTTGAAACAAAAAGATAGAAGAGGTAAAAAAATAGAAAGTAAGAGAAGCTAAGTTTTTTATTTCTCAAGAAATAAAGGCAAAGAAGAGGGGATGCAAGAAGTGAATATTTTTCTAATGTATCTACATGAAAATTTGATTTTTAAAAGAAGAAGAATGAATCCAAGGAAAACTCCAAGTGTTTTCTCTAGATTTTCACTAATTACATTCAAATGAGAAAGAAACTAAGGTTAAGAGGTTATGGGTTTGATGTTACCCAGATTTAGTGCACACTGTATCCAAGCCTTGTGGGAGCTCCTCTTTGGCTATGGAGGAAACACCTGCAGTAAGAATGAAACTTAAACAAGAAAAATGTTAGAAGAGGATATGGTGGATTGCCAAGCTACGTGCTCAGTCCTGGAAGCGTGAAGCTCCTTAAGGGATGACAGTCCATTATTTTAAGATAAAAGTATTGTAAAGGAAAAAATGATAAATAACTTAAAGAAATAGAAAAGTAGATGATGTGTACCTATTCCTTACAGTCTATGTGTCTTAGAGTGCTTCAGAAGGCTAGCTGAAGGTTCTATATGGTCTAGATGGGTTGTTTGGATAGCTTTCTAGTTTGCTAGTTCATAACACATTCACCGATGTTGATGAGTCTACCAAGGTTAGTTGGATAAATGGTGCTGACATCAGTTGGGTTGCCAATGTTGGTAGGGGTAGTCAGCGTTGGACAACTTTTAGAGTATTTCCAAGATAGATAGAGGATTTTCTATAAGTTCAGAGGTTGGTGCAAGGTTGTGGGAAGGTGAATGAGGTCTAAGGAAAGGTATAGGTAGAGGATTGGTGTGAAAAGGGGATGAGAATAGGGGGAAGCCCTTTCAATGCTTCCACAGAAGATGTTGGGCCTCTTGATAGTATTTAGAAATATCAATGGAAACTAATTTACAATGTATTCTAAAACACTAAAATGAAAACCAGAGTACTTAGCTTTATAAGTGAAGAACCAGAGGTGTCAGAATAGTGATTCCCGTTGTGGCTGATGTGACCAGTGTTGTGAGTCAATGAAACAAACATGGATTGCTTCAATTCAGTAGCTCGAGGTCCTCATACAATCTTTCAATTCAGTCTCTAGAATGATTTGTGCAGAGTTTTGGCAGCCAGGATAATGATAGTCAAATTCTAATGCTTAAAATCTCAGAGTGTGTGTGTGAATGTGTGAAAAGGTAGGGGTAGCTCAATGTTAGAGCTTGGCTTATGTAACCAACATCAGCAATCCTGTCAGCATCGGCATAGAATTGCCGAGGTTTGATCGACGTCGATAGAGAAAGAATACGTAAAAGGGCTATCTTTAGTTCTTTGCCCATTTCTCCACCTTCCAAGTGCCTTTTCCATTGGAGAATGGTCAAAACAAGGGCTTATGAGGCACCGGAGTTGGTTAGGGAGTTAAGATGGAGTGAGAATAGGTCATGGGTAGTTAGGATTTGGAGGGCCTAGTCTTAGGCTGACTCATAGGCTAAGAAACGGTCTTAGGGTGAGGTGTCTAGGTGAGGTGTCCAAGGTGAGGTAATTAATTTAAAATAAACAGTTTTTAAATTAATAAGGTGTGAAAGTGTGGGTTAGGAATGTTAACATTTAGAAGGAGACCAAGGGGGGTTGACATGATATTGGTGTCTACAGACCATAAAAATTACTAACAATTTTATATTTTGTTATTATTTGACTTACAAGTTATTACTCTATTCACTTTTGATAATTCATAGCAACATGAACTTATAGGTCTATGTAAAAGGCTGATTTACTTATGTAAATATATATTGAAATGATAAAATATTTATTAATGCTCTTCACTATACTAATAACTAAATCAATATTAAATTCAATAAATATTAGAAATTTAAATTATTTTTTTTCTCTTATAATTTAATTAAAATATCTATTAGCTCAAAATTTATTTTAAAAATAGTTAATACTTCATTTTATAATGATTCCTCTTGACATTAAGCAATGTATTCTTTAAAAAAACACTTAAATCTATTCAATGCATTTCCCTTAGTGAAGATTTGTTCACTATGATCTATATATCTATATATTAATACTACTATTTTGAATTTTTTATATGTATTTAAACTTATCTAATGTAGGGGAAATACCCTTACTTTCATTTTAGCTTTATATTTGTATAAGTATTTTGGCAAATATTTACACACAATGACTATTTGTTAACATTTCTTATAAAAGTATATGATTTTTCATTTTTGAGTCATTCATGACATTTAAGTTTAAATGTGAATTGGAAAAGTGGTATACACATTTTTTGTATTAATGTGTATAAGGTGTGGGATGAGAAGAATATAAATATTATAGATATGTTGAACAATTTTCATACAAGTTGTTTCAACTATTGTGAAAATAAGGTTCAATAAATTTTGGGTATGTTATTTGAATTTTGGATACTTTAGTTGAATATAGAAGTTAATATCTGATTGAAAATTACTAAAAATTATTATGTAATGAAATTTATCAACTTATAAGTTGTTTTTATATATTTTTTCATTAATTATTAAGAGGAAAATATAAACTCAAAATATATTATTTAAAAAATAAAAATATGTTTATTTTAAAGATGCATGCAATTTTTACATCTAATTCAGATTTTAAATTGTTATTCATGAGGGTCATATGAAAAATATGGACATACTTTGACATGTAAAATTAAAAAGCTCCATTCAAATGCTTTGTGAATTTCAACATGAGAATATCTCAAATGGCTTTTCTTGTGTAGATATATCTTTAAAAAAAAAATTTACATTTGTACCACATTACACACTAATGATGATTAGATTAAGTTTTTTTTACATATCAAGTTAAAATAATTTAAAGTTATTGATTATCTCTTTGTATTTCACCATGTTTACAAACTATACATGTTTTTTCAAATACATATTTTCAATAGATGTGTTAGGTAGCTGGTTTGATTTTATGCTTATGAAAACCAATTCACAACTCATTATAAAAATGTTTTATAAAAATATTTTTATAGTTGCATAATCTATATTTTTTTCTTTCTATTGTCACTTCTCACAATTTATTCTCTTTTTAGATGGATAGTTGGACATAATTGATGTTTTTCACAAGTAATCTTATCCTTATGATGGGATTGCTTGCATGTGTGGGATTTAGAATTTTTATCTTAGAGTTTCAGTGGGGTGTTTAATGATATAATTAATGTCACCACTATTAATTCTAAGTGAAAAAATAATAGTGTTTAGAAATGCATTGATGTGTATAGTTCATAAAAAAAATCATATTTACCTCTTTAAAAAGGTATTTTTTTAAATAATAAAATTAAACAATGGAAAATATGGATGAGAATAAAGGATTAGGGTTAATTGAACATTTTGGTGAAAAGGGAGTTTGAGACTGATGATTTGTATACATGTTATAATTAATTATTTGAAAGAAAAAAATAGTTTTCTTCTATTCATTAATCTAAACTCTTAAGTACAATTGATTAATAGAATTGATAACTTTAAATGTTTTAAGAATTTGGAATTAGTATATCGTGGAATTAGAAATATAAATATAACTTCCAATAATCAATTAAAAATGTAAATAATCATGAATAAAAAATTAAAAGCAAGAACAATGTCTCACAAAACATTAGTGTGGGGAAATCCAACTATAAGTGGCAATAAATTATATTTCTTGATCTTCTCTTGGACCAAGACAATTTACAATTAGCATAAAAGAGTAACTACATAAAACTTTGTTGATTTGTCACTATAACTTATTCTATGCACCAATCTTCCTCCTAAAACCAATTTAATACCATCTCTGACTTTCACACATACATGATTACCATTAGATTTATTTATCCTAGTGATAATTTCTTGGCTAAGTCATTTCATTTGAATTCATGTTCAAATTCATGGAGGACAAATTTTGTCAAAAAGCCATTGCTAAAAAAATCAGCAATTAAATTCATCCTTAAATTAGGAAAAAGAAAAATTAAGAAAAATTATACATAATAAATTTAAAACTATAAAATATATATTCATATTTTATAAAATATTAAATATAATTTTAACTTAAAATTTATAAATATATAATAGAACAAAAATTATAATATAATTGATAATTATATTACATAACTATTTAAAATTGTATATTATGTTAAGTATCAAAATATTAATTTTGAATAATAGTAATATTATTAACTATTTAAAATTATTTACTATGTTAAATTTTAAAATATTAATAATAATAATAAAATATAAATATTTAAAATTATATATTATATTAAATCTTAAAATATTAATACATATAATAATAAGGCACATCCAAGTTATTGAATAAGTTTAAAATAAATATAATAAATATTCAAATTTAATGTTGTTGATACCAAAAAATTATCGATGGGCACAAATTTGAGTGGCAAGTGTAATTAGAAGACAAGATCAAGATTTTAAGTTATCAACTTCTTTTGATCCAACACAACTGTTACACATGAAGTAGGAATTAATAACTTCATAATTTAGACCACTTTTATTAATTAAACAAATTTTACCTTGGCCACTAAAATTTATAGGTTACAAATTAATATTGTCAATGTTAGGCAGGTGGTTACATAAATGTGTTGAATGAAGTGTCTGTGTATAAGGTGTTAAGTAATTCAAACCCCTAAGGAAAGGCATGTGAATTAAATCACGAGTATTGGTGATATTTTTGGCCCTATTTTTTTCTTTGACCAATTCTATATTTTTTTCCATTAAATCTATCGAATGAAGTGATAAAATCTCTAAGAGTGTCCTTTTGTGTACTAATAGACTTCCAAATGCATAATAACTATAGAGACATTTTAATTCTACCATTACTCTAAATATAAAACTTTTGTGTTAAAAACAATTTCTCAAGTAGGGAAAAACTTGCCCTACAAAGATTGGTGGTGATGTAAATGACTCTTAAGGGAACTAAAACTTATATAATTTTCCTTACATATTCTGTATATTTCATCATCATACAATAAATACTCATACTGAGTAGTATTGTTGATGGATTCTTAGTTTTTCTCTAATTTGATGATGAAGAGGTTTTATATTTTCCTAATCCTCATGGATCATACCTTTAGGTCCTGGGAGGATTTGGTCCCACTAAAGCTTATTGGTTGGGGAGATGTGAGATATTTCCCACTCTCCTCAAGGTACCATGTTTATTACCTTGGTGTATTCCCTTTGATACTAGCTTGTTGAGAATATTTTAGCCCTCTTCTAGTCTTTCTAACTTTCTATTACAATAATACATTATCTATCAACTTCCCTTACAAATCCAAGGTAAAGTATTTTATAGAGGGTATAAAATTTCCTTCCTCAACCAACATAGATAGCTCATGTGGATGTAAGTTCTCAAAAATTATTTATAATCAAATTTGAATGATTGTTTGGGGTGGTTTGATCATGGGTAGGACCAATATTTTACATGTTAGTTTCATTTCAAGGTAAGCATTGTTATTTTTACATTGGTTTGAAAGAGAAAAATTGAATTTTAATTAGTTTTATTCATTTTATTATTTTATTTTAAGTCATGTCTATCTTTGAGTATTACATTTAATTTTTTAGATGATTATAAGTTCTTTTAAAGATACACAAGAATAACAAATTAATTTACACTTATGTGACAATTTTTTTGAAGATTATCCAATTAAATTATGCCTAAACTCTAGGATTTGCCAAGATATTATAGGATTTTTTAGGGTTCCATTCTTAAAATTATGATTGATAGCTAATACATGATATCCATATTTTAGATCAAATTCTAGATTTTAGCCATCCATACTATGATCAAATTCACCTCATCCTATTAATTTATTTTTCCTATAATGGATTTGGAAAATATTCAAATTAATCTCATATGGATTTCTCAAGCAAAAAAATCATCCCTTACCTCTTTATGGGTCTTCCATGGTTTGATTTCCCATGTCATTGATTTTTATTATTGCATCCTTCCATGGTTTTTCATTGTAAATTTTTTTATAGAGGGGCCTATATATACAAATAAATATGTATTAATTTTTTAAATGATAATTACACAAATAGACTTCCCTAATTTAGATCCTTCATTGATCAAATCTATAGTTAAAATTAAGAGGAATCCTTCACTTTTTATCTAAAATTAATCCATATCACTTCAAGTCTTATGTTATCATTAAATTATACCAAAAAAAGGGTTTAAGTAAATGTTAATGTAGTGATATTTAATTTATTAGGGAGAGAATGTGGAGCCTTTCTCTTAATTACACATTACTTATATCTAAAATATAAATACACTAACTCTAATTTTGAGCATACGATATATGTAGTTGTAACTCCTTAAGGAGTAGCTTAAGTTAACTAACTTTGCACACACTTGTCTCATTATTAATTTTGAGGGTTAGTTTGAGGAGATAAAAGAGATAATTTAGTGTACCATACCTTTAATTATGCATAGTGATCACATAATCCTAATCAATATCTGACAATTCACTTTCCAAAAAAACTATAACATGAAATATAGTAGAAGATGGATTCAATGCCTAAGTGTAGATTTGACACGAGCATGAGGTATGAATTTAGTGACCTTCAAATCATATAATTTTGATTCAAAGTTTAATATAACCTACTACAATTATATATTTATATTTACATAGAGTAACACTTTCATTTTTAAATCATAAATCAATATTTAGAAATTTAGAATAGGTCTTAGGGTTTTTATAGTACAAACTTATTTGTCTTTTCATTATTATTAATTATTTCAATTATTTCACTTATTTTATTCATTATTTTATTTAATTGAATGAGATAATTTTTTATTACTATTTTATATTTTTTATATCATATATCTTATGGTGCCCTAGTTTTGATTATTTGTGCATGCAATAATTATCCTTAAACCATATATAATGTAAACATTTTGGTGTTCTTCTTCATTATTCAAATTATTACATATTATAAGGTTTTCCCATGTGTTATATTTTATTTTACATTTTCAAATTTATACCTTATTTTCTTTTGGATGTAAGCCTTATTTAGTGTGTTCATTCACACTTTGTTAACACATAGATTTTGCACCCATTGTTGAAGTAGTATCTCACTGTGAAACAATCTAATGATATGATGGGATCACCTCCAAGATGTAGGACCTTGGTAAAATGAGTTGAAACTATAGATAATAATATATTTCTTTCACTAAAATTGATGCAATTGATAAATTATCAGTCTTTATAGAAATTTTGCTCCTTTAGTGATCTTGCTCCTAAACTAGGGTTTTGACTAGGGAAAGAGTTATGAGAATGAAATTTGAAAAACTAAAAATGGTGATTGAACCAATATATTTATAGTGTATTTTAACACTTTCTTGAATGAACACAATAAAACAAAAAATAGATTGAAATTCATAGGAGCATAAATTCATGCAAATAGGAAATCAAAGGCAATAGCTAGTATTTTTCATAGAAGGGACAAGATTCTTTTATTTTAATCAAACAGTCTTCAAAAAGGGTATAAAATACCACAAGTGAAATTTTATGACTGAAATAAGAATTATAACATCCACAACTATTCAAATAAATTTGCATACATAGTTATTTCTCAAACAATAAAGGAAAATCTTCAATTTATTCTCATTCTCTAGGTTACAACATGTAGAAAAGTTGCTCAAAATGCAAAATAATAAATATAGAAGCAAAAATATAAGGTGAGATATACCATACTACCCATATTTATATAAAATATATCATAAATGAGATGTAGTTAACAATGAAATCCAATGCCTAGTAAAAAGACATGCAAATCTAGAATCTCCATAAAAAGAGGAGTGATCTTCAACTAGTGGCATCCATGGCATGGTGAAAAAGTGTTCAAAAAGCTCATGTAAGAGCTAAGTGTGATCCAAACTGGTAGAGGTGTGGAAGGAACTTGGGAAATATTCATGCAATGCCTATGTTCTTCTTTATGCAGTTGTAATGGCTCTTCATGCAATGGGAGGAACCAAAGTGGAACTCAATCTTAAAACAAAAGATAACTTAAGTTAATTTTTTGCAAAACCCTAATTTTTACTTTTCAAGTGAGAATTTTATAACTTTCAAGCCATACCACTTTGTCAAAACTATAATTACATTTTTCAATATGTGTTTTTACAACTTAAGCAATTAAAACTTGTTAAAATGAAAAGTGTAATTTTCAAGTCTATTTTTCACAAATTTCAACCTATCAAAATAGAAAGTGTGAAATACACATATCTCTTTCTCAAAAAGAGATGTCCAAAAGATAGTTTTAATTTATAAGTTATGTTTTTGCAACTTTAAAAATATTTTAACAATAATGAAAATACAATATAAAAGAATGCTTTTAATGGAAAGAATTAATCTATTTCCAACACTTCTTCTGACTCTTTATCCTTTTCAGCCTATAATTTTTAAACATATGCATAAAAATCCTTGAAGATATCCTATATTATATCTTCATATGGCCCAAAAGAGTAGAGGTTTGTTATTTTTCAATCTACTACTATATCAAAAAGTTCCCTTTTCAAATCTTTGTATGTTTGAATCTCTATACCCATCTGATCCAATGTGTTATGATATTTGATGAAACAATGAATAGAGCTCAAGATAAAAATTGTATCTCATGCAGATTATTTTTTGAAATTATTATAAAATTCCTCTAATAAAAGAATTTTCTCCTGATAATATGTTGGTCACCATGATAATTTATTCAAAAAATCCTCTATGTCATATAACATGTCGATGGCCTAGTCATGGGCAACTTTGGCTTTATGGGCAACATCTATAAGCATCTTTATTCTAAATTATGATATTTTGTCTAACTCCTCTTGATCTCCATCATTTTTTAGTATGTTTTTTTAAAGGAGTATGTCCATGTTAATCAAGTCCATAACTATCAATTTTGGATAGAAAATATTCAATCTTTCTATCTCTCCCTCGTATTTATTGACATGTGCTTTCAGGGTGATTCTTCTCTCTCTCAGAATTTCATAATGATCCATTACTATATCAATGAATTTGTTTCCTTTAGATATGATTTATTATACCCATTCCTTGGTATCCCTTCCAATGCTACCAATTTATATCACCACCTCAAGTGTTCCTTGATCTATGATCTGGGTGATGGGTTGTGTTGATTCAGGTTGTGTTGATTGCACAATGGGCTCTATGAATTTCTTCAATGTAGTCATTAGTTATTTAACCTTATTTTTTAGATCATCCTTGGTGACCTTGTCACTATCCATTTTCTCAAATAGGGAGTTAATGCTAGGTTTAACATCATGTTTTAACCCCTTTCTTGTAGGATGTCCAAGGTGAACATTTGATACCTGATAGTTCCCCACCACTAGATATCCTTTCTATTTGTCTAGTGGGGGGACTATAATCTCTACATATCTTTCCCCTACTGAGTCAACAACATCCCTAAAAATTTCCATGGAGTTGTCTTAGATTTTTTGTGTGTATTTGAGAGACCAAAATCCAATGCACTTGGGGACACCATTTGTTTGCATTTTCCCCCACTATCTATATTAACCAACTAGAGGTAGAAGATTTTTGTGTAGACACTATCACTTGAGAATCTATAACTGAAGATACTATACTAGTGGGTACATTGACAAGTTTCATATCCTAAACTGATATTACCATTGATTGATTAGTAGATGTCTATGAAATTTATTCTCCATAAGTCAGCTAAAGGTCCACATTTGCATCCAGGACTTACTCCTTCTTTATCTCTCTTGTAGAAGTTACTATGGAAGTGGAATAGGTAGGGGTGATGGAAATGGATGTGTCTACTAGGGGTGTGGGAGATGTAAGTGATATCAATGTGGGAGTAGACATAGGGATTTGGAACTTAGGGACTGGTAGAAGTGTGGAGTCCAAAACCTTAAATGATTCAATTAAAGTGGTAGGGACACTTAGGGGTGGGAAAGTGGGAAATATTAAGAGGGATGAAGATAGAGCAGTAGTTATCCCAAGATTTGGGATGGCCAGTGGAATTAAATTTAGAATGACTAAATCCATATCAAGATACTATTGTGTAGTGTTGGTGACTAATGGGGATGGAATGGAAGGGATTGTAAATGAAATGGAAGGAATTATAATAGGGAGTGAAATTATGGGAGGATGAAATGAAATGGAAACCTGAGTATCTAATGAAGGGGAACCTAAGTGTCCAATTGACTTAATTACATTGTTGGTAATGGACTTATTGTCATGGGTAAACTGATGGGAATAGAGGTGGATTTACTTGAGGTAGAGGAGGAGTGAAGATAGGAGGAGGTGTTAGAGCTACAATAATGATAGAAATAGGTGGTTTATGAATCACAAATATGGGGATTGTGACTATTATTGAGATGGGGGTTGAAGTTTTAGTTGCTTCAACTGTAGCTATGTCCTTAGATGAAATGACTATTGGTTAGTTTATTGATTCTCCATCTTTTCTTGATTGCCCCTTCTTGGCCTTTATTTTCTTCTTTCTTTTGTGAGAGATCATTGGCCTATTTGGTTGTTCTGCTATTGCACCACTGGGACCCTCTATTGATAATGGAGCTCTTTATTCCTTGAGATTCAATAGTTTCACTATGATACTTACTATCTCCTTGGTCACTTGGACCTCTTTACTCTTGATCCAGTTGAATGTTTTATTAACCATGTGGGTGGTTCTATCTATCAGAGAGAAATATTTAGGAATAGACTACCTTACTACTTGAATGGGTTGAATGTATCTCTTACTATCATAATATACCTTTTCAACCAGGGACTCATCATCCACCAAATCATTACGAACTGGTGCTAAATCAAAAGCTTTGACCTGATCTAAGGTCATTCTTGAGTATTCCCTCAAAATGACTTCCTCTTCATCATCCAAATCTTCCTGGTAATATTAAAAGTAGGGGACATGGGAATATGTGGTGATTCCTAGTGTTCTAGTGATGTTGTCATGATCATCATAGAAGGGTCTTGCCTTCAAAGACCTCAGGGTCATCTATGTCATTTATACCTCTACACACTTGGCTTTGGCTAGGGAGGGGTATGTGTATCTACCTATATTAATTATGAAATGAATTCCCAACTTGTGTTTGTTGGATAATAACTTGTGATTTTCCATAAGCTACCTCACTAGCTCCATCAATGCCCATTTATCACTCACATATATTGGAAGGTTGTAAGGGCAATCACTGAATCTATATACCTTAATATAAGAGTAGGTAGGGAACTAGATGAAATAAGAACCCCATTGGGGATCTCTATAGTAGTTTCATTATAGAATCTCTTTCTCTCTAGTTCCTTATTGAACATTATTATAATGTATTAAATGAATGCATCATTGACTTTCCTAAAGTGTTATCTGATTGAATCTAGAGTGAGGTCAAAGTAATAGTTAAAAACTTTATTTGCCTCACTAGTCACTATGTTGAACCCTATAAAAGATCTCCCTTTAGCCAATATACATACTAGGTAGGAGGTTATATAGAATTTTCATGTCGTTTACGCCTCCATCAATTACTTATGGAGGGAGTCATTGATAGGATTTTCCCAATGGATGTATTGTTTATTCTCATGAAAAACTCATATGTACTGATACATCCAATCTTAGAAGATCTTTGCATCAGGGCAACCAATGATCTTATGTAGTAAAATAATTACATCTCCTACTTCATCCTTGAAATTATTCATTTCTAATGTCTTAAGAAATTTGGTGGATATGGCCTTAGGAATCCTCAACCATTGTTTGTTCATCACTCTCTGACATCTAATGTTGTTGTCTTAAAATAAATTTTTGGATGATTCTGGAGTTATGTATACATAACTCTCATATTTTGGTATTACAAATATAAAATCAATGAAAATGGGGTCCAAATTTAGAATCATTTCCCCTTTATCATTCAGCACCCCTCCCTTATCATCATCATAATGTTGTGTTAGTGCTAGTACCATCTTAGCACTTTGCACCATCTGGGGGAAAGCTACTGCTTGGGATAGTCCAAAGTCAAAGACACTCTAGATACAGTTGTTCTTGAATTCTGCATTGATCCTGATCCATAAGTCACCTAGGTCAATGTGACCTAGGTTTGTGTCTATAATATTAGTTTTGTTTGATTCTAGGATGAGAGTTACACTGGGTCCTTTAGACTTAAACTTCATCTCTTTCCCAGATATGGATTTTAGAGAGAATTCTAAGGGAAAACCAACTATAAAATTGGTAGGATTTATAGGTGGTAGAAGTAGGTGGAAACTCTAGGGGAACTTGGAGTTGTTCTAATAAGGTAAAAAGTCAATGGGAAAGTTGAGCTATAAAAATAGGTTGAAATATTTGATGCAGATTAGAGATTTAATTCATAGGTGGAAACTCTAGAAAAACTTGGAGTTGTTTGAAATAATGAAAAACTCTATGAAACTTGGATTTTTTTAAATAATAGGAATATATGTGGGGTTATATGTTATGATTTATAGGTTGAAATCTTGTGGATATGGGAAGTGTGATTTGAAGGTCAAATGTCTACAGGTATTTTGGAGGAATCTTTCAAAGGAATATGTACTCGTTTTAAGCATATACACTGGTATATTTTCCTAGTTATGAAATTTGGTAAAACAACCCTAAGTTTTTGATTGCTTTAAAATGTGACTTATTGAGAAAACAAAACACACTATGAGCTTTTACAATGCCATGACTAAATCCCTAATTATGCCTAAATGGCAACCTAGAAATTTCAATGAATCTACAAATAGCATTGCAGGAATTAAAATAACTCAACAAGCTCAATATTTTAGGAAAGATGGATTAAAAAATGCAAGAATGTGGAATGAATTACCATGTAAAATTCTAGTGGCATCGTGGCATATGATTCAAAGCATGGTTTTTAGTTGTGGCTCAAGGTTGGGTTTGCAATTCAAGGTGAGAGATTTAAAACTCAAACAACAAGATTAAATAATAACTAAAAAAACCCTAATTCTATTTATTTATATTAAAATCCCCTACAATTAATTCTTTGATGTGGTGGTTGGCAAAGATTTAAAGTTTGGGGACACTTTCACAATTTTACAATTTTGTAAATTACACATTGACCTCTGAATCCCATAGGACTGGCTTGGTTGACCCTTTGGAAATGGGAAGGCAAAACTCAAGAGACAATTTGTAATTTTACAAATTGCACTTAGAGTTCTGGATTCCATAGGAGTGGTTAATGGAAAGCAGAACTCTGACTACAATTTGTAATTTTGCATAATTGCAAATTATAATCTGAGTTCTAGTTTCCATGAAGTATTTGGTTCATGGGAAGTAGAGGTCTGGCTATAATTTTTAATTTTGCAAATAGAAAATTACAATAAGATCTCCAATTTTCATTAGCTATTATTTTGTGAGAAGTGGAGGTTTTGCTGTAATTTACAATTTTACAAATTGTAAATTGCATTCAAATATTCAATTTTTGTTGGCTAGTGTATTATGAGATCTAGATTCTAGGAAGCAATTTGCAATTTTGCAAACTACAAATTACAGTCCAATCTCTAGATTTTGTAGGCTTAAGGAAATGGATGTTTTGGGTCAATTCAAGGCATTTTTCCAATAAATTAAGGGGTCTCCTTTAGGGTACTTGATATTTTGACATTTTTGGCATAAAAATATCAACACATTTCATATCTACTCCTTATATTTACATCTGATTTTCATGTTTATGTTAATATAATCCTAACTATCACACAACCCTTATTTTCCTAACCACCACTTCTCAGGGTTTTATTTTCCCTAATTTTTTGATTTATTATTTTATTTAGGGGTTCTTTCAAACCTTCTCTTTGCATGTGCCTTATCATTATGATTCTTATTGTCTTAGATTTTTTTGGATTTATTTATCTTTGGTACACTTTCCCATGGTATCTTATACTTAAACTTTTATTTCTTCTATTTTATCATAGTTACATTATACTTTCATATTACATTTATTTCTGAATCAACACCTTGGATATATAGTTTTTACATGTTATTAGGTTTGATCATATGTTTTTTATAGAAAGTATAATCAATATTTATGGGCTTTTATCCTCAAATTTATCATGAAATATTATCTTATGGATTGAGACATGATAGGATTATTTATGATGATTTTTATGATGATACCCTCACAATTTATATATTTTATTTCCCTCCTCATGGTAATATCCCTTATTTTATTTATTGTATAATGAATCTTTAAGGTAGTTCTCGCAATAACCTAAAGGGATAGATCACATAATATTACTATTACTCCTACTTCCTCTCTACCTAAAGATGAAGTTAGAAAAAACACCCCTCCTCAAGCCTCTTATCTCCCTGTCGTTGTTATATGATTTAGATCTAAGTACTTAAATTTTATGATCTTATGGACATAATTTAAAATACCCACGCCAAAATTTCCATCTTAGAGTTACTCAAAATAACAAATTTTAATGACATATTTCTTGATGCTTTGTGTGATAACATTTTGCTAAGGGATAATAAACTAAGTTAATTTTATTCCATTTTTAATAATTTGAAATATTATAAGAATATCATCTCCTTTGAATCAAGGGACTTAGCTCCCAAAGAGATCATTTATAAAAACCCATCCCCTGTATATTCAAGTTAAAGTAATTCACATGTTAATAAGGAGGGTTTTCATAGAAAATGGATTTAAATTTAATATTTATAATGAGGCCTTCCTTAATCAACTTGGACTTGATATTAAGTGTCTTACACCTTTAAATATATTTATAAAAGGAGAGGAAATCAAAAACAAAAGTATTTAGGAAAAGTTACATTTAACATTTTTTTTGGGGGGTTAGTCATAAATTACAACATATTAAGTGATATATAATGAAATTATTTACAATATTTTACTTATTACTATAATAACTCTTCTGATCGAATCATAAAAAAAGTCATAAAAATGTTTTATATATACATTTTAATATATCCTTTCAAAGATCATAATTATTTCCCAACCTCCTTAATCTACAACATAATAAAATAAGTATTAAGTAAAAAAGATAAAATAATCAATAAATTATTTTAAAATATTTCATAATCTTAAAGTAAAATACATTTCCCATTTCAATTATAAATAATACATTTAACTTTCCAAATAGAATAAAAATTTAATATTATTTTTTATCGTTTTCATGATATGAAAATAGAAGGTACCTCTATACTTAATATAATCCATATTCATTCTTTTTTTTTAAGAAAATGAAAGGAAACATTCCAAATAATTATGATTAAATATAGTTTTGCATTTTTCATATAAATATATATAATATCTAATATTCATTTTATATTCTCATAAATCAAATAAATAATTTTAAAAATTAAATAAATATTTTATTATTTTCAAATAATATAATTTAAAATCTCAATAATATACATATTAAATGCTATTTACATTTATATTGTAATTCTATTTCAATTTAAAGCATGTATATTTCAATTAAATGTGACATATTGTATGAACACAATAAATAAATTTCACATGACATTCATTAAAATTAAATTACAATTGTTTTCAATATATACAATAGCTTAAAAAAACTTGTAAAATGGTAAGGAAAATAAAAGTATAAATCATCTCATCATGTGAAATACCAAGAAATATAAAGATCATGTAGAAACATAAAAATAGAATAAAAGAGGAGAACATTATCAAAGTGATTTACCTTCAACCATAGAGCCAATCAGTTTTTTCACACACCTCTTATCCATCAATTGTGGCACTACTCTTCATGAAAAGGTAAATATAAAACCACATCAAGGGAGAGAACCATACATATAAAAAAATATGACAAGAAACTAAGCTTCATAAAAAAATGCAAAGATGATTTGAAAATACATTGTTTACATTTCCAATATTTATGAAGACACATATTTATGACAATAAGACTATATAAGACTTAAGTCCATCCCATGCAACCTAACTTGAGTACTGGGGGCTTCATAGTGCCAAATCACATCATTGTGAAGATAAACAGGATTTCCTAACCCATTCAATTTAGTGTTCACTTTCTAATGTTCATGCCATGTTCTCTAAATACCCAACTATTTTATTCTAACTTCATATATTCTAGGTGTTAGATTTTCCATAAAACAACCATGACTTGTTAAGGAAATAGTATTCACAAAGTGCATGAGTGATAAGGTGGTGAACGAATTCTTTATACCACTTACATGATGTATCGCCATCTTCTCACTTTATAAAAAAAATTATAAACTATACAAATTATAAAACTTAAAATCAATCATCAAAAAATATGTAAATGATAATGTAATGTACATAATCCCATACACACTACATGAAGTGTCATCTCTTCACTTATCTAAAAATTAACAATAAAAACAATAACTATCCTAAACAAAATTTAAGGCTTTAATTCAACTAAAAAGAAACATGAGAAGGTTTTTCAAAAAGCCTAACATTTTAAAAACATCTTATTCATAATCCACAAAGGGTATGAACAAGTAGTGTAGTTTTGTTGAATTTATTTATTCTATATTATTTTATTATATTCAAAATGATACTATGTGAGCTTTCATCTTCTAAATATTTTTAATAAATATTTAATTTTTAATTATTTTTAATAAATATTCACTACCTTTTTTGCATTTTCACTTAGACTCATTTCCACATCACAATCTAAACACTTTTATCAAGTTTCAAAGATATTTATGTCTCATATTTCCATGGTCTACATTAATTTTGCTTAATATTACTGTATCTTTCAAATTAAACATTCAAGTTTCATAAAACATCATTGGTTTCCAAACTGTCTTAAAGTTTTACTCATGTCCAATATCTCCATGGCCACCTTAATTCATTTAATATCAACTTAGCTTTAAATCAATCCTACTTTCCATTCACAATTCACATTATATTGCAGTGCACATGGGCTTTAATCATATTTCATTAACCACTTTTAAATTTAATTTAAAGCATTGCACATGGACTTTAATCAAATATCATTTTAACTTTTATTCAAAGAGTTTCGATTTCATAAACAATAGATATATAGTAGTTTACTAATCATGACATGTTAGCGTATGTATATTGATATAATAAGGTTATTAACTAACAAGTAACTATTGCATGGACACTATCATTAAAATAAAAATTATATAAAAATATTAAAATTAATTTTTTTAATATTTTTGAAGATTATTCTTTTGAAAAAATAAAAATGTTAAGTTTATCACGAGCCATTTTAAAGAACAAAAACTATGAAATGACATTCGTAATATTTGGACTCAAAACCTCAAAGAAAATAAATGAATTAGAAGCTAGATTTAACCTTGTATGCTCTATTAAAGCTTTAGCATAGAAATGAATATATTTCAATTTGAGAATAAGTATAAACCAATATAGCTTGATTTAGAACTAAAAAGTAAGTTTTTTATAACGAACCCAAACTTAACCAACACTTATAAATAGATTGATTTTAGTTGAACATCTAATTAATTATTTTTAATATGTAATACTTTTTAATATAAAATTATGTAATTGTTTAACAATGTAGATTCTACCAATTTATAAATGCTAATTAAGATTAATCATAAATCATAAAAATTTGAAAACAATAAATAGCAGTTTTTATGCCTTGTGATGCGCTCTCTGTCAAAGGAAGAAAACAACTCCTTCAAATATTGTGATTCAAGGTGTGTTATAGTTTTTTGGTTGACAAATGGATGCCACGTTAATAGATGGTTGATGTTTTGTTAGCTTAAAAAGATGGCAAGTTTCACCCACTTAAGACTCTCCACTTACTAGAATATTTCTTTCCATTTTCTTCTACACTCGATAGAAGTTCCTAAGCATTCAAAGCATCTACGGACATACTCCCACATCCATCGTGTGAAACGTAATGTTGAATCAGTATTTACGTTGATGCTTAAGATTTATTGCCTTTAAATATTAAAATAGTGTATTGATTTATTTTTTAATTATTTTTTTTCTCTTATATATTTAGAATTTTTTTTTTTTTTTAAATTAGATTCTTCAACATCAATTAATTTTTAGTGAAAATTATTCTCTAAATTAAATCAATTTATATGAAGATAAAATGGGTTATTTTTGTTCCCCCAAAACTCGTGGCTTGGGTGGAGTGCGAGTATATATGATAAAATTATAATCATAACATTTTGTCAAAAACTTACTTTATATATAAATATATATTTAATCCATTATCATGTTAAATACTAAGAACACTAATGTAGTGATAATAAGATAAAATGAACATAAACCTTTCATGTAAGTAGGTAAACTAACCTTAGAAAGGATCATGCAAACTTGAAGTATGAAATAGTTTTATTAAGCACTTTATTATATACATACAATATTTTTAAACTTTATCATTTACTTATACTTTCTCTTTTGAAGATACCTATCAAGTTTCAATATATCTGAGTGTACGTCTTAAAAAGATGCACTGAAAAAAGGGTGGGTAGGATTTTGGTGCTTCGTAAGATTGTTAGTCCCTATACCATTATCTAAAACCATTACAAGTTGCTTTTATCCAGTTCCCTAAGCAATTAAAGCCCATTTATCCACTCCTCTAATCAATTCACCTTATTAAATAGCTATTGACTAAACATACACCCCTTTTCTTCATTTTCTTACTATGTCAGTCAGGTTCATCTTTTTAAGGATTGAGCGCACGTTATAGAACTATGTCAGCCTGACCGACATAGTTTGAGACCTAATGATTATATTTTATGCCTAATAAGATTCATTCAGTTGATCTTGTTGATTAAATTATCGAGAGGGTTTAAGGTCAATCATTGGCTATTAATACCCCCTTCACTTGAATATAAGGAGAGGAACATTCATTGTTGCTTTATTACATCTCACAACTCTACTAATCCTACACTTGAAGAATCATTGCTCAGGATTTTCCCTTGGAGGTATAGAATCTTGTCTTGTGAGAAAGTCTTGGATACAAAGTAGGAGTCTTTTAGCCTAAATATAATTCCTATAGTGTGATCCTTACAAATCCATAAAAACCTTTTGAAAAACATCATTGGCCAGGGGAGAGATTGAGGCACGATAGGGTTAATTCAAGACAAGTATTCATAACTTTTACTCTTTCATTTGGTAGATAGATATTACACAAGGTAATAGGATGAATGTTTTACTCCTTGCTTATTTTACCTCTACATTGGCTTGAATAGAGTTCTCTTTGCATGTTTCATTTTATTTGTTTAACTATCCTCTTTTGCGCCACAAGCTTTAGTGAGCACTAAATTAGATTTATTTATTGCATTATAGGCCTAGCTAGGGTTATTGCATAGTATCATTTGCCTAAAGGCTTTGGAACCCTCTCCTTTAGTGTTGTGTAATAAGGTATTCCTTGATTACATTTAGTGGATATGAATTAGTCACGTTTTGATA
Source organism: Torreya grandis (assembly GCA_037957365.1). NCBI lineage: Eukaryota > Viridiplantae > Streptophyta > Pinopsida > Cupressales > Taxaceae > Torreya > Torreya grandis. The sequence continues at coordinate 2,416,529 of JARHVA010001851.1, read as the reverse complement.
TAAATAATTGTGCAATGAATTATTTGGTAAGATTACCTTCGCCAATCTTGGAATCTACTAAGTAAGATAAGTTATAAATCCATCCTAATTCGTTATATACATTTTATTGAACCTGACATGCATCTAACAGTTATAATTCTTAATTTCTTAATTATAGTTAATTAGATTGAGCATCTCGATCCAATTTTATAATTTTATGCATAGGTTTTCAATTAGATCAAGCTTGTCGACCATGTTTTATCTTTTATGTGTATATTTTTAATTATATCAATCATGTTTTATATTTTATACAGAGGTTTTTAACTAGATCAATCGTATTGATCCCATTTTATTCTTTATGCATAAGGTTCTTTAGTTTTAGTCAACTGGATCAAACTAGTTGATCCAATCATTTATTTTATACTCTGGCCTAATTAAATTAACTAACTCAATTTTGTTCATTTTTATATTTTACTTTTATCTAATGAAATTGATCTAATCGATCTAGTTTTATTTTCTTATTTTTTATCAGTTTTATTTAGACTAGATCGATCAGCTCGATTCTATCTAATAACATTGTCTTCTACTTTCGTAGGATCAAAATCTTGCTTGGAAGACCCAATCAATCAAGAATTCAACATTCTTAAAAAAACTATTAAATCTACCTATTCAATCTTGTTATATCCTCTAAGTTCATTCTTAACAAGCTTAATATTTCTATTTTATCAATTATAAACAAATTATATTTCCTACTTTACAATTAAAATTCAATTTTGTAGTTATTATTTTCCTTAGTTTTTTAGTTCTGTAAAATTGTACCCACATATTCAATTAGATTGATCAGCTCGATCTAGTTCTATGTCTATTTTCAGCCATCAAATTAAATTAACCTAGTCAATTTTGTTTGTTTTGACCTATTTACAATAGATTGAGTCACCCAATTTGATTCCAGTCTATATTGTTTGCACAACTAGATTGACTTGCTTAATTTTGTTATATATGTTTCACTTTCTAGTATAAATAAAATAAACTAACCTCCATTTTCATATCAATTACAATCAATTTTACTTTTTATTTGGTTGCTTGTTTAGTTACTTTCAAAAATCATAACTTGGTTATATATATATATATATATAGAGAGAGGTTGGTTTTCCCTAGAAACTATATATATATATATATATATATATATATATATATATATATATATATATATATATATATATATATATATATATATATATATATATATATATATATATATATATATATGTTGGTCTTCCCTAGAGAAAATATATATATATATATATATATATATATATTGATTGGTTTTCCCTAGAAACTATGTATCAACAATTTTAAAATTACTTAACTATTATCATGAAGGGTTACGTGATATTCTATTTATAGTCCTTGTCTATTATTTATAAATATTATGGTGTGAGGGGCTTACCCTAATACTCATATCCATAGTATAGAGTTAAACATGGTATTTAGTTTCTATGTACCTCACGATATTTAAAAAATACTTAGGATTTCTCTTTGTATTGACCCTTAGAAATACAACCATTTGTTTGATTGTGTGGTGCATCGATTAACAATTAACACTAACAGGTTACTTCCAAATTTACTCTTAAACCAAGTTTAGTGGGCTATGAGAATGACACTTTTTTTATAGTTAATGCTTTGAAACATTAGGTTCACACTATCCAATGGATAAGATAATATATTTATAAGCTTATATTATGAAACACAACCTTTAGTACAATCTCCTAATCTTATTTTTAGATAATTAACTAGCATCTAAATTATATTTTTTTGCTTGTTGTTTGGCATTCTATATTGTAGTATAGACTATGTTAACCAACGTTGATATGAATTTTGTGTTGTGTGCTTTAACTAGATCGACCAACTCAATCTAGTTGCATATGTGTTTAACTTTCTTTTGTATTTAAAATTAAACTATCTAATTTACACAATTTTAATTTTTTGTTAGACTATGGAACTAGACCAACCAACTTGATCCATTAGACTTTCATGCTTTCTTATTTTCTAGCTAGATCAACCATCTCAATCCAATCACTTTATAGGTTATTCTAATTTTTCACTTTTTCCAACTAAATCAACTTACTCAATTTTATATCAACTAGTTGGCAAAGTTCATTATCAAACTGTTCTATTCTCCTTATATATATATATATATATATATATATATATATATATATATATATATATATATATATATATATATATATATATATATATATATATATATATATATTGATTGGTTTTCCCTAGAAACTATGTATCAACAATTTTAAAATTACTTAACTATTATCATGAAGGGTTACGTGATATTCTATTTATAGTCCTTGTTTATTATTTATAAATATTATGGTGTGAGAGGCTTACCCTAATACTCATATCCATAGTATAGAGTTAAACATGGTATTTAGTTTCTATGTACCTCACGATATTTAAAAAATACTTAGGATTTCTCTTTGAATTGAACCTTAGAAATACAACTATTTGTTTGATTGTGTGATGCATCGATTAACGATTAACACTAATAGGTTACTTCCAAATTTACTCTTAAAACCAAGTTTAGTGGGCTATGAGAATGACATTTTTTTTATAGTTAATGCTTTGAAACATTAGGTTCACACTATCCAATGGATAAGATAATATATTTATAAGCTTACATTATCAAACACAACCTTTAGTACAATCTCCTAATCTTATTTTTAGATAATTAACTAGCATCTAAATTATATTTTTTTTACTTGTTGTTTGGCATTCTATATTGTAGTATAGACTATGTTAACCAACATTGATATGAATTTTGTGTTGTGTGCTTTAACTAGATCGACCAACTCAATCTAGTTACATATGTGTTTAACTTTGTTTTGTATTTAAAATTAAACTATCTAATTTACATAATTTTAATTTTTTGTTAGACTATGGAACTAGACCAACCAACTTAATCCATTAGACTTTCATGCTTTCTTATTTTCCAGCTAGATCAACCATCTCAATCCAATCACTTTATAGGTTATTCTAATTTTTCACTTTTTCCAACTAAATCAACTTACTCAAATTTATATCAACTAGTTGGCAAAGTTCATTATCAAACTGTTCTATTCTCCTTATTCATAAATTGACTAAATCAACCAACTTGTTTTTGTATCTATTGACTGACATAGTTCATTATTAGACTGTTCTAATTTTTCACTTTTATCAATTAAATTGACCAGCTTGATTTCATATCTACTAGTTGACATAATGCATTATCAGATTGTTCTATTATCCCTATTCATAAACCAATTAAATCAACTAGTTTGATTTTGTATCTACTGATTGACATAGTTCATTCTCTGACTGTTTTTATTTTCCACTTTTTCCATTTAAATTGACTAGCTCAATTTTGTATCTACTAACTGACATAGTTCATTATTAGATGATTATTTTCTCCCTATTTAAAACTCAACTAAAATTACCAGCTCAATTTTATATCTATTGAATGATATAGTTCATTATCAAACTAATTTATTTTCCCTATTCAAAAACCAACTAAATCGATCAATGCAATTTTGCACCTCCTGGATGATGTTATTCATTTTCTAACCAAAATCTAACTTATTTGGCTGATCTAGCCCAATTTGTAGTTTACTTATTTTTATTTCTAAAAACATTTTTTAAAAAATAATCTACACATAACTATTCTTATTTCCACATTAATTAACATCATGAAATCACATATCAAAACTTATCATGTTAATCTTAACTCATTTAGAAGATAAATGGGTTGTTCTTTATTACCTACCATATCCACCCAATAAGATAATCTCCCATGATGCACTTATTCCTACCCTTTGTCTAACTCCATTGACTACAACATGGTTAAAATTACCCAAAATGATGACTTAAATGGAGCTAACCCATTTCACACTTCTCACAATAATACCCTATCTAAACTTCCTTCTTATAATATACCATTGGAACAATAGATACTAACATAAAAAATAATCCCATGGGGAATCCTCTTATAGGAAACATTCCTAATCTTGGGAATGTTCCTCCTTCTAACACTAGTAATCAAACTCATCCACCACCTTCTACCATTGGAAACCAAAAATACACCCATGGACATCACTCAAATTCTTGCTTAAATGGTTGAGAAAATGATTGTTATGCAGACAACCAACAATTCCTAAATGATGCAAATGTAACATCACATTTTAAAAATGACTAATCAACCTCCTCTCATCATGCTCAAAAATAACCAAAATTATATTCATCCTCATCTTAGAGATGCCAATGGGAATATCATTCATCAACCTCTCATGCATAACAAGATGTTTGAACATCTTAAAAATTAATCATTATCTCCCTTTATAATATCCATTAATAATAGAAATATATCTCCAACCTTTAAATATGATGTAACTAAAGGCAATGCCTCTTTCATTAATTCATTTGGTAATCTATATAAGAAACAGGTTCAAACCAATACTTTTTCTACAACTAAAATTTTAGTCAAAATATTCACATGAAATGTTTTAGAATGGTATAATCAACTCCCTCAACATTCTATCTCACAATTAAAGGATTTATTCAATGCTTTAGTTAAATAATTTCAATAAAATGATCTCATAGAAAATTATCTTAGTCACTTTATTAATGTTAGTCCATTACCCTCAAAATCAGCTCATAATTTCATCAAACGATGGAAATTATTGGATAATAAATCATATCACAACATGCATGATGATAACCTTTTTAAATTATTTATCACTACTTTCATACCTTCTCTTGAATACAAAGTTCAAACTTTTTCCCAACAAACTTTAGATTTGGCATTTGATTAAGCTAAAAGACAAAATTTCCTTATGAAACAACTTGAGCCAGCACATAATTTCATCAAATAATCTTTCCAAACTTCAAATAATGCAATTACAAGTGTTAATCCACAATCTCAATCTCTTCCAATGAAAATAAGAGTAGTTATACTAGATAATCAAATTGTTTCCCACCCACCATTTATGGTAACACAAATGAAACAGTGACTATCTCCCCCATCATGGTATGATCCTAATAAATTATAAATTCATGTTGATATTGGTCATTCTCACAAAACATGTCTCAGGCTTATCAAATTTTTAATTTATTTCATGTTAGGTGACACATTTGACCATGATGGAATGATCAAAATATGTCATCATGATTATCAAAAAGCTTCTAAAAAAATTTACTAATCCCATGCCCTCAAAACCTTAAAAAACTCTTATACTAATAATACACAACATTTAAATGACAATATTTGTGCAGTTGATGTCAATTATGATCAATATTACATCAACTCTTAGTATGTGATCACAACTAAAGTCAATTTTAAATGTAAACATGTTCACAAGGATCATGTCACTAAACCTAAGAAATCCTCTACTAGAACTATTTTACCAACATATTCCAAACCAAATGATGAACCACTTCCACAACTAGAACCTCAATCTATTTCTCCTATCCTTATGAAAAACATCATCTCTCATAAATTTCATGTTGGTTCTTCATCCTCTAAATCACAGTAGAATTTCTTAAAAGAACTTGATCCAATGCCTTGAAAAAATCCCCTTATGTAATTAGTCTGAAATTATCCCTATCACCATAAATATCAAAGAACCATAATCTCATGATTTAGAACTTCCTTTTGACAATCCTCTAATTACAAAATTCCATACAATCAAAATATTCTCCTCATTTACAAAACCCTCCATAGAATTTATCGAAGAGGATATGATTAATGATGATATTTTCTTTCAAGAAAATGGTCTGTCTCTCTTTATCAAAACTAGGATAAAAAATACCCTCATTCAAAAATTTCTATTAGTTGAAGGATCAGGGATTAATGTCACCTCCCTTTGGTTAATTCAAAAAATTAGATGCACCAAATAAAATTTCAAACAAACACACCTCACATGTGGAATATTTGATAAAACCAATAAAAAATCACTTGGTTGCATATGGATTCCACTTACTACTGGATCCAAGATAATTTGCACTAACATTAGGGTTATGGATCTCCCCTTATCTTACAACATACTCCTTGGTTTACCATGGACACATTGTATGTGTGTCATTACTTCTTTAGTTAGTTAATGTATCAAATTTATACATAATGGTAAATACTACAAATATGAAGTTGATCCTAATCCATGGAGTATTCAATTACCCAATCCTAAATCTCAATATTTCATTCCTACTATTTTTCACATCAATAGTCCACCTCTCCTTGAGTTTGCCAACATGCATTATGATTTACATGTTAGTCTTGTAAATTTAGAAGATGATGAACCAAATGAATTACAAAAAACTTGTAATACCAATTGATTACCTCCTTATATAGTGGAATGTCTTCCTCATTATTTGCTCCAAATTGATCATACCATTCCCCTAATCGATAATACTATCAATACTCCTCCCCCATTCCATACATACAAAGCCTCTTACATAGAGGATGATTTCACTTGTGATGAATATGGGGTAGTTAAAATATTTTGAGATCCTTTAACTATGTCTCCTTATAAATTTAGCAACATAGGTGTGTCTACTACTTATTATCCCATGGAAACTTATGCATGCACTATCTCTCACACCTATTATGATAATTAAATCATGGCCCAATCTCAATCACAAGACTTAGATTTACAACATTATCAAAAGACATTAGCAAAAATACCTTTAATTGTGACATTCATGTCATTCATATCTCATCTAATATTGAATTAGAACCTGAAGTTTATGTAACTCCTAATAATACACCATCATTAAACACTTCATGGGTCATCTAAGAAATTCCTACTATTACATCTTATAAATTTCCTATGCAACTTAATCCAATACAATCCACTTTACCAAACATAAATATCATTTATCCTTCCTACTATTGTAATAATAAAAATAAACTATTACCATCTAAATTTATCCAACCAAATTTCATTAAAACAACTCTTCCCAATTTACCACTTAAAAACACTTCTAGTAAACAAACCAATATAATTACTATAGATCTTATTGACTTAATTCAACGCAATCTCACCAACACAAAATCTTTATCCTCTACTCTACCTAAAATTACCTTAGGTGATAAAAACGTGAGATAAATACATTTTGAATATGATAGTAAAGGTAATAAAATCATTGATATTGAATTATATTTTGAATATTATGGACCTTTACCCATGCTTCCCAATGATGAAGCTATACTAGAACTCTTCCAAGCTAGATAACCTTAACTTCCACACTAACATCATAAGCTTGGAAACTTTCAACAAAAGGTTCCTTAAACAATTTTATTTTTAGTGTGGAACCTAAGACACATTCTATTTATTCCCTCCCTCCTAATTCATATCATTTTCAATATGTAAATTCTATGCTTATCGAAGAACCTACAAAAATTGAATACGATACACCTATATGTCTTCGACCTATTATTGTCTCTAAAGAGCTCACCCCCTAAGAACACAATAATTTTAGTCTCTTCTTTGACAAATACTATGAAGCTTACACTTGGTAATATGAAGACATGCATGGAATTGATCCTAACATTGTTGTCCATAATATCATTACCTATACGAATGCCAAACCTATATGTCAAAAACAATGAAAATTCCCTCTTAAGATTTTTACTTTATGCCATAAAGAAATCATCAAACTTTTGGATGTTAAATTCATTAAACTTGTGGAATATTAAGAATGGGTTTTTAAAATTGTCCCTATTCATAAAAAAATCACTGTGGTTATTTGCATATGCATTGACTTTTACAACATAAATTTATCTTGTCCAAAAGATATTTTTCCTTTACCATCAATTGATGTCATTGTCAATTATACCATTAGTTATGAAACGTTATCACTCATGGATGGTTTATAGAGATATAATCAAATTCAAATAGCTCTCGAGGATCAACATAAAAAAATATTTACAATAGAATGGGGCACCTATTGTTACATTAAAATGACTTTCAGTCTTAAAAATGCTGAAGCTACCTATCAATGTACAATTACCCATATTTTTCATAACCTCATTCATAAAATTTAAGAAGCCTATGTGGATGATCTCATTGCCAAATATAAACATCATGACACTCATCTACATGATTTAGTTATCATCTTTGATCGAATCATTAAATACAAAGTTAGACTTAATCCCTTGAAATGTATGTTTGATGTTACTTTTGACAAACTATTAGGTTTTATAGTCTCCCATTGAGGCATTGATGTTTATCCAACTAAAATAAAATATATTATAAACATGATTATTCCTCACTCCATCTCATACATATGTACATACCTTAAGACACTTTTGGCAATTCAACATTTTATTCCAAAAATGGTTAACTATATATACTCAATTCCCTTATAAAAAAAGGTGCTACTATAGAATAGATAGATTCATACCAAAAATCATTTGATAACATGAAATAATCTTTAATTCATCCTCAAAATCTTTATCCACCTTCAAATTACCATCCATTAATATTATATATGTCATCTACCCCCATATCAATTGGGGCAATGCTCACTCGACAAGATGATACTGGTAGAGAATATGCTATCTACTATATCAATTAAGGATTAATTAATTACGATTAATGTTATACAAAATTATAACATGATTGTTTAACTATCTATTCCACAACTAAAAAGCTCTGTCATTATATTCTCTATCAAACTACTTATGTCATTATCCATTTTGATCAACTTCATCATTTTTTCTCTAATACTTACTTACCTAGAGATAAAATAGGCCTTTTGGATGGTCATGTTGATGGAATTTAATCTCTAAATTGTTGCACAAAAATATGTCAAATAATATGACATCACAGATCAATTTTCAATTTCCTCCTTACCAACTACTAATCACCTTCAAAATACTCTTCCAAATGAAAATATTATTTATATTGAAGGTCTTAACCAAGTAATTTCACTCAAAGATTATTTTCATAACTTCATTGTTGATCTAGAATCAAATAACCATGAAGTACTTGATCCTCCTACTTATACTGCTAAATCTAAAGTAGTCATTGAAGAGTTATCATAAGTTATAATTAACCTGCATGAAGAAACTTGGACACTCCACTTTTATGGTGCAAAATGCCTTCAAGGAGAAAGGGTTGGTTACATCTTTAAAAAACCCCATGGTAAAATCGCACCTTTAACAATTCAATTAACCTTTAATGTCACCAATAATATGGATGAATATGAAGCTCTTATATTAGGCATGAAAGCCATGATTCATTTAGATATCTCATATTTACATGTTTTATATGATTCAAAACTCATATGTCATCAAGTTGGTGGAGATTATCAAAGCAAAATTGAAAACCTTATCACATATCATCAAATTGCAATTACATTTTCCAAGAAATTCTCTTTATTTACCATTGAACCAATCCCACAAGATAAAAATGTTATAGCTGATTCTCTCACTTCATCAACATCTCTATTTCATCCTCATCAAGTTATTCATGATTCCCAATTCTTTATAAAACTGAAGAAATCACCTTCTTCTATAAAAAATAAAAATGATTCCCTAATTTTTTAGATAGAAGTTGTCACTATTCAACAAAGCTTATGGTACAAAAATATCATCCAATCATCAAACATCATACTTACCCCCCATAGGTATATTCTCATGAAAAGATTCACATTCACAAACAAGCATACAAATATGTACTTTGATATAAAACCTTGTATTATCATAATGCAGAAGGTACATTACTCCATTGTGTAATTATAGAAGAAGTTATTATTTGTATTGAATAAGCATGTATGCAAATATATGGTGGTCACTATAATAGCCATGCCATAACCTACAAATTCTTCTGCATGTGATACTTTTGGCCTACTATTTGAAAATACACCATTGATTTTTTCTAAAATATGTAATCCTTGTCTACTTCACGATGACCTCATTCACTCTCCACTAGTTGAACTCCAAACCTTGGAATATCCTTGGCCATTCTTTATGTTGGGATTATATCTCATCAATAAATTACTTATATCACAAAATGGGCATGTATTAATTATCACTGCCATTGAATATTTTAAAAAGTGGGTGGAAGTTATGCCTCTTATTAATGTTACTGATATTACCATTTCCAAATTTATTCTTAATAAAATCATATATCATTTTGTAAATCCTCATACCATCATTTCTGACAATGCCACACAACTATGTGCAAAATTCAAAATTATGCATAAATTTTTAACATATTATCATCGTAAATGCAATGGCCAAGTAAAATACACTAACAAAATTCTTAATATAATATCATACTGATTAGCACCTATAACTCTATCCCACACTCTGGGCTTATCACACTAGCATACGTATTACTACTGGGACAACCCTAGTTTTATTAGTATATGGGTCTGAATTAATTTTACCTTTAGAAGTTAAGATACCATCATTACACATTTATTTTCATGGTATTATTATTGGTGAAGAATTATGTGAAGCCCATCTCCATGCTTTGTATTTCTTGGATGAGTGACATATGGCCTCCTTACAACATAATCATTAATATAAAGCTCGCATTGCTAAACAACATAACAAAAAGTCAAAGTATGTACTTTCAATATTGGTGATCTAGTAGTCAAATTAGATTATACACAAAAAATAAGGCAAGTATGCCCAAAAATAGTGGGGTTCCTTACTTTGTCAAAGACATCCTTGGTCTTAGTACTTTAGACTACAAACTAATGAAGGAAATATTTTAAAGGAAACCACTAATGCTCATTTTTAATTTTAATTTTTTTGCTTAAATGTTTACTATTTTACATGTTTCTCACATATTTACATATATTGTAAATACTAACACTTTTTATAGGTTTTATATAAAATCCCTAATGTATAGCATTACATCACTCTTATTATCCTTAGTTACTATTGTTTATCCTTTGGTCTATCTATGTTCCTTCATCTAATTCATGAGTTGTAGCATGAGACTATGGGTAGGACCCATACATCCTCATGAATATATTTTATTTTCTTGTTAAATGTTGATGTCTATTTATTATCATGGATTTGTCATTTTACTAGCTTATTTTCACCTATTCAATTTATCTTTTGTGAGTTGTTGTATAAGGCCTGGGATAGGACTAAGCCTTCCTCATAAAGCAATATTATTTTAATCTTCATTTTCACATCTATTTGGTTTCTATTTTGTGATTTGTAGTGTAAGATCTCAGATAGGACCAGACCTTCCTCACAAATAGTTCATTTCATAAATTCCTTTCTAGCTAAGTGTTTTTCCTAAAAAAATAAGATAATGTTTTAAGATTATGACTTCATAATCTCAAAATCAGTTATATTCTTTTATGGTAACAATTTTATTGAACTATTTTACATGTCTCCCTACACTCACACCATCTCTAAATGATATAAAGTTATTCTTACCTATCATTGTACCATTTTCACATTTTATATTTTTTATGACTTAAGGTCACTCAATCATTCCATGTTCATTTTCATTATCTCCCCTATTTTCATTCCATTTTAGGTACACTAGGGTCAGTTTCAAGATATCATCCTTATCTAACATGCAATCATAAGAGTCTTAGACACCATACTCTCTGAGTTCTTTTCCATAGCTATCAAGTCTAACTTTTATAGTGATAGTCATTTTTAACACCCATGTTTAGTTTTTTTAATCTGTATAGAGGAGGAATAGAAAAATACATAAAACATTAAAAGCCAAATCATTTATTAAAAAAATAAAATCCAATGACAAAAAGGCATCTTTAAAATCAAAATTCAAAATCACACTAAAAGACATTATTATCAAGCACATCTCTTATTCTATTCAAAGTTCAAACTTCACAATTGTCCTCATGATAGAGCTGAGGTCCATTGGGGTATTGTAGGTTAGTAAACTAGGATAGGAGGTCTCAAAATTATCTATAGTGTTGCCTACTTTCTTACACAAGTACCTAATCTTCATAATATATTGAAAACTCTATAAGGGGTCCTGAGGAATGGAGAACACATCATTGGAAGGTAGGTCCATTTTAATTTTTATTCATATAGCCTTCATGGAATGATATTTATACTTCACTAGATAACCTAAATCTGTTTAGCTAGGGTAAGTTCTATAGAGTCCTTAATGTCAAAAAAAATTATGTTTTGTAAACTTGATTTGAGTGTCTTATGTCTGATAAAGATTATTTACCTTGGTACCATTTATATTTCCCCCACCACCCATTTCATATTCCCCCTTGATAGGCAAGTTTATTTCTAAATTTGTTTTCCAACTTCTATATTCCCTATTCTTCATCTCTTTTCAGACATGCTCATAATAAATTTGTTTTAGTTTAATTTATCTTAAGAGTAGAAGTTGTATCTTTGAGTGAATATGTATTACTTATTTAAACTATTTCCTTATCTTTCTCATAATTCCTTGGTTATATTTAAAATTTTAAGTTTGTCTGTCACCCTTTTTGTAGATAATTTCATTTCATTTTCCATCTAGTTTTTCCATTGATTGAGTTTGAATTATTACTTCTCTTTCATCAATGTTGTTTACTTTATATGTTTTTTCCATCTTTGTTTAAGTTTCATTTGTTACTTATTTCACATCAATTTTGGATCCATTATTTTAATTTCATATGCCTTTGGTTTGATCTAGTATATTACTTTTCTTACTTAAGGTACATTTGATGGGTTTATTGATCATTCAGTAGCCTTGGATTTTGGATTACCCAATTTTATCTAATTTTATCTATTTCTCCTTGGTATTTTGTTTCTAACTTAGCATTTTTCATCTTAGCTTACCAATTTTCCAAGTGACATACTTAATTATGTAAAGTTCATTTATTTTGATTTCCCTATGATTCTTTATTTTTTCTCTTTAGCCTTGTAACTTTAGGGTTTGTTCAAAGCAGTCAATGCACCCTCCATGATCAAGACTAAAAATACAACATAAAAAATTTTAATGATAAAAGTAATTCAAGTTATATATATGATAATTTCAATTATTTCCAAAAAATTCCTAGTATCATTTCAATTTCAAATTTTCAATTCTATATTTTACTACAATTTATTAGCTCAACATTGTGTGTTTCTATATTATTTCTCAAAGCACCATCATATGTTATAATTATATGACACATGATAAAATTTGAGTGGGGCATATGTATACACACAATATTTTTAAAATTTATCATTTTCTGACATTTTATCTCTTGCAAGAACTTGTCAAATTATAATCTCTTTAAGTGCATGCCTTAAAGAGTGCACTGGGAAAGGGGTGGGTAGACATTTAGTGATTTGAAAGATTGTTGGTCCCTATACCATCACCTAAAACTAGTACAAGCTAGTTTTATCAAACTCCTTAAATAATTAAAACCTATTTATCCACTCCTCTAATCAATTCACCTTATTAAATAGCTTCTAACTAAGCATACACCTTTTTTATTCATTTTCCTATTATGTCAGCCACGTTGATCTTGTTTGAGATTGAATGCATGTTATAAAACTACATCAGCCTAACCAAAATAGTTCAAAACTTAATGACTATCTTTTCTACCTAATAATATTGAGTCGGTCAATCATGTTAGCTAAATTATCATGAGGATTTAGGGTCAATCCTTGGCTATAAATACCCCCTTCACTATAATCCAAGGAGAGGAACATTAATTTTTGCATTGTTACATCTCATAATTATGCTAATTCTACACTTAAAGAGTCATTTATTAGGGTTTTTCCTTGGAGGGAAATAATCTTATCTTGTGAGAAAGTATTGGATGTAAAGTAGGATTCTTTTAGCCTAGAGTTGATTCATATAGTGTGATCCTTACAAATCTAAAACAACCTCTTGTAAAGCATCATTGGCCTAAAGTTTTACTCTTTAATTTGGTAGATAGATATTGTACAAGGTAATAAGATTAAAGGTAAGTAATCCAAAATTCAAGGTAAGTAATCCAAAATTTTACTCTTTAATTTGGTAGATAGATATTGTACAAGGTAATAAGATTAAAGTTTTACTCCTTTCTTAGTTTACCTATATATTGACCTAAGTAGAGTTCTCTTTGCATGTTTTATTTTGTTTGTTTAACTATTCTCATTTGTAGCACAAGTTTTAATGAGCCTTAAATTAAATTTATTTTATGTATTGTAGGCCTAAATAGGGTTATTACATATTATCATTTTCCTAGAGTATTTGGAACCCTTTCATTTGGTGTTGTGTAATAAGATATCCATTGGTTAAGTTTAGCATATCCGAAATATTCATGTCCTGATATAAATAGCTATGTAATGAATTGTTTGGTAAGATTACCTTATCTAATTTTGTAATCCACTAAGTAAGACAAGTTATAGATCCATCATAATTCATTGCATATAACTACTACTTTGTTTTAAGTCTCAAAAATGGTTGTAATTAAATTTAACCTTTATACACACAAAGATGATGACTGATCATCAATTAGAATAGTAAAAACAAAGTAAAATAATTAATGCAGGACCTAACCCTTATTAGGTGGTCTACTAGGCTAAGCACATAAATTCACTATCCATGGTGGTTTATTAAGCATACACATTTTCTCTCTCTCTCTCTTTCTCTCATCGATTAGTACTTTACACCTACACACCTCTCCATAATGATACATCTATAAAGAGAGAAATTTATCATACATCATACTCATCATAACAATAGGAATAACTAAGTTAATGCATAAAAATTATAAATAATATAGAATATTTCAAATCCATATGACATCATCATAATTTAAAATAAATCATATATAACTAAACATCTACCAATCCATAAATTATTTAAATAATTATCTATAAAATCAACATTCATTTAACAAATTAGATGATAACATATAACATTAATTTTAATAATTAATTCAAATTTACTATTGGAAAAATGGAATATGTCATCATTTTCCCAAAAAAATTAGACATTGTCCAAATGTCTTACAAACTAGATCATAAACAAAAGGTTAATACAAAACTTAAAGTTTTCCTTTTAGTTTTTCCAACTTTCACTATTGATTTAACATCATATTAAAAGTACATCTTCAAAAAACTGGATGCACCCTTACCACTTGATCTTACGTCAAAATTAATGCATGAAATAAATTTTATCTTTGTATCTAAAGTTAAAATTATTTGTGTTTAACCAAACCATCACAATTATTTTGTTTTGTAACATGAAAATGATTAATTTTTTC
This sequence comes from Torreya grandis, assembly GCA_037957365.1. Classification (NCBI taxonomy): domain Eukaryota; kingdom Viridiplantae; phylum Streptophyta; class Pinopsida; order Cupressales; family Taxaceae; genus Torreya; species Torreya grandis. Next base: position 2,401,313 of record JARHVA010001851.1, on the reverse strand, counting down.
GATAATTGATAAAAATTAATCTAAAATAAGTTTAAGAAGGGCAAATATATACATATTTATGAGGATGTGGCCCCATAAACATAAACACAAGACACTTCATCTTCCCTAAACTATGAATATATCTTAACGTAGTTATTAAAAAAAAAAAACCTCTAATGATGTTCCTCACATATTATTTTTTTAACCCCATCCAATTTATTGCAGTTTGGTCTCCAAGGTATTTGCACAAGCCTTCCCTAATATAGGTTAAGATAGATTATTTTGAAGTTAACTATCAATTTTCATCACTCTATGTAACTTGAGTAAGAATTTTTTTTAATTGATAATGAGATTCTTAAATAATCAAAGTTTATTAAAAAAATATAAATTTTGATCTACAAAATCTACCTCTTTTAATATGATGTTCCATATATTTAAAGACCTTGATAAAGAGTCTTTAAATAAATCTTAATTTTATCATACAATTTGGATATAAACTAATCAATTAAAAACATATTTCAAAAAACTAAGTTATTTTCATTGTAAATTTTTTTATAAACATCTTTATACTAAATTATTTACAACATTACTTTCTTTTCCTTGAAAGTATCTCAAATTGAAGTCCAAATTTTCTTAAAACTTTTGTTTAACACTATTTTGTGTTTAAGGTTGAAAACCACAAACTTGAGTTCCAAAGTGTTTTACTTTGAATTCAATATTTTCCTAAAAATGAAAAAACCTATATAATATAAATTTTGGTATTTTAACTCATCTATCTAAACTTGAAGTTTAATTGGATTCAAAACCACCACTAAGTCAAATATTTATTTTACCACCTAAATCATACCTTAATACATTTGGTAAAATGAATAAATTGACATTTGTATTAAATAAATTTATATTATAGGTTAAGATTAATTTAGAGTTTGAAAAATGAATTTTCAATTTCTAAGATCTTTAAAATTATTATTGTTTTTCCACAGTGAAAAGATCAATTTTCTCATAGGGTGTCTCATGTCCCTTCTATAAATAATATTATGATTATACCAATTTTTAATATCCTTAATATTTTTGTCATTCTTTCATAGAGAAAAGATTGATTCTTTTATAAGGTGTCTCATGTCCTATCTATGAAGAATAATATGATTCCACCAAAGTGTAATTGCATCATATAGTATTTTTATTCAATATGGTTTTATTTCTATATTTTACATATTTTAACTAACTTGACATACTCATTAAAAAATATTTCTCCATAATTTAAGTCTAAATAATAATTATCCAGTTGATAGGTGAATGAATAATGTGTTTTAAATATTCCAAATTCAATCCTAAGGATTTCCAAATGCATACAAAATATTATGATCAAATATTGGTCATGGGAATATAATTCACTAAATTTATAATGATTAAAGTAACTTTTAAAAATATTTTGTGGTTGTAAACCCTAATTTCCATACTATTTTACATAATTTGGTTTCAAAAATCCTAATAGGATATAAACTACTAGAATAATTTAGATTAAATACTATGAAATTTAAGAAATAATTTGAATGAAAAAACTTGAAATATATTACAAAAATATAACTAATATCATATATTAAATATAATAATTAGAATAAAAGGATGAGTAATATTTTCTAATTAATTGTCTGAATGTGACTATCCTCTGAAAGTGGAAAGAAAACTGAAACATGCCTATGTTTTTCTTGATTTAGGAAGTGTGTTTGTATCTATGTAAGGTTAGTTCCTTTGTATATGTATCAGTTTTAACTATTGACATTAACTTGAGTGGTCAATAATGACGTGTTAAAATATGGGTCTGTTACCATATGGTAACCTTCATTTATCTCTAAAATCTTTGTATGTGTGATGTTGAACCCTAACGATGCATACAAATATAGAAATCAATCTCCTTCACCTTGAAACCATATGTGTGATTATGAGGGATATAAATGTCTAAAACCCTAAAAAGTGTAATGGGCTAAGTTGACCTCAATTACACTCATTTGAAAATTTATCGCTCCTTATGTATCCAAAAATCTTATGAGAGAAATAAAGCCATGTGTAACTCTCCCATATAGTGTTATTATAAAATTGTGATCTTTTATTATATGAATGCATCTAATGATTTGGATTTAATACTTGAAAATGCATGCTTTGACTTGGCTTTAGTATGATTTAGACTTGGATTGTGACTACTCCTAGTGATTGATTCATAATTTGGGAAGAATAGGATATATTTTCTGAAATTTTATAAGTGTATGGATGTGTACACAATGAATTCCAAGTATCATATTAATTGATACCTTTATTTTTATATATGCATCCAATTGGATAATTTATCACACCATATACATGTTAAGAAGATGGGCAGACCCTAAATAAAGGTTTGATGTTTAAAGTATCTATTTCTTGAATAGGGTTGTTAATGGCATGGTTAGGTTAATATTAACTAATGATACTAACCCAATTTGATGGTAGTGACATGTTCATGTAAGGACTTAATTAAAGGTTTAGAGATGTCAATGTAGGATAGTAACAAATTTTGAAATAGATGAGGCTCTTGTAGGTGTGTAAAAAAATAACTAAAGGATCAAATTCATAAGATATCATACATGTATGAGATAATAATAGGCTATGACCATATTTATCTCCAATTCATGCATGGTAAATGTCTGTTAAGATTGTACTTATTAAGTAATTAATATCATATTTTAGTATCTATAAGTCTAACCTTTTTATACTTGTAATGTAATTGATAAAATAAAATGAAAAGGAATACCTAAGAGTGAACAACACACTTTGTATTTGGTAAGAAGCTCAAATTATGTAGTCAATAAATAGAAAAAACTATAAAAAAACATATAATAGTCAATATCCATAGATTGAAATATTAAATTTGAATTTTAAACTTTGAAAATTAAAGAAAAAAGGAGTACACCTTTATGTTAGTGAAAACTATGTTTCCCTTGAAAATTGTTGTAGATGATGCTTCCTTGTTGAATCATTAGATAAAGTGTTTTTTGTTGAAGCACCTAGAGATTGGTTCCCTTTATTGAACCATGAATAAATTTTTGATCTCTTTTTGAAGCACATGGAGAGTTGGGGTGATTGTGACCTGAGTTTGTGTAACTATAAAATCCTTTGGGTCGAGAAGGTAAACCTCATGAATGTGGGTATAAATACACAATGTACTAACCCAAATAATGACTCATAAAAAAAATAAAAATCAAATGATAGGTTATATAGAATTAAAATTAAATCAACCACTACATTAGATTAAATGTATAGTTTAGCTAAATTTTTCATAAGATATCTCCATATAAAGTAAATCCATAATTAAAAAAGAAGGAACAATATTCATGCCCCCATCATGATCTCGTACTTAATTTTATATTTTCACTCAATTTTACTTGAGTTCACTCAATTTAGAATAAATTCAATATTTAAATATAATTAATAATGGTCATTCCCCCATTATGAATTTAGTTTCAACAAGTGTGAAGTGGAATGACAACTATTTTTTATTGAACTTGTTAATTGGTGTAAGTGCATGAAGCATTATCATGACCTTTTAGAAATATGCCAATTATAAATTTTCATAGTATGTATGTGCATGAATCACTATCATGCCTCATTAATATGAAAATTTGTATTTGTGCATGAACCAATATCATGCCCCTTGAAACTCTACCAACTAATATAGAATGTTATGAATATATATACTAAATTTGAGAACTTGTATCCCAAATGTATGTATATTTGGAATATTATAATTTTTGTTATTTTGAATCATGCAAATATGCCCATGTATATGCACGCAAGTGTGTATGAATATATGCTCAAGTATCTATAAATTAAGTGCATAGGCATGTCATATGCCGCCATAATCTATACTGATGTTAAAATATTTTTCATGTGATTGAACCATATAATCTTTGAAACATTATGAATCTCTAAAATCTGATTTTATTTCCAAGGAGGCTTATGACTCTATGAAAATCTCACTATAATGCCCCTTTTTAAAATAAGGTATGTGTCATGTAAGTTAATCATATAAAAATAGGATTTAACTAAATCATGCCATGTATAATGATATTATCATGTATAATCATGTGAACATGTGAAAAGTATTCCATCATGATAATGTATATGTCAATCAAGGCATGCATGTAACATACATAAGGTAGGGAATATAAGCATCACGTGCATGTTCTCATGTGTGTGTGTGTGTGTGTGTGTGTGTGTGTGTGTGTGTGTGTGTGTGTGTGTGTGTGTGTGTGTGTGTGTGTGTGTGTGTGTGTGTGTGTGTGTGTGTGTGTGTGTGTGTGTGTGTGTGTGTGTGTGTGTGTGTTAAGAACATAATAGTAACCATCATTAATTATAATTAAAGAGGATTACACAATAAAAGTGCATGATATGGTTTATTTAACCACTAAATCTCAACAAACTCATCATTTAATGTAACAAGATCAACAAGATTAAGATTTAGTGTCACACATAAGTCCAAGGGCCACATATAAGGGACATGAAGATATCACAAAAAATAAAGCCAGGGTACATATGTAAGGGAAATAAATATATCATAAACAAGGGGTAAAAATATGTCACATCAAACAGAGCCAAGCACCACACATAAGGGACATATATATGTCACAACAAAGGACATAAAAATGTCATAACAAACAAGACCATAGGCTACATATAATAGAAAAACATAAACTATTATACCATGCAAGATATTAACAACATCAATGAAACTTATAGAACAAGTAGAGACTACACCATCCATATGTATCAATGTCACATCATAGTATAAAATCATAGTCATTATATGATTTTCATATCCACTTTAAGGTTGTCATCCAAAATAATAATGTTTGTTAAAATCCAACTACCAAAAAAAGGCATAGGTCATCCAAAAATGGTTATCAAAACTAAGGTATTTTCTAGCTGATTTGAATATTTATTTAGTCAATATTAAGGGGATAGATGAGTAAATTTATAATATTAACCTTCAATAAATTTCTTTCCAAAAAGATCATAAAATTCATGAGTCCAAATAAATGAAACTTTATCATAGTAATTCATTAAAAAAATATATAGTTTCTCTACAAGTATTTTATATAACTTTGTTATTGTTTTTATTGAAGGTAAAAGAGGGTCAAGAAAAAAAACAAAGGATCAAAAAACATAGTAAACAAAGAAATATTCATAGGGAAAAAATAGCATAAATACAACAAAGAAACAATTGACATGCAGCCTCCATCAAAAAGTAAAGAAAGCTAGAGAAAATTAATTATGGGTATTATTATAGTCCTTTTATGCCTTGGACCACTCTTCAGTCATACTCTAAAATTTCTTATCCAGGAAACCAACCAACTTGTCCTTCTCATTCTTAGTATTGAATCCTTTGATCTTATTCTTGGGTCTGGTACCATCTTCATTGTCTTTTTTAGTGTTAAAAAACATAGGCATACTTTCCATACTTTTCATAGCATTGTTAAATGTAACCTTATTAAAAATTAAAAGGAGATTGAGCTTATCCTTGAGTATTTTTTATCCATTTCCAACATGGTATTTTTGTTAGTGAGAATCTCAATTTGAGCAAACATTTCCACTTCTTTCTCCCTCATGCAAAAAAGGTCATCCATCTTATTGATATTATTAATGTCCTTCTTTAGTCAAGTGTGATCCTTCATAAACCATAAATGGAAAGCTTTATGCAATTTCACTTCATCCTCTAATTATTTCAATCTACTTTGATTCTTGGCCACATCCTTCATAGAGTTAATATTGAAGTGGGACTAAACATTAGGTTAGGTTTCACCAGTCTTAACACCAATATTTTCATTAATAACCCTACTACCCAACATGTTCTACTTCTTCCCTTCTCCAAGGAAATGTATATTAACCTTATTGGTAGTATCATTTTCCTTAATGGGATGCTTACCACTCTTGTTGTTGGTGTGATCCTCTAGATTAACCACTGAATGAAGGTCCTAAAAGGGCTAATCATTGAATGCCTGATCTTCCCTATAATTCACCCTGCTATGAGGCAAAAGCAAGGCCTCAAACTTCTTAGGTTTAGGCTTAGAACTAATTCTCATAATTATTTTAGAATGCCTAATATGAGAAAGATTCTTTTTCTTCTTCTCAGCAATGGGAAACTGAGGAATGCGGTTTTGGGCCTAAAAATACTTATAGATAATAAAAATGATGGTTTGATGCATAAGCTCTATTATCTTACCCAATTGAACCTCATTGATAGAATGTTCTAATGGGTGAAGCATATAAAATGGAATGTTAATGGGGATATTATGATGGATATAATTAAGGAATGGAAGATGGTAGTAATGCACAACTTTGTAGTGTTTATCAAGAATAACATACATGATAACTTGCTCAACCACATCATTGAAAGGAACCAAGAAAGATTTCCTTTTAATTACAGCTTGAAAAGCTATGAGACTCTCATCACCAACCAAAAATTTCTCCTTCTCCTACTTTAGGTCTTTATTTAACATTATATACTTATTCTCTTCAATCTTGAGCCATGTAACCCTAGAGATAAGCTCCTTAGTGATTTTCATCGACACATTATGAATGTTGACCACCCTATCAACATAATTCTTATCAAATTAATGTGAGAGATACACATCATACCCATAAATGTGATCAATGAAAGTGGTAATACCCCTTATGTAGGTAATTTCCTAAATCACCATCTTTTTTATGATATGATCTACATTTATGGGTTCCACTATGTTTAGTCCTCCACCCATGGTAGAACACCTAATAGAATACTTACCTAAAGTTGTGATGGAAAGTCAACCAAAGTGGTTTAAACCATGAATGGCAATGGCCTCTGAATGCTTAATAATTTTGTTGAGTGAGAAATGATGGGAAATATTATTTTGGTTCTTGCTATCATTAGATGGTTCACTATTACTTTGCACATGGTACTCACTCTTATCATATATGGGCATGTATTTCCATCCATGATCATAGATCTTGCACCTGCATGAATTGGGTCATGATGTTATGTTTATCCTTGTTAATGATATCATTGATATGATTAGGTCGAGCCTCCAAATTGTTCCAAATTCTTAACTCATTATCCTCTACCGCTCTATTGGAAAAGGAGTTAGCCAACATATTTCCTTCCTTATAAGTATGTTGAAATATAACCTTGTGGAAGCTATTACTTAAATAAGTGATTTCCTCTATAATATGCAATATGGACTAGGTAACCACATTCTTCTTATTAACACAATTTATAATATTGAGAGAATCCCCCTCAATGCAAATATTTTAACAACCTAGCTCAAGAGCCACCTGGACCCCCCATAGGGCTACTAATGGTTCTGAGAAATGATTGGTTTGGAATCCCATAATTCATAAATAGTGATAAAATATCCTTGATTGTCTCGAATAACACCTCCCCCTCCTGAAAGTCTAGGACTTCCTTTAGATGACCTATCAAAATTCAATTTAATCCAACTAGATTGGGGACTCAACCATCTCATAGTTCTCCTCAAGGCAATCTTAGGATCCACCAAGGGCCTGTTCTCAAGGGTGAACTACCACTCCTTAGAAATAATTTCCTCAAATGGAAATAAGGGCTTCATTTTTCCCCATTTAGTACTTTTGAAGTTTTCATATAAAAGGGGAAAGATCTTATAAGACACTCTAAAGAAAGGGTTCTTCTTGTCCTAGAAAATCCCATTATTACAATCCTTCCAAATACCCCATAGAAAATGAGGGAAATCCAAATGCCAAATCTCCTTGAGTTCTTGGTTGATAAAGGGACAAAACCAAGATTACCAATCAAATAAAATGTGATAAATATATTCCAAGGCATCCTCACATAGTACACATTTATTAATCATAGTAAAGCCTCTGTTACTTAGATTGTCCATCATGAGAATTATATTTTGAACATGAAACCATATGAATATGTTAATATTAGGAATAATATTTCTGTTCCAAACTTGACCCAATATATTACCCCTCTCCATCAAATTTTGAAGCTTTAAATAACCAAAATTGACATGATAGTTCCCATTCACCGAATTGATCCAAACCAATTCACCCTCCCACTAAAGATTTGTGATATAATTACCTTTGAGGATGAAATTAAGATCTAAAAGAATTGTGGTTGAAGAAAAATCAACATTTTTAAGGGTTATATGTTTCCATATCTTCCTACCATTACAAACTTGAATGTAATGTACCCACCATATCCCCTAAAATGAGCAAGATAGGATGGGCAATTTGAATCCATGGTTCAAGAATCTCTAGGGAGTGATTTAGAATCCACTGATCCTTCAAGAATATAATTTCTTGACTATTGCCTAGCTTTCACTTGCATCCCTTTAATATAGTATCCCTATTATTTTAAAATAAGTTTTAAATAGATAACTTTTTGATAAAGTTACCCTCAATCAAGAAAGAAATATAAGGTCTATAGCCAAGATATTTGGCATAGAAAATGTTTGTCCAAGGATTCTGTTCCTTGAGGAACCTCCAAGAAAGTTCCATGACTAATTCCTTATTCATAGAGAAGATATTTATAAAACCCAACCCTCCAAAGGATTTTGGTAGGCAGACCTTATCCCATGCCACCAGAGAGAATTTGTGAATATCCTCCACTCTCATCCATGAGACCCATTTTCGGATTTTGTCAGATTTTTATTATATAACCTTCGGCATTTTGAAAAGGGACATAATATAGATGGGGAGCTTCATAACACACTTTTGATGAGCAACACTTTACTTTCTTGAAAAATAAGAACCCCTTTCAAACTAGAAAGCTTATTTTGAAACCTATCAATCAAATTAGACTCAATAGTGATTTTTAAAATTAGACTCAATTTTTATCAAGATAAAACATGCGATGTCAAATTCCCTTCAAAAAAGAAGTATTGATACTTTTCAAGGAAAACATCACTGAATGCAAGGTGAAAGGGTATTCTATTTTAAAATTTGGTTCTTTTCCCAATGTCCTCAATGTGTAATGAAAGCAATATGCACCTTTAATGTTAAAATCTTTTAAAATTGAAAGAAAAAAATATTTTTAATTAAATTTTATTTTATTTTTCTTGAAATTTTCATATAAAAACAATTAATCTTCACTTTTGTGATCTTTAAGTCAATAAGTTAATTATTAGACTTAAAATATTCATATGAATTTAAAACATTTGAATTACTTGAATTATTATATTTTTATCTCCTATGTTTAACCTATTATTTCCTTTGAATGGATAAATAGTCTATTTTTGTGGGTCCCTCTCTTTTTCAAGAACCTCTCCTTTTAAAACTAAGAATTTTAATTAAAATGTTTATTTATAAAATTCCCAAAGTCTTGATCCATGGAAGGAATCCATGAATGTTCATATATATTCCATAATTGGGGTCAAAAAGGAATATTCAAAATTTAAATATTGATCTCTCCATTGATTATATTTTTATTAAATGTTTTGAAATACTTTAAGGTTGGCTAACCTATGTAAGTATTCATTACCAATATTAAGATTTAGACAATATTTGTCCCCGAAGCTCATCTCTTTTATAATTCAAATCTTCATATGGATTGTGTCGTAGAAAAATATCTTTAAAAAACCAACACTAAATATCTCAAAAATGTACTGAGCATATTAGATCTAAGATTTAAAGTTGAACTCTGATATCACAATGTAATAACCTCTTCTTTCAGATACTAAAAAATACACTAAAATGTTTATCTATGTAAATTCTAAGTTATCCTTCCATAAATTTAGATAATTTCCCAATATTCCTAAACCTTAAATAAACTACAACATAAGAAAATAAGTATTTTAAAATTATAAAATAAACAATAAATTATTGCAAAATATTTTAGAGCGCTTAAATAAAAATACATTTCTAATATAAAGAGAATACATTTAACTTTCACAATATGAATAATAATAAAATAGTTATTTTATTATTATTTCCTTGATCTTAAAATAAAAAGTACATATATACTCAATGTAATCCATATTAAATCACTTTTTTAACCAATAAAAAGGAAACATTTCAAATTTTACTTATGCTCAAACATAACTTTTCCATTTCTATATAAGTTTATACAAAAATTATTATTCATCATATATTTGTATAAACCAAATACATATTTTATGACATTACACAAGTTTTATTTAAAAATAATATGAGTTACCATCTAAATACTATACATATAATGTATTATCTAAATTCTCATTATAATTCTATTTTACATTTCAATTAAATATCTTTCTATGGTTACATCTTATTTACATTATGAATATAACAAATAAATTTCACATGAAGTTATTTATAAATTATTTAAAATTATTTCCAATGTAATATAAGTTACAAGCACTTGTCAAATGATAAGGGAAATAAAAATACAATCATTTCACCCTTTGAAACACCGAGAAACATAGAGGATCGTGCAACAACATAGGACTAGAATAAGCAAAGGAAAACATCATTCGAACATTTTACCTCCAACCACATATTTAATTAGTTCCCATACATACCTATCATCTTCCAAGAGTGGATCTACCCTTCATTTAATGGTGGATATGCAACCAACACCAAGAAAGATAAACACACATATACATAGAAACAAGTGAAGCTACATGTAGTAATGTAAAATGAACTCAACATAGCATGCTTACATTTATAATATGTATGATTACATATGATTATGGAAATAATAATATGGAACGCATGTGTCCAACCCATGCAAACTAACTTCAGTACTAAGACTTGGTAGTCCTAGATCGAGTTATTTTTAATTTAATCTAGTTTCCATGACCCATTCAATTTAGTGTTCACTTTATAATGTTCATTGTGTGTTATCTACCTACCCAACCATTATTTTCTAACCTTATAGGTTTTAGGTGATAAATGATCTCTATAAAAAAACCATGACTTAATATGGGAATAATCTTTAGAAAGTTTTTAGGTTATAACATGGCACATGGGTGTTCCATAACACTTGCGTGATGTGTCATCATCCTCTCACTTCTCTAGGGATTTCTATAAATCAAATTTTTTTTATAAAATTTAGGATAAATCACCAAGAAGTGCATGAGTGATAATGTAATGCACAGGTGTCCCATACCATGTGAAGCCTCATCACCATCTCACTTCATCTAGGATTGATAACAAAAATAATATAGATACTAAGGAGAATTTAAGGATTCATTTCGACTAATGATAAACATGGGAACATTTTACATAAATATTAACACTTTAAAAAAAACTAATTCATAAGCCACTAAGGGTACAAGAAAGTATTCTAATATTTATATGCTCACTTTTTTATATAACTTTCTATTGTTTTCAAGGTAAAGTAATGTTATGCATGTCATTTTTGTCTCATTGTTCTTAATTCAGTTTCAAGGCATTGTCAATAATTTTGTATTGAAAGTTTGATCTAATTGATTTTAGTTTTTCACATAGACTCCTTTCCACACCAAAATATAAAATTTCGTTCAAGTTTCATAATTACTCAAGTATCATATTTAAATTATTTATATTAATTTATTTAATATCATCATATCAATATTTGATCTTAAAAAATTAAAGTTTCTTCAAACATTATTGTATCCCAATTTGTCCTATAACTTTGTTTGAGAATCATTGTTTAACACAAGAACATCCAAGGGTTCATAAAATTTTACATCAACCAAAAAAAAAATGGCATGCATTTTTTTAAATTTTTAGGTTGAGGCCTTATTAGATTTATCTTATTAACATCTCAATCTAATATTACAAAAATATTCCTTTCCTATGATAAAAGTACAAAGATATTTTATTTTTTATGTTAGTCTTTGTGGACTATTAAGTCACAAACATTGGTATTAATGGTTCTTCAACTATATTTATAATTGGATGATGAAATTTTATAGTCATAACACCTGACACTTGAAACCTATACACAAAATTTATGATCATTTGGAGTCACAGTAGAAATGTACCATCTGATTCTATCATAAAACCTAGAAGGATGGTTATCTTTTTATGGTAAATAAGAGATGAATTTTTTTTGTTAGATCATATTACCTAACACGTATAATCTATGCACCAAATTTTAGATCATTTGGAGTTACAATGGAATCATACCATCTGATTATGCTAGATCATGTTTATGACACTTGACAAGATGGTTATCTTATTAAGGTAAGAGTTAGCTTTCCAAATTTGGTAAGATGGTATTAACTAACACATTTAATCTATGTGCTAAATTTTAGATCATTTAGAGTTAGATTGGTAATGTACTATTTATTTGTATCAAACTGTGTCATCTATCTAGTCTAAAAAACTTATCAAGATGGTTCTTATTTTTATTATTTTTGGGAAACTAGTGTTTAGTTCCTAAACAATAAAGGGTATAGATTAAGGTAAAAATCCCAATAAAATATATGCTTTGATTAACTTCATTCAATCAATTACATATGAATATAAATTAACTTATCTAGAAAAACTAGCTGATATGACTATTGTAAAAGCTAAAAACTAAGGTATAGGGCTAGGAAGGTGTCTAAAACCTGAATTTAGCTTTTGTTTTTTGATTGGATAGGAGTGCCAAAAATGGGACATTTTAGGGTCTAGTGCTATAGTCCTATTCCTGTCATTTTTGTCCAAATTGGTCACAAAGGTCTGAGTTTTTTGGGTGCTATCTGCTAGGTCTGTGGGAGCATGTGTACCAAATTTTGGAGGCTAAAAGTAATAAAGTTCATTATAGGTCCATTTCAATATCCAAATACTATATCTATCTACACACATGGAAAACACAAGTGCATCAAAATCAAAAGGGGGAAAAACTAGGTTAAGGGAAGAATGATTACATGATCTAAAACCCCTGTTGTCTTGATTAATACCTGCATTAACCCTCAAGCTAGGGTCTTAAATCAAATGTAGTTTTCCCTTAGAGAATGTGCTAATCAACGTGAAAGATAGATGTAAGAATAATTTTTTCCTAGACCCTTCTTTGATCAAGCATGAAAGTCTATGTGTGATATAGAATGTTGACCTATACCATTGACTAATTTTTGTTATGTAATGTGTCAAAATAGTAAGTTCTAGATATAAAATGCCTTGTGAAGTCCTTTATATAGGAGACTCTTTATTTCAAATTTAGGAGTGTTATTTTTATTTATCCGACATGGGAAAACTTAAGGATGAAGCTAATAAAATGAGTAAGACTCAATTAGGAAAATAAACTAATTGTTAGAACTCAAATTGACTTTGGATAGGAGCATTGGAAATGGGACACCCTAGGGTCCAGCGCTGTAGTCCAATCCCAATGCTCCTATCCTACAGTCTCGAAACTTGGGGGGATGGAAAGAGGATAGGAAGTCTAACTTGGCTAAGGTGGAATGACCATTTAAAAGGATCATAATGATTGAAAATAGGTAAAAAGGTGACTTAAGCCTAGATCAAGACCAAAAAGAATAAAAAAAAGACATTGCTAAATGTGAACAAAAGCACATATTCTTCAGTCAGAGTCTCCTATGAAATGACTATGAAAAGACATGATGTGTGTGGTTGCTTGACCAATTTAGGGTGTATACATTTTCCCCCCTTTTAATATAGTGATGTAATGAAATGAATTACTAGAGTAAAAGAAGGACAAGAAAATGTGTACTTAAACCTACCTACGTGGAGATGAAGGTGCTAAAAAAAGGAGTCCATCTCACTTCCTAGCCAGGGAAGTGGATGGAGAGACAAATAGTGCCTAGATAAAGAATGAATCCCTAAAATACATTCCCCCTATACTAAATTTAAATATGAAATTGATATAACATGGAGAAAGAGGGCAATGCTTGTCCCCTATGCTAAATCTAGTTAAAAATGAGAAATGCTCATAGGTCCAAAACCAATGTCTACCTTCTATCCCACATAAACTCATGTAATATAGAAGGTGTGTATAGAATATTTATACTATGAAGAGAAAAAATTATCATGCACCCAATTTGGATAATCTAAAATGGAACTGATAAGTGCTCAAAGGCCCAAAACCAATGTTTGCCCTCTGTCCTACACAAACTTTTATAGTCTGTGTCTGGGTAATGTTATGGACCAATCATTGTAGACAATCATACGATCCAACCTGATGATAACTTAGGTACATCTAGGTATAATTTGAAACTTTATTAAAAGTGTAAGAATAAAATGGCATGTTTTTCCATTCAATTTTTATAATCCTAGATGATGAAGTGCATGAAAATTTATGCCATGCCCCCAAATCTAGTATGTGAGTGATGCATCTATATATTATGATAATCTATATAACCACATGTGATATGAGTTATCATTCCATGTCTCATGTGTAAGATTGGAGATCAAAACAATGTGATGTGCACTATGCCTATAAGTTGCTATCTAGTCCTATAAATGTGTCATATAGTATGAAGCTATATGTATGAGATGTGTAGTATTGTACATGCCCCTAAATTTGGTATCTAGTCTGAATCTATATTGAAGTCATTGTGAATCCATATAATCTAAACCAATGTATCTAACTAATTTATGTATTTGTAAGCTGACGGTATATTTCTCTAAATGTCTTGAGTAATGTTGAGTAACCCATGTAGACTAAATCATTATATCTATAAAATAAAGGTATATCCTTTTTAATGTCTTGAGTAATGTTGAGTGACCCATGTAATCTCAATCATTGTATATTTTGACTAGTCTGAGCTGAATTTGATAATCTAAATACTGGAGGTATATGAATAATGGTGTATCCAACTATGAGAGTGGATAGGTGTGTTGTACATGTGTGGGAATAGGAGTAGTATGAATGATTCCCCCCTTTTGGGGAGAGGGACGAGATCTATGATAGATGAGGTTGATACAAAAGTGATTACTAGTGGTATAAGTATAAAAAAGGTTGACTTGTTTGTGAGGAGATTGAAAGTTTATTTGATTGATTAGGCTGAGTGGTTTGATAGTTGAATGAGTCTTTGATTAGTAGGGACCAAGTTTTATGTCTTAGTATAAGAGAGATATAGATATGTGTGTTCCATATTAGGCAAATAAGGTAATATAAGAGTGAGGCTTGAGTGTTTTTGAAGGTATCATTGTCATGACTTTGTGGAACAAAATGGTTTGCAAAATGGAGTTACGGGGTTCTAGTTATTGACAAAATGGTGTTTTGCTAGGAATGAGAAACTTGTTTGATATAAGAAAATTGGATTGATTCTTGACTCATTTGTGCTTTGACTAGGTTGAGATTTGGAGCTCTAGAGTAGGAGATATGTCAAAGATACAAGGACCTACCATGATTCAATTTGAGTAGTTGGCAGCCCAAGTGGAGGTTGGTTGGGAGGTTACCCTAGTAAGTAGATAAAATACTTGATTTTTGCCTATTTGGAAGCCTATTTTTACTAATTTTGAGCTATTTTAAAGTGTTTTTAGGAATTTCGACTAGTTCAAGTGCTCTTGTCTAGTGTTCAGTGTAGCTATCCAAGTTTTGGTACTGTTGTCCAGTGATAGTGTCTTTTTACAATGATGTTGTCCACTGGGGCTAATTTTTTAAGATTCTAATTGGTTATCTATTATTATTTAGCTTGGATATTTACTTTGTCATATTTGATTGATACATATTTTATTTTATGGTGTTTTATAAGGTGAGGTATAGATGAGGGAGTTTCATAGAGGCTAGGTGATGGAGACATTGAGATTGTTACTTATGTCAGCTAATGAGAGAGTTGCGATGGATAAAGTAGGGTTGGGTCATGTGTGTGACATAGGCACTATGTAGTGGGATAGGTATCTGATTACCACCTTATGTGAGAGGTATAATGTAGACACATATACTTTATAGCTTCCTACTAGAGAGATTATGATTACTTTGGAAGATGTGTATCATATTTTGCATTTACCAGTTAGTGGATGGCAAGTGATATTATAGAGTGACATAGGTGCGGATGTTATTGACTGTGTATCCTTGTACTTTATTGGTGTGCCCTCAGGCATACATCAGAGAAGAATTGATAGTAATGTTTTATTGTTAGTTATTATATATTTGAGTGTTTTACACTTATAGAAGTGGTTGGCTATGTTGTTGGTTTCATTTATTATTGTGGATGGGAGTGGGGTGTTGATTGCATATAGGATGAATAGGATCATGCATAGTATAGAGGTGTATGGCACTGTGTTCTCATGAGGTAGGACTATGCTTTCCCACTTGTATAAGGATATTTAAAATTCTACTCAAGAGGCATTCAGTGGTGGTGTGAGTGCAACTACCTTATTGCATTATTGGGCTTATGAGCATATAGCAGTTGTGCAACTGATAGGATTATCAAGGGAGAGATGGGCACATCCATATCTATATGGGGAGTGGTAGATGAACTCATTGGCTATTTGATCTCTTGGTATAAATCACTATAGATGAGTTTGAGATAGATTGGTGGCTTAGTATATCATATGGAGGCCCTATAGGGGATTCCCTAGGTGGCCTAAGGATGGACTGCAAATGTGGTAAATGAGGGTCAGTTGTTGGTCACATGACCATTGGGTTTAAGTGTATGAGCACATGACTAGACATTTTGGGGTATGACAGGATGTGCCCCCAATAGCATGGGTGTGGGTAAGGAGTGCACAGGCACCAGTAAGGGTAGGAACTTATGGGAGGCCTACTGAGGCTAAGTTAGCACCATTACCTTTGGATACACAAGATATGGCTATAGATATTCTTGATATAGATGATGTTAGATGCACAGAGGCATATATCACATGGTGGGCTAGGCATCGATGGGATCCATTGTATCCTATTAATAAAGTGGGTGTTCTTGAGTATGAGGATCCTACATTGATCTAGATAATGAGAGGGAAGTAGCAATTATATTTGAATTTTTTACAGTTTTGTGCTTATTTTCATTTAACTTGAAATTATATATCTAATGTAGTGTTGCATTTTTATGTAGTTGGAGTAGGAGGTGTTTAGGATGAAGCATAGGCTGGTGCAAGAGGTAGAGATGATGAGTATTGGTAGACTATCATTAAGTTTAAACTTCATGAGTTTACATGGCATGTACCTAATGGTGTTATGGAGTAGGGTTTGATAGAGTGAGAAATATTTATAGCAAGTGTTTATGCACATTTTTTTGATAGGGCTTCTATAACTACAGCGGCATATGTTAGGGTAGTAAGGGAGAGAAATGAGTTGATAGCTTAGCTAGATAGGCATAGGATGCCTCCACCTAATTATGGATCAGTGAGTACATAGATTATAAATGAGTACACATATCTTAAAAGATGGTAAGCAAACTTGCATGAGGATCAAGGTTGATTACTAGAGTGAGAGAGCCATCGTAAGAGGCATTTGGGAGCTCAAGGAGTTGTAGGGTCATCAAGTGTGAGAGTGGACTATGGGACTAATACTAAAGGAGAGAGTGAGATTGAGAGTGAGGGCATGATGCCCATTCATGATTGATTGTACCTTGATATGATGTATATGTATTTGACATCTTGGTTACATGTGTGTGTGTGTGTGTGTGGATATTGGTTTGATTTTGACTTATGTGTATTGTGTTATGGGATTTTAGAATGGATTGGTATAGTTTTTTATAATTTTTTGATTAGGAGTAGTTGATCTAGTATTGATGTTGAGGTTTTGCATATATTTTGTAAAATAGTACTTGGGATATGTGATTTGATTATTTTGATAAGTGTGATGCTAGTCATGATGTTAATCATATGTCAATACAAAAAATGGGTTTGTAATTGGAAAACTGTTGGGATAAATTGATTAAGTTTTAAGGTTGGGAAATTTTTTGGATGGGTTGAGTTGGTTTGAGAGTGGTAAAATTGGATTTGGTAAAAATTGGATTTTTTATAAGCTATTTTTTGGATATGGATATTTTTTGATAGTTAAGAATGTTAGCTGTTAGTATGTGGGGATGTAAGATAGAATGTTGTGTGTATTACTTCCCTGAGAGTGGCTCAAGAATACAAAGGCTAAATAGACCTTTGGCTACATCATTTCCTTGTTAAGTGAATTTATGAACTGATGTTGGTATGAATGTATGTAGTATCACTCTATGTTGTATCACTATTTTAATCCTATTGGCCAACTGAACAAGTGCCCATACTGCTCATGTGATGTAGAAATGTGCTTTATATCTGATACTTTTTGTTGTGTACTAATTATAAATAGACATGGAGATTTTATGAAATGTAGCTTTATTGGTCATGCAACTAAAATTATATGCTATGAAGAAGGCTCATCTATCTGTAATCATATACCTTATGGCCTCTATTGTGATGTGTATGATTGAGCCATAAATTGAGTTGGAGCTAAAACCTATGATGAGGACTCATTAAATATCAACTGTAGTGGATTACTACATGAGATAGGACCCAAAAAAACTGGTCATAGTGTATATTTCTCATGATTAGTACTTTGTGATGTGGGTTCATTTAATCTTAACCATAGCGGATTACTAAGATAGGACTTGGAAAATTTGGCCGTAGTGAATATTTCTCGAGTAGTACTCTGTTGTGGTGCTTGTGACTCTCATAGATATGTATATGGAACTACACTATGTATTCCTATGACTAAAATTATATATGTAGGTTGTTCTCACCATATGGGTTTTTAAACCTTATGAATAGGTGGAATAGGATATCTCCTATGAGGCTTTATCCTATAACCTACATTTCTTTCATGATGAGTGACCAATGATTCCTATGAAGGAATGTCCTAGGATGACTCAGTCATGGATGAATGAGGTCTATGGTTCCATGGTGGAGTAAATCTCAGTGCCCCCTATGTGAATGTTATGATGCCATTATCAACACATCTATTAATGCAATCCTTGAGTCCATAACAATCATTATCTCTATGTCCGTAGATATGATGATAGTTACAAAAGGGCCAATATGGTTGTCTATGTAAGAGATGTGGATCTCATCGATGAATAGAAGGTAATATGATTAACCTCCTATCTATTAGTGTTAATAATATGATAGATGGGCTATCATGCTCTAGATCAAACTGTAATGGTGCCTTGATGTTTTTCTCTATAATTTAAATTGTAGGTTATACTTTGGAGACTGCCTCTCTATTATTAACCAGTTTTTTTTGTATGTGGTCTCCTATCTTGTTTAGTACATGGTGGATGATATGTGTTAAGAGCTATAGATGAATATGTTTCTTTGAAATCTAGATTAATTCAATCTACTAAATCTACCTTAATCAATCCCAATTTCTTTTCTAAAGCTAGAACTATATAACACAAGTGTATGAAAGAAGACTCAATTTGATATAATAGATGCTTGAGAAGAGGTTGGTGAAGCCCCATAATAAAGATATGTTGAATCTCTAAATCTTATAATTTGAATATCAATCTTAACATATGATCCTTGAATATTAAGATATATACTCACTAACTAACTATGAAGAATTATGATGTAGTGTGGTAAGTTTCTCATATGTAACATGAGGGCATGTGTTTGCTATGTAATGTCTGAGAAATGCCTCTTTTAATTCATCATATGTATGCAAAGAACCAATGGGGAGTAAATGAAAGAACCAATTATGTGCTTCCCCCACTAATGTCTTCTATAATAACTTGAGTAGAATCAAAGGACTCGCATGAGATGGAAAAGCCTTTCGAAAGGCCTGAAAGTGTGTAAATGGATCTCTAATTCCATCAAAGTGAGGCAATGATAGTATCTAGAAATGATTAGGTAATGAATATTTTATAAATGTCTTTAAAATAGGGTTACCATGTAGATCACTGGCATCCATCTAAGACTTATAAGCCTTGTTTTCCAATGTAAGGAGATGTACTTAGTGTTGCAATTCACCAACTGCATGCATTAAAGAGATAATCACCTGGGATAGTACATTAGCATCTTGAAGTGGTTCATTTAATTGTTGAATTTGATTATTAATTTTATCCATGGGAATGATACATTTAGCAATTGGATCATAAAGATAGGGTGTGATCACTTGAACCTTGGGAGTAATGGTAACTTGGACCTTAATAGATGGATGTGGGCTACCATTCTCTTTAGGTGAGGAGTAAGAATTAGGTTCTCTTGTAATGAGGGGTGGCTTGGGAGATTCATTGGTATCTTTATGTTTTAATGTATCACGTTCTAATTGAGTACAAGATGTTCTATTTTCATGAACATGTGCATTATTTGAAATAGAATCATGCATAGAAGTAGAATCAACATTTGGAAGTATATTATGTTCGAGAGGAGGAGTGAGAGAAGAGCTCCAAACATGAGATGCATATTCTTCTTCACTATGTGCATAATAATCATCATTGTTCCATGCATTATCATCATTGTAAATTGTGCATAATCATTCTCATTTTCATAATCATTTTCACATTCACTATCATACTCATTATCACTTTCAGTGCAACTAGGGAGACGTGTAAGAGAAGAATTTAATTCTTTTCTAATATGCAATAAAGTATCATTTGAAATTGAAATATCATGTGCATCTATGTTATCCATGGATGGATTTTATGCATTATTTTCATGTGTAATATGAGAAATAAGAGGAGAAGAGTTTCCATTTTGACATTCTTTTGACAAAGTAGAGTTAAGAACATGAGATGTATCATTTAAACTATGCATTGACAATTTGGAGAAGAAGATGCATTTATGTGTACCTCACTATCACTATCATGTATATCATCATATTCCTCATTACAACAATAGTAATTATTTTCATTGTAAATGGAATCATTTTCCACATTTTTAGCTAATGTACAAATTTTCAAATTTGTCCATTCATTGTCATAATTATAAGAAAATTATAAAAACTGATCTATGGGAAGAGAGGGAAGAAGTGACTTAGTGGCCATTGTATTTATTTCACCAAAGATAATATTAAAAAGTACCATTAAGAAAATAAATGCAAAAATAACTATGAGCATAGATATTTTCAAAATACTTTTTGACTATCCAAACAATTTGTAAAAAAATCCAAAGTATTTTTCTAAAAATTGTAAGGAAAACTTGGGGTTTGAGGACCTAGTTTAGAAATCTAAGGTTTTGAGCTAGGGTTTTAGAATTTTTCAAATTTATACAATAATTTTAAATTCTAAAAATAATTTTGAATAGGATAAATACACAAAAAGTTATATAAATATCAAAAATTTGAAATTAAATTTTTGTACAAGAAAACTACTAATATTGAGATTTTAAAATTATTTTTGACAAAGTAAATAATTTGCAAAAATTCCAAAATATTTTTATAAAATTTGCAAGGAAGGAAGGCTTGGGGTTTGAGGACCTAGTTTGGAAATCTAGGGTTTTGAGCTAGGGTTTAAATTTTTTTTAAAATTATGAAATAATTTTAAATTCTAAAAATAATTTTAAATAGGATAAATGCACAAAAATTTATACAAAAATCAAAACTTTGAAATTAAATTTGTGTATAAAATTTGAAGGAAAAACCCTAAGTATACTCAGGGTTTTAGATTTGTTCAAAGTAAGTCAAGTTCACCAAATATTTTTATTATTTATTGGAAACTAGTGTTTAATTCTTAAATAATAAGGGTCTGGAGTAAGGGAAAAATCAATCAAATGTAATAAAATACATGTTTTGATTAACTTAATTAAATCAATTGCATATGGAGATAAATTAACTTATCTAGAGGAATTAACTGATACAACTATTATAGAAGCTAAAAACTGAGGTACAGGGCTAGGAGGATGTCTGAAACCTGAATCTAGCTTTTATTTTTTGATTAGATAGGAGCACCAAAAATAAGACACCTTGGGGTTTGGTGCTATAGTTCTATTGCTATTTTTGTTAGCTAAATTAGTCACAGAGCTCTAATTTTTTTAAGTTCTATCCACCAGGTTTGTGTGAGCCTGTGTACCAAATTTCATAGGTTGGAAGTCAACAAAGCTCATTGTAGGTCTATTTCAATCTCCAAATCCTATATCTATCTACACACATGGAAAACACAAGTGCATCAAAAGCAAAAGGGGGGAAAACTGGGTTAGGGGAAGAATGATCGCATGATCTAGAACCCATATTGCCCTAATCATGACCTACATTAAACCTCAAGATAGGGTCTCAAATCAAATGCAATTCTCCCTTAGGGAACGTGCATAATCAACACACATGATAGATGAAAGAATGAATTTCACCTAGACCCTTCTTTGATCAAGCATGCAATTCTATGTGTTATGCAAAATGTTGAGCTATACCATTGACTAATTTTTATTATATAATGTGCCAAAATAGTAAGTGTTAGATATAAAATGCCTTGTGAAGTCATTTATATAGGATAATATTTATTTCAAATTTGGGAGCTTTATTTACATTCAATCGACATACAAAAACTTAAGGATGAAGCTAAGAAAAGGGGTAAGACTCAACTAGAAAAAAAAATTGACCATTAAAACTCAAATTGACTTTGGACAGAACCACTAGAAATGGGACACCCTAGTGTCTAGCATTGTATTCCAATCCCAACTCTCTTGTCTTATAGTCCTGGGACTTAGGGGGATCGAAAGAGGATAGGAAGTCTAACCTAGCTAAGGTAGAATGACCATTTAAAAGGCTTGAAATGATCGTGAATAGGGAAAAAGGTGACTTAAACCTAGAACAAAACCAAAAAGAATAAAACAAAGACATATCTAAATGTGAACAAAAGCTCATATTCTCCAGTCAGAGTCTCTTATGAAAAGACTGTAAAAAGACATGATATGTGTGGTTTCTTGACCAGTTTAGGGTGTATATAGTTCTTTAGCTACATTTCCAAATTATGTGAGATGGTATAAATTATATTGAACACATTGTGTTTCAAATTTAATGTCAATTAGATAAATATTAATAAAGTTATTATTGTTTTGGTAACTGTCATTTGACCTAAAAATGTCACTTGAGCACCCACAAGTCATTAGTTTGGTTATTTACCATAATAGCACGTAAGAAGCTAAGATTTTTAGAAGTCATTAGTGTTTAAATATTATTACTAAATTTTAAGGCTCTCATTGTGAAATGGAACAATAATAATGTTTGACATTTACATGTGATTTTCTCTACTTTGTGACATGTGGAAGGAGTTATTACTAATAGTTTGATGTTTAATCCCAAAACTGAAAGATGCCAAACTATTTTGCATTGTGTGGAGGTCACATAAGTTAAAGAGATACCCTATGAATATTGATATGTCAATGGGATATGATATTTAGAGAAGGAAGGAATTTTTAGATAGAGAGATGAGATTTGAAGGAACACTTTAGGAGTAGAAAAAAAAGTCATATCAGTTCAAGAGGAACTATATGAGAGTCTATAACTATTTCATGTAATGTAAAAATATTGTATATTGTATATGTTTGTGTGTGTGTGTCTATGTGTGTGTGTATGTGTGTGTGAATTATGATATAATGGTTTGAATTTGAATTCAATGAATGTGTGTTAATTGTGTCAAGTATGAGTATGTTCTAAAATTATGTCCATGGATAAGTGTTTAGGCCTAGAAACATAGAGATAAAGGCAAACCTTAAGTGGACACTATTGTTTGATCCAAGGTCTCATTCTCCCAAATTCATCTATTGAGCTAGATGCATTGAGTGAGCTCAAAGAACAATTAGGGGACTTGTATCCTCTCATTTTAGGATTGTTTTTGAGGCAATCCAAGGCACGAATTTCATGTATTGGGATCCATTACATACCTTTCTTGGAATATATCTCCAAGAGATGTATCACTACCACCAATGATTATATTCCTGTTTTCTCACTAACACATAACTCATTCACAACTAACCAAACCAAATTCAACATATTTACTTTTCAATCTCTACTTTGTTTCACTTCACAATTTTCTAAAAGTTGGGGAAGATCACTTGGAAATAAATAAACATCAAAAGTGAAAGAAGGTAAGGTAGAAAAGGAAGATCTCTAGATTACTAAATAAAATAAATGCTTGAGAATTGAGAACATGCCTAGCTACAATTTTACCATTGTATATCAAGTTTCATGAAAGTTTAGACTTTAGCCACATAGGGAAGGGAGTCAAAGGGAAATGTAAATGTTTAATTATAGAATCCTTTTATAAATTAACACTTATATGACCTATTTCTAAAGACACACATATATAATATTTTTAAGGAGATGAAATAATTCAAAGGAATAAATGAGAATAACTCAAAGCTCATTCTAATATATGCATACACATACAAAAAACACATGGTTCAGTTCGATACCACTAATATATTTAGTAAATCAAAGAAATTGGAAGACATTCATGAAAATGAAAACCCTTGTGAATACAAAGATAATAACTTGCATTAATATCTCAAGTGTTTAATTACAAAAGTGTCGACCCTTACAAAGAGTTTCACAACTTCATATATAGAAGAGAGATGGAACCTACTTCCTAGTAGCATGAGATCCCACTCCTGGCCATCATGGCCCAATCATTTATAAAAACCCAATGATTATAAATACAATCCCAAAAAATACACAAAGAGAGAATGAGATCCCAAAGTCTAATAACACATTCCAAATTGGGACCACCAAGATATTCAGCTTGAGCTCTATAGTAAACCACATCCCAATTGCCTCTAAGAACCCTACTAAGCTTCTAATGATTGGTCCACTAAGCTAGCCTCATAGTCAAGTTTTTTCAGGTTAACAAGTGGCTCCCAAAAGAGCACTTATGCTTGAGTCAGTAGCCTACTATGCACCTTGAGAGGAACCTTTAAAGAGAATCTCACTTCATTAACTTGGCTGATGTTTGTTATAGATTAGATGGTGATCTCCAAGATACCTTTGGCTCTAGCCTTTTTTTATTTTTCCAAATTTATCCTCATAGCCTCATTAAAATATGCCAAGTAGACTAAGAAATGATCTTGCCTAAGCAAAGTGTCATCCAAGTGAAAAATAATAGTGATGTTAACTTCCTTAAAATAAGCCAAGATCTAGTCCCTACTCTTCTCTAAGGGATCGATGATAGCTTGAATGTTGCTTAACTAATCCTCAATGGATGTCCTTACACCCCCACAAAAGTTCAAGTCCATGAGGGACATCAGTTTTAACTTTGAGAACATGCCCTTATGAATGACAAAAAATATCTACTTGCACTTTTTATCCACACAAATGATCCCATCTAGGTAAGTTTGGGATCTTTAGAGAATATATTTTCTCTAGAAAAAATATCCAGTCACTTCCCCAAGGGCTACAAATAATTATGTAAGTGTTGGTTTCACCTTGCCAACTAGACCTGTAGGAAAGGTGCTCCTAACCTAGGACTCAAGATCTCTAAGCTTCTCTTTAAGATCCTCCATCAACTTATTAGAGAGCTCATTAGTGTCCTGAAACACTAATACTAGGTCTTCTAATACCCTCTCTTCTCCACTTAAAATCATCACTTTGGTGAGGGGGAAGAGATCTCATTCAGTTCTCCATACCACATGATTCCCTTCCTAAGTAAAGGTCTATGTGAGCACCCTTTTCATCCTCCCTAAGTCCCAATAAAATTGTAATTAGACCTATGGCCCTCTATAGTAGACCATTTCTAGTCTCTATGCACCTAAAGATTCAATGGGCCCAATCCAACTTGGTCTAGATAATGTCCCCAAGGTAATGGAAGGTGGAACAAGAGGGGTGGTGGCAGCAGAAGTGGAAAGTGGAGGAAAGGATGAAGGAGGCAATAGTGGAAGGGGCATGGGGAATAGAATCAAAGATATAGGGGGAAGCATGGAGGAAAAATAAGGAATCATAGAAAAGGTGGCCCAAAGGAACATGTGAGACCATTACTAGTTGGGGGTCATGGATACCTGAGGACCAATGTCACCCAGGAGTTGAGTATTCAAGATAAATGATTAAATTGGCTAGTTCAAGATAAATACTTAGGGGATTAGGGTGAGGGAAATAAGAGCCCAATAAGGAGTTGTAGGCATTGATGAAGGATACACAGGTTATTTAGGAGAAATCACTTTCTTATTATTCTTGTTTGGATCTATTTAATGCAAGTATAGAAGCAATAGTAGTATAAGGTGCCCTTGATGAATCTTGTGAAGGATGAGTGAATACTGTCAAGCTTGATGATGTGGTATAAGTAGGCACTATGAAATTAGGATCATTGAAAGTAATATGAGCCACCAAAGTAATCAGAATACTTGGAGAGTGTTAGGTTGTGGAGCTAAAAGCTTCACTGATGCAAGCAGGGAAGGAGGTTGTGAAGGGTTGTGGAGTGTTACAGATGCCAGCGTTGGTCAGGCCAACCAATGTTGACAGGATCAAACAAGAAAGCAACTGACGTCGATCAAAAGTCGGCCGGCGTCAGCAACCCCCAGGTAGACAGGGACCGACATCGGTCACCTGTGTGGTTCAGACTGCGAGTGTTTTTACGAGCAGTTAGCTAACGAACCAAGTGTTTGCATGTCAAGAGCCAATTTTAGACTAGAAGCTACGGATCTAATTATTGTAATTAGGTGTCTAATTATTGTTTACATGAGATCTATTTAAGAGACTCATTGGTTGTATTGTAAACTAGTGCTAGAGAGTAAGAGAGCAATAATATAAGCTCCTTTTGTGTGTGAGGTGAGCAATGGTGTGTTCCTCCTAGTGCCACAGTTCCAAGTGTGGGTGTTGGATTGGAGAATCACCAAGGTTCTTCATGTATGTATGATCTTGGTCATCAGGTGAGCATGGCTACGATAGGAGATCTACATGGTAAGTAAGATCATTGATTTGTAGGTGTATGTGTGTGCAAGGTCAAGGTTCATAGGTGTGCAGAACCAGATTGATTTGCAGGTGTGCAAGATCAGATAGGATAGCAACACAACAGGGAGTAGAATTAGGTGGGATCTACTTGGAGTATAGTGTGTACTCAGATAGAGCAAAGAGGAAGGCAAGGAAGATCCTTCCATAAGTAAGGTATGTTGAGGTGCAGGTTGTTGCAGGTTCAGGGGAGATCTACTTGAAGTATGTTTGTGTACTTGTGGAGTGCGTGGAGCACTTGTGGAGTGCGTGGAGCACAGGTGTAAGGTGAACACCAACTCTGTGTTTGAGCTAGGTGTTGGGACCTAAGAGAGAGAGCTTTGAGGGAATATTTACTATTTATGCCCTAGAGGTGTGGGAGTCCTAGAGGTAAGGAAGAAGAATTGTGGCAGCCTTCTTTGTTGTATTTCCTTCTGAAAGAGTTTTAATACAAGTTGTGTATTATCTCTCATATCATGTGTTATTTCTGAGTTCTAGTTACTTGTGTATTCTGGTTAATTTTTGCATGTTAAGTTGCTTGGTAATCAATTGTGTGCTTCCGGTTACTTATCCCAACACGTGGTATCAGAGCTAAGGTTGCAGGGAGTAGGTTTTGTGTTTGGTTACAGGTCACTCTCAAGGGTTTCTGATCGAGTGGGAGTAGAGCAATGGCATATCAAAGTAAGCTAAGAATGGAGGAGTTGAAAAGCATAGATGGTCACTTACGGTCCTATGGAAAGAAAGAGCAGGTAAAAGAATATTGTTGGTTGGTAACAAATCAGCATGAAGGAACTGAAGATGCAGATGTTGCAGGGGTTGTTGCATAGGATGCTCTGGGAGGTTTCTTGGATAAAGTTGAATCTTGGATAATAGATTTTGTTGCCTCTTTCCATGCAGCCCCAGGGAGAGGAGCTGGTGAGCCTTGCCAAAGAATTGGCAAAGGGGAAGTGAAGCTAAAATTGCAGGCAGCCAACACATGGGTGTTGAAGGAGGTCATGCAGGTCCCAGGTTTGGAGATGTGGCTAATTTCTTCAGAAAAGTTGGGTGATGAGAGATGCACAAGAACTCTCATAGCGGATGCACTTAAATTAGCTGTTGATAAGAAAATAGGTACTCTTTATCTACTTGTTTATATTACTGATTCTTCTTCTATTGCAGAGACGTGGCTTCGTAGGCTTGGTCACATGAGCAAGAAGGAGATGCATGTTCTTAAGAGGAAGACTGATATATTTGACAGGCTTAAGAACTGGAAAGCCTTGGTGTTTATGGAGGAGATGGCGGACAAAGACCAGTGGATGGGGCTGGATACTTCTGAGCAGGGCAGTTTGGACATGGGTTTTGATTCAAAGGAGCTCGCGGGTAAAAATTCATCACTCACAGGCAAACATAGGTACCAGCATCAGCAGGAAAACCGACATCGTCAATAGGTAAGATCAACAACAGTCAGGAGGACCGACGTCGGCAGCAGGGGGACACTGACGTTGGTAGGGTTGGTAGTCAGGACAGGTGCATGGAACCAACGTCAGTTGGATGCAGACTGTGTGGTGACCGAGGTCGGTCACTGTAACGGATTTTGGGTGGATAGAAAGTTGTCAAGGAGTCTCAAACACCCATATGGAGGACTGAAGGTGGTAAGTAAGCCTCAAATTCATTGTTCCTCTTCTTTATACTTATTACTGATTGCAGAGCAAGAAGGATCCAAGAAAAAGTGGGAGCATGGTAGGATTATGATGCAAAACCAAGTGGATATTTGTTAGGGTTGCCAGCTAGTATGAAAGCATAGAGATGAATGGATACCTTAGCTGAAGAATAGAGAGAATGGACACGTGAGATGGAAGACCAAGGCATATGGTCTTGAGGTGGCTGCAGGACAGTGGTACAGTGTTTGACAGGGGGATGACAAAGCATGACTTTAGTCAATGTTAGGGTAACTACTATGGTTTGTCTTACCAGGGGGATGATGGTCATGACATTATCCTGTTACTGTATGTGGATGGTATGTTTGCTAGCAGGTTTGTACATACAGGGTTTTGCTGAGCTAAGGGTAAGATTAGTTTAGTGGTTTGCTATGAAGAATTTGGAGCAGCAAAATTCTTTGGCATGGGGGACATGGGAGATCACAGGTTGATTTTGTCTCCAATGGGAGCTGATTTGAATCAGGTGTTGGCAAGGTTCATTACGCAGGATGCAGAATCAGAGCACACCAAGGGCTGGATAGTTCAGTGTCTGAAATCACATGAGGTCTGGTATAGACCTGAGTTTGCCCAAGCAGTGGGTGTTGTCAGAGAGTTAGGAGCCAATTTGGGGAAGTGGGTTCTTAGGTATTTGAGAGGGACCACCAGCAGGGATTCATGCTACGTAGGGTCAAGACTTTACTACATGGGTTCGTAGGTTCAGATGTGGCAGGTTACTCGGATGACAGGAGGTACATCATAGGTTGTGTGGTGGGTTGTCTTCAGGATTGAGCTTGAAGAGGGATACAAGCCAGGAAATAGATTAGATGGGGTACAGGTATAGGTACAGTGCAGCTATTTATCTCCAAGTGGGAGATTGTTAGGTTGTGGAGCTAAAATCTTCACTGATGCAAGTAGGGAAGGAGGTTGCAAAGGGTTGTAGAGTGTTACAGATGCTGGCATCGGTCAGGCCAACCAATGTCGATAGGATCAGACAAGAAGGCAACCGACATCGGTCAGAAGTCAGCCGGCATCGGCACCCCCCAGGCAGACAAGGACCGACGTCGGTCACCTGTGTGGTTCGGATTGCAAGTGTTTTTACGGGCAGTTAGCTAACGAACCAAGTGTTTGCATGTCAAGAGCCAATTTTAGACTAGAAGCTGCAAATCTAATTATTGTAATTAGGTGTCTAATTATTGTTTTCATGAGATCTATTTAAGAGACTCATTGGTTGTATTGTAAACTAGTGCTAGAGAGTAAGAGAGCAATAATATAAGCTCCTTCTGTGTGTGAGGTGAGCAATGGTGTGTTCCTCCTAGTGCCACAGTGCCAAGTGTGGGTGTTGGATTAGAGAATCAGTAGGGTTCTTCATGTATGTATGATCTTGGTCATCAGGTGAGCATGGCTACGATAGGATATCTACATGGTAAGTAAGATCATTGATTTGTAGGTGTATGTGTGTGCAAGGTCAAGGTTCACAGGTGTGTAGAACTAGATTGATTTGCAGGTGTGCAAGATCAGATAGGATAGCAACACAATAGGGAGCAGAATCAGGTGGGATCTACTTGGAGTATAGTGTGTACTCAAATAGAGCAAAGAGGAAGGCAAGGAAGATCCTTCCATAAGTAAGGTATGTTGAGGTGCAGGTTGTTGCAGGTTCAAGGGAGATCTACTTGAAGTATGTTTGTGTACTTGTGGAGTGTGTGGAGCACTTGTGGAGTGCGTGGAGCACAGGTGTAAGGTGAACACCAACTCTATGTTTGAGTTGGGTGTTGGGACCTAAGAGAGAGAGCTTTGAGGGAAGATTTACTGTTTATGCCTTAGAGGTGTGGGAGTCCTAGAGGTGTGTAAGGAAGAAGAACTATGGCAGCCTTCTTTGTTGTATTTCCTTCTGAAAGAGTTTTAATACAAGTTGTGTATTGTCTCTCATATCATGTGTTATTTCTGAATTCTAGTTACTTGTGTATTCTGGTTAATTTTTGCATGTTAAGTTTCTTGGTAATCAATTGTGTGCTTCCGGTTACTTATCCCAACAGAGAGGCCACTACAATAATGGTGATTACACTTATCAGGGACATCAAGAACATAGGAGCACTAGGAATTTGAGCTCTACCAGAAGTTGATATGACTTATATATATATATATATATATATATATATATATATATATATATATATATATATATATATATATATATATATATATATATATATATATATATATATATATATATATATATATATATATATATATGGGTCAAGAGTCATGGAGGGCATAGACCATGCCAATGGGGTGAATAAGGGCCACAATTTGGGTTATAAGCTAGACTTGGGGGATTTGAAAACTAGGGATGTCAAACAAGGTCACAATCGAAGGAGTAAAGAGGAATTATGCACTTGAAATCATTTGAGTGGGGGGAGGCATAGCAAGGGAATGGCATGTTGGGATGGAGAAACCCAAGGGAGATATTAAGGTTTGTGTGAGAATGCCAATAGTTGGGGTGGATGCTCCTGAGGTAGTCATAGATTGGTCTCTAGTTGGGATGGACTTAAGAGTGTTATTAAAAGGAAGCATGGAATACCTTGGGTTGGTTTACCTGGGGAGGTAGTGTAGGTGTAGTAGATATCAAGGCTAGTAGAGTGGTGTCTATTGGGACTCCCTACATGATCTACCTAAGATGTCTCTTTGCAATAATCAAGACCTCAATGGTTGGTTGAAAGAGTGCCTGTTGTGGAAGAATTGGTCTCTCCTTAAGAGTTGGTTGAGTAGGAGCTTGAACCTTTAGGATATGAATTTCTTCAATGTTTATGACAACCTTTGTATCATTATCAGGGTTAAGGTGGAGCTCATCACCAGGGTGGGCTTCATGGTGATAAGTAATGTTGAGCCTCCCATGGTTATTTTCCACATGGGTTTGTATTGCACTAGTAGGATCCCACTGCCTATTATCTGTCAAGTCCAATTTATAAGAGTCCCTATATTGGGTCATGGATTATAGTGTAAGCACATTCTTGTATTCATGACACCCTATCATCACTAGGAATGGTGTATACAACTCTCTTCTCTAAACAAGGTTGTGGTCAACTACACCATGGTAAAGCTAGTAGGCAATCTCTTACTCTATGAGATGGTAGAGGACCAAGTAAGGCAACAAGAAAATAACCCCTTGAATTCCTTCTACTCTGATTATGGTATTATCCATATAATAGCAATAGGCACCAATGGGATATAGTGAAGCTTGGATCTCATTTGAGAGCCTTGTCATGGGCCTCTCATTGATAGCATGATACATGACCAAGTAGAATTACTCATATGTCTTTCATGTGGTTCTAGAAGTATTGGATGTAGAGTTTGTAGAACACTATGTGCACCAATAATCCCATTGGCACCCATTGACAGAATGCTAAAAACTAGAAATCCAAGGTGGCATAGATAGTGTTGGCTTTATATGACATCATGTAAAAAAATTTACCTACACAAGTCCCATTCATCTCCTTGGTGAGGTTGAGTGTGACGAGGCTCCTCAAATATGGGACCTCCTCTCACTTTAAGATGACACTAAAAAAGGGAAGCCAACAAGTGTTAATGTGCACTATATCATTTTCCCCATACAAGCAATTGAGCACAAGTATACTTGTGTGTACACCTTCCCTGAAGGTTCTGATTGTGTATGAATTAGGGTTATCTTTGTTTACCTAGTGATCTAGGTCCTTCAACTAGTCCCTAAGGATGTCATAGATGTTGTAGGTATGTGTCCATGCATCCATGAACTCCTTTTCATATTTCAAGATGTAATCTAGGTGTTTATAATATTACTTTAATGTAAGCCCAAATATTTCAATTTTAATCTTAGTGTTCAGCAATCTCACGATATCCTAATTGCATTTAGAAGAGAGCATCAAGTTGTTGAAGAGGTTGGCACATGAGAAAATTTCAATTTTAGCTGCATTCATGTGGACTCTTAATGTTTTGATGGTGATGAGCTCACTTATGTATTTGACATCATCATCTTCACTCTCATCGTATGTTCTTGGTCTATGAATATCCTTGACCATCTTAAATATCTCATTGTAGTGTTTGAACTGGGTTATGCCCTACAGGAAAGTAGTGTCTTGGTACTGTGGTTCTAGTCTGGGATTTGAAGATGAACTACCATTATTGAACTGTGTGAATTTTGGGTATGAAATTCTTGAGCATAGGGTATCTTATGGGCTTTGGAAGTGAATATGATGCAAAGGGCTCATAATGATTTGAGTGCATAGACAATGGATAATGATAAATCTGACCTTGATAGGACCTTATTTAGATTTGAGATATCTTCTGTAGTAATGGCATTGGTGGGATCACATCATGTGGATTAAACTCTGAGTTGATGGTGTGAGTCCAAGTTAGTCAGTTCTAAATTTAGCATTAATTTGAGATTTAAAAAATAGGCCCCTTTTAGATTTGGTCGATGGCGATGGGACTCCTTGAGCTATTAGATTATAATATTTACTAAGCTGAGTTAATAAATATAAAGAGTGTCAAGAGCACACACTTATTTATCTCTTGTGGCATTATGAATAATTCTGGGGTTGTCCACATGTCACTCTAAATTTGGTGGGATCGATGAGTATTGCACTGACTAGATGCAATGAGGAACCCTATGTCTTGACAATTCTATGTATCTAATCTAACCACTTGGATGCATTATAAACACATGACATTCTATCATTAGATCAAAATTCTAATAGCTATAATGCTTCTGATAGCTTTAGGACCTCTTGGGGCTCTAACAAGTGTAATATTGTAAGGTGTCAGAAGACACATGATGCCTTCTCATTGGATCAGGATTTTGACAGATCTGACACCTCTAACAGCTTTGAGACCTCCTAGGGCTATGACAAGTCTGATACTATCAGGTGTTAGAAGACATGTGGCACTTTATCATTGGATCAATATTTTGACAACTTTGATGCCTCTAACTACTATGATACTTCCAGGGGATCTGACAAGTCTAACACTGCAGGGTGTCAGAAGACATGTGGTGTTTCCTTATTGGCTCAGGCTCACAGGCTCTGATAGCTCTGGACTTCCTAGGGATCTAACAAGCCTAACACCATGGGGTGTCAGAAGACACATGTCACCTTTTCATTATATCCATATTTTGATAGCTCTGACACCTCTGATACCTCTAGGACCTCTTAGGGCTCTGATAAGTTTGACATTGTGGGGGTGTTAGAAGGCACATGGTGCCTTCTCATTAGATTGAGATTTTGACAGCTTTGATGCCTCTGACAGCTTCGATACCTCCTAAGGATCTGAGAAGTCTGACACAATGGGACTTGAAAACATTGAAAACTTCCAAGTAAATAAAAAGAGCCATGCAATAAAATAAGTGTGTAGTTGTCATCCTAAAAGCTTCCAGGAGAATGCGAGCTTGGAATCTAAGATTGTGGCTCTAGAAAAAAAATTGTGCAAGATTTTTTTTGTAAATACACAATTAACTCCCAAAAAATGAGTAAATATGGAAACCTTTTAAGAGCACAATGGACTTAACTATAATATAAACATACAGAGCTATGAGAAGCTCTCAAATGTGATTAAAAACTAATGGTTAAATTGCGGGAGACTTTTCTAATTGAGATTGAGCAAGCACTGATATTTTCACATGAACAATAATCAATCAAAGCTCAGTTTTATATATATATATATATATATATATATATATATATATATATATATATATATATATATATATATATATATATATAATTAATTTTCACTATATAAAAGCCCCCTTTTCTCCCAAAAAAAAAAAAAAAAAATAACGTTTTGGTCACAACATACCCCCTCTAATATTTTCATCATTTTTACTCATGTCTCATATTTCCATGTTCCACATTAACTCATTTAATATTTTGATTCAGATGTGAATCAATACTACTTCCCATTCAAAATTCACATTATACACACATGGGCTTTAATCAAATTTTATCAACCACTCTAAATTCTATCTAAAGCATTTCCACTCCATAACCGCTAAATGAGACATCTAGTGGTTCAGAATGTGGGCGTATACAAACCGACATACTCAAGTTTATAACTAAGTAGGTAACATATTCAAAAATAATATAACCGCCCCTTATGTACCGAAAACTTCTCAAACTTTGACCGAGTATATTCGAAGTGCCTAGGGACTTAGTCAAGTGATAGGTTTAAACACTATTTTGCAATGAAACATAACACTTTTTGGGTTTCCGGATCTATTACATTAAAATATTAAAATAAGCTTTCTCATTGTATGTTTTTTCCTTTTACTATTTAGATTGCTATATCTCTCTTGGAGAGGCACTTCATTTATGTATTGAATTCTTCCGCCCCATTAACCTCTAGTGGACATAAACATCTAAATTTAATTTAATTCACTTAAATGAAGATGCAATGAGATATTTTTTCTCCCCTAAACCCGTGGCTTGGATGGAGTGTGGGTATAGAGTATAAAATCATTAGCATCATAATTTAGTGCAAACTTGCAATTAAAAAAAATACCACTTTTTCTTATTTTTTATTCAACACTTGTCAAATATCAAATCCATTATCATGGTGAATACTAAGGACACTAATGTACTGTTTATATTTTATTTTTTATTTTTGTGATTTTACAAGATTTAATTTTGTGTTATTAAGATTTTTAAATGTATTATAATAAAAATAATATTCTAAATTTTAAAGTAGAATATATTTAAATAATTGTAATTTATTATAAATGGAAAGTATTAAAAGATTTAGATACTTAATGTGTTATTATTTTGTGAAGGTTTGAAATTAAGATTAGAAGTCATTCAAATCAAGAACAAAGAACATAGACTAAATATGATAGAGAACATGTTAGTAAATATGATAAAGAACATAGACTAAATATGATAAAGAACATGTTAGTAACAAACTAGGGAATCACTGTACATGACTAGTAGAAAATATAGAAGGATAGACACATAAATAACATGTGGATAGAAGAGAAGCATGTGCAAGAGGTATATGCGTATGTGCAATTCACGTAAGGTGAATGTAGGTCAAGACTAAAATTTCCAAGTGTGTTTAATAATAAATTTTAGTGTCGACAAATTCCCCCATTTTATTATAGTATTCAAATTTTAAAAAATGCTAGTGTAAATGGATAAATATATGTACCTAAGTTTTTAAACACACTTTGTCTTTAGGAGAAGGTTGTCAGTGTGCAGCTTGCTCCTTGTAAATTTTTAATGAACATGAAATAATAAATGTTCATCTGTAAAATGAAATTTGAAATTATTTATATCAATGAAACTTTTGAAATTTAAATAGCAAGGAAGGATTTCACCTGTAAGTGGGTGAACTATGTTGCCTTGTGTCATGTTGGAGATGATGGTTCCTTTTGAAGCATTCAGTAATGTGCTTGTTACATAATATTTATATAATTGGGGCTGATCATACCCTAAAGGAAAAATTTAGTAGAAGATAAATCCATGTGTTAGGAAAATAAATTATCAAACCCTCACGAAGAGGGAGTAATGATAGGATTTTGAGAGACGTTGAACCTAAACGAAACTACTCATGTAACTAATCTTGATTCTCAAGATGAAAAGGGGATCTTATATTAGGATCATATAGGGTGAATCATCCAATGCATATGGAATTTAAAATTCAATATGTTACCTTTGATATGATCAATTTCACATCAATGCCATGCTCAAATTTATAAAATTGTAATAGTGTGTGCATGAATAATGTTCCTACCCCAAAACTTGATCCAATTGGTGCCGAAATGATATATAATGTTTATACATATACATTTCATTTTTTACCAAATCTAAAATATATGAAAACATGTAACTTGTGTTCCTTAAAAACATGTGGATGTAGACACTATTTTTAAATTATACAACACCTGAGTCTTGTACACTTGGAAAATACATATCATGGATGTAACTTCAGCTTATAGACCTTCCCTGCTACTAAAAAGCTCGCATAAACTATCTCTTTATTCCTAATTTATTCTATTAGTATGACCAATGTTATTCTGATGACTCAAACCTTCTATCATGCTCAGAATGTTATAATATTGTTTATCTTCCATCTCTGTAAGTTCTAAACATGTGCCTATTTTCTAGTAGCCTAGACACTTGCATCCCAATCAGATGCATATGTTGACACAAGTTTTCTATCCCATAATAAGTGTCCAATACCATAAATTCATCCAATTTACAAATGAAACATATACAAAAGGTTAGCCTAAGTGATTTAATATGAAATATTCTCCAAAGATATATATATATATATATATATATATATATATATATATATATATATATATATATATATATAAGATCAACCCTCATTCATTCCTCACCTAGCACGTACCTATCAACTTCTTATCTACTCATAAGTCAACTTACCAAAGGAATTCAATCAAGCACTCAAGTGAGCAAAGCTTCCAGATTTTCTCATATTTATATATCAGTCATAAAGATAACACATCTACAAGTTTGAAGTACTAAAGGAACATTTCATGAGCCACATTTACCAAGTTACAAGCTAGGTCATTGTTGTAATTACTTATCACACATTTCATGATTTATACACAAGTCAACAAATAGGAGAAAGATACATAAGTTTGAGGCCCTATTTAGATTATTAACTATGTAGGCAATACTCATTGATAGAGGGGCCTTTAGAGAAACTCAACACTATGTGCCTACTAACCCGTTTTTACCATAATCACTTTGAATATGAATAACTAAGGTTTTCTCATTTGATAAGGAGAAATAGTCTATGACCCAAATCTGAATGCACCAAAGCAAAGTAGACATAGAACCTAGAATCATCTAAGTGGTCACATCCAATTTCAACTAGTATTCCATACTAGACACCTACATTTGATCCAAATATAAGCATTGATGCAACTATCTCAAGTCGATACAAGTATCTATGGCTACAGAGGTACAATTTTTAGAATCAGATGATTGATCCAAAATCTGGATCCACTCTACTTTCTACCTATTCCAAATCTAGATCTATATAAGCATCAGAAGCAGCTAAGTATCTTATTTTCATTATCATTATAATATCTAGCATAATTGTACTTTTTATTTTTATCATATCTCAGCATAGTAAATTCAATATATGTTTTTTTGAGTTTTGCAATTACTTGGCCTGATTTAGAGATAGTATACCATCCTTGTGCCCTAGGATATCTATACCCATTTAATATTACATTTCCCTAATCTAGATTTTATGGTTAAATATTTGGTGAACCTAATCTATATGAGTGTATTTTTTTTATGATTCATAAGGTTTCATATTCTTATACTTTTTCATTTTCTACTTATATTATTTTTTATACAACCCATGCATGGCCCTAGATTAGTACATGTGCCTATTGAACACATTGATCTTCTTTTCCTACCACCTAAGATGTCTTAAACTAATTATGGGCCTAATTTTATGGTCCATGATGATACAAATGTTGAGAATGAAAAACATATTGATGAGGTTATCATAGAAGAAGATTCTAATAATAAAAACCATGAGTCTAATGAAACTGGTGAACATGAGAAAATAAATCATGAGCAAGTGAAAGAAATTGCATTGTTCTATGAGTGTATTCATCAAAATATTGAAAATCTTGATGAAATCTCAAAAACCATATTAGAAGCTAAAAAAAAACAAAAAGCATAGATAAATAAGTTGTTCCATCTATTGATCATGTTATTAGAACTATGGGTCATCCCCATATACCAAAAACCCTCCCCTTGAGCACATTACCTCTTCATACTTGTAATGGGGTATGTGATATGTATTCTAACCTTTGTTTACTAAAACTACTATTTCCACATATTACATGGAAAACCTTAATACTTCAACTAAATTTCTGGTTTCAATGCATATATCTACTTAACCTATGGGTACACCTCCTTTGGTGACTTCTCACATATCATACCTCCAAGACCAAGAGGTACAGGATCTTGTCAAAATAATAATTTTTTTGCAAACTAAAGTTAAAAATATTGAATTAAACTTTATGAAATCACTTTATGTTATTGATTCACAAGAGGTGTTGTATGATTTTCTTACACCCAAGATATCTTTGTACCCCTTGCCAACTAATTTTTTTGCACCTAATTTCCCTTTTTTTATGGAAAGGGTGATTTTGAACAATATATTCAATATTTTTATGTGGCATGCCTTGATTATGCCTCCAATGATGAAATTTTAATCAAATTATTTCGAAGGAGCTTAAAATAATATGCTTCAATATGGTTCTATTATTTAATAATTCAATCAATAAATGAATTCAAACTCCTTGCAAATCAATTTTTGGCACACTTCTCTATTAACATTATCAAAAAAAATTCCCATGACTAAATTATAAAAATTAAACAATAAAACATAGAACCTATCAATGAATATGTCTTGAGGTACAAGACAATGTTAGTTAAAATGACCAATCGTATGGAAGATAAAAAAACTTCAAGAAATTTTAATGCAAAGTTTGCTTGCTCCTTTACATGAGTCTATTATTTTCAAAAAATTCAAATATTTTGATGACTTATGCCACAATGTTCACAATTATGAAATGAAACTTATGCCGTTGAACAAATTTAAGTATGTATCAAATACAATGACTACATCTACATCTAATACCAAGTTTACTATCAAACCAAGTTACAAGGTAAAACCTCTTGAAGGTCTAAAAAGGAAACAACTACCATGTTTAATGTAGTGTTACAAAAACCTAATTGGTTTCTCTTATCTAATGCACCATGGAGAGAGTTTACACATTTACTTGAGCCTCCCACTTCATTAATCTCATGGCTTGTAGAGTGTCACCTTATATCTCTCCATCAACCTATAGAGGTTGATATGAGTAAAAATCTACCCAAAGGGTATGATGTGAATGCTTATTGTAACTATCATCAAGGCCCTAAGCATTCTATGAATAAATATTTTAAATTAAATCATAAGATCCAATACATCATTGGTGACCAAAAGATTACATTTGATGATCCTCCATTAGAATTAAGTTCACAAATTGGTGACCACCACAAGGAAAAAATATCTAACAACCCTTTACAAGACCATTATAAGAAAGATTCAAAAGTAGAAATGGCATATAATGCACATCCTCTTCCATCATATTACGGGAACCCATTGGATGAGATTATTGGTACTTATGCATGGCATAAACCTCCTATGATTCAAAGACCCCCTATTAATTTTGATGATAGTGAGATTAGGGATGATGACTCATATCTTCATTCCTTATTCATTCAAGCATACCTTAATAACCAACCTATACACAATGTTATGATTGATAATGGTAAAAGAGAGAAAATTTGTATGATGATATTTATTACACATGTGGATTATTAAAATCATGATTTACATACTTCAACTAGATTAATTAGAGCATTTGATAGGACCTCACAACATGTTTTTGGTGAGATTAACTTACTTTTACAAGTGGGTCACACACATGTGGTTAGTATCTTCTTAATTATACCTTCCACGGGTGTCTTTGATATGTTATTGGGATGACCTTGGATACATACACTTTAAGAAATACCTTATACATTGCATGAGTGTGTTAGATACATTCATGTTAATCAGGTAGTTACAGTTTCTAAAATTCCTTATAAACATCCTCTTGATCAACAAAAATGTATACCTGGGTAGTTAATTATCAAATCTACTAAGGTTAATCTTCCATAAAAGGGTAAGCAACAAGCAATCTCATTTATGTGGTAGCCACTACTTGAGAGACCATTGCATCAGAGATCTATAATGGGTTCCATAGAATCTCTATCTACTACACATCATATTCATATATCTTGAGCTCCTACACATATTCCTATTACTACTATTTCAAAGAAATTTCATATCACTCAACAATGGGGTCCATAAACCCATACTCCTATTATTTTTTCATGACCACAAGTCTTATCATACATACACATAGCATTATAGATTTCAAAATGATAGATATTACACCTATACATGCTCCTTGGCAGTACCACCAATTTATTTCACCAGGTTCCCAGTGGAGAAATACCTATGACCATCCATTGGATGAGATCATAGGATAGTTCTTTCTTAGACATATTCAAAAAATACAAAAAAAATAAAAAACTTAAAAAACCAAAAATATTTTCATCATTTACATGTTTTATTATCTCCTTGGCACCTATGGTATTAGTTATATGATTAGTGGATAGTATATAATTTATTTATACATACACGTGTTTCACACATCTTTTGTGTTGGATTTAGGCATACACATGTACATGAACTATGCACTTTCAGATTTTGGGACTTTTTCTTTATTCATGTCATATAAACATTAGGGGCATCTACTTCTTTGATCATGATACATCTAGGTTATTTTATTCTATGGTCACTTTACATCATCATGTTTGAGCTTATGTACTTACATATGCCTTTATCCATGATTATATCTTTCATAGTGTACTTGATATGCTAGGTACTTTACATTTTTTGCTAATACATGTATCCAAGGGCTAGTATGATATACTTATGTTGATTGATTTTACCTTACCTTTATGCACTTCCTTAAGTGTCTCATTTTTATTATTAGAGCATTTGAATATGCTCCATTTTTTACAACCCCTATGCCTTTGTTTGCCTCTTTGACATTTAAAAATGTTATCCCTTGTTGTATGTTAACATTTGAATATGTCATTCTTTATTTTGTGGAGATTTGAAAAAGTCATGCCCTTTCAATGTGGCATTTAAACATGCCTCTTGTTTAAGGTCTCCTTGGACTATTATCTTTTGATTTTCTTTTTAGTGTCTTGTGTGTGTGTTTGATTGATTTTTAGCTTGTAATATTACTATCTAAATATTTCCATGATCTATATCACGTATCATAGGACTTGATGTGATCACATTTTTTGTGCTTTAATGATATATTTAACTAGACATGTTCCTTCTTTATGCTACATGGTTCATACATAGATTATATAATCATCTTATCCTTTTAAGGTAAGGTGAATACCAATTTCTACTTATCTTCACCTCAAAAGGGGATTAATATCAGTGGAGGCATGTCATAGAGGCATTCCACATTTTACATAAATTTTTAGATTCAAATATACAATGGGGGCATGTTTTGGAAACATATTCTCCACACATTTTACACTAGTTTTTAGATTCAGATATATAGTGGGGGCATGTTTTGGAAACATGTTCTCTACACATTTTTCACAGTTCACTAGATTTAGATATACAGTGGGGGAATATTTTGGAAACATGTTCTCCACACATGTACACCATTTTTCAATTTTATATCATAGTGGGGGTATGTTTTTGGAAACATAATCTCCAAACTTACATAGTTGTAAATTGGCCAAAATTTATAATTATATGATTCATATACACATTTGTGGTAGAATTCTATACATTGGTACCATTATTATATACAGTTTCAACATGAGACATATATGAGGTGCATATTTTATGCAATGTCTATCTATTTTTTTTAAATCAAATCAGTTTCATATTTCAAAACACTTTTATGGACTACCATCACCCACTAGGTTGGACTTTTATAGACTATATTTAGTCAATCTACTGTAGTAGTTAGTTTGTTTTTTTTATGGTTGAGGTGATTATATCACTCAATCTTTCTAATTTTATAGGTTAGACTTAATTATATTATCCAATATCATTAGTTTTATAGTTTGAGTTGACTTGGTTCACTCACACTCACTAAATTGTAAGTATGATTGGGTTGCACGGTTGAACTAATCTCAATTATTTAGTGTAAAATCATATTTTATTCATAGTTTGGGACATGTGTCCTCCAATATCTTTATCTCTCCAGATATATGCACTTTCTATATTTTTATATTTTTTTATCATAATCTTAGTTTCATTGATTCATAATGATACATCTTTCTAAATCAAATTTCCAAAATTTAAGGCGATTACATCGATACACAAGTGTACTCCTAAACCTTTCTCTCTATCAATTTCAATCATTTCAATGCTTTCAATTTTAGGTTATATGAAATGATTATATACTATAACATGATTTTAGTTGTATTTCAGCCACCAAAAAATCACTCAAGTTAGACTCAAGCAAAGGCAAGGTGTATTACACATACCCACGTATGCTTTTGTTTTCTTTTAAACTATAAATTATATTACTAGATTAAAGGTGGGGAAATATAGACACTATTTAAGAATTATATAGCACCTCAGTATTGTACACTTGGAAAATATTTATCATAGATGTACCTTCAAATTATAGACCTTCTTTTCTTCCAAAAGGCTCACATAGACTATCTATTTGTGCCTAATTTCTTATCTCTTATCTGAATCAATGTTATTCTGATGACTCAGACCTTTTATCATGCTCAGAATGTTATAAATATACTTATCTTCCATCTTTACAAGTTTTAGACTTGTGCCTATTTTCTAGTTACCTAGACACTTGTGTCCCAATTAGATGAATAAATAAACTCAATTGTCATATCCAATGCAAGTGTTCAGTGCCATAAAGTCATCCAATTTATAAATTAATGTATCCTAAGGGTCGACCTAAGTGATTTAATGTGAGATATTCTCCAACGAGATTGATATATACAAGATCAATCCTCATTCTTCCTCACTTAGCATAAACCTAGAAACTTCTTATCTAATCATTAATAAACTTAACAAAGGCATTAAATCAAGTGCTCAAGTGAGAAAAGCTTATTTATTTTCTCCTATTTCCATATATGTCATAGGGATAACACATCTATTGGTTTGAGGTACTAAAGGAGCATTTTATTGGTTTGAAGTTACAAGCTAGGTCACTATTATACTTGTTTATCCCACATTACATGATTCACACACAATACAACATGTAGGAGAGAACTACATAATTATGAGACCCTCTTTTTAGTATTAGTTATGTATACAATGTTCATTGATATAGGGGTCTTTGGGGTAATTCAACACTGTGTGCCCACTAATCCATTTTTTCCTCAACCACTATGAAGATGAAGAACTAGGGTTTTCACATTTGACAAGGAGTGATAATCCATGACATAGATATAAATTCACTATATCAAAGGTGACACAGAACCTAAAATCATTAAAGTGGTCACATCTAGTTTCAAGAGGTATTCTATATTGTACACCTATGCCTGATTTATATATAAGTGTCGACACAACCATCCTAGGTCACTACAAGTGTTTGTGGCTATAGAGGTATAATTTACAAAATCATGTGACTGATCCAAAATCTAGATCAATATTTTTTGTATTGTTCCAGATCTACATCCATATTAGCATTAGAGCCAACTATCTTGTTATCATTATAATATTTAGCATAGATATGATTTCTATTTTTAGCATATCTTAAGATAGTAAATTCAATATATGTTTATCTAAGTTTTAAAATTAATTGTTCTACTTTAGAGATAGTCTACCATCCTTTTGCCCTAGGCTATCTCTACCCTCTTAACCCTAGATTCCCCCAATCTAGATTTTGGGGTTAAATAATGGATAAGCATTGAATATTCTCTCAAATCTACCTCAATCTATAAACATTTATGCCATAACCTAAATCAAATTGATAATATTAACCAATATTAACTCTCTAAATCATGTAACATGTCTTAATTTTTTTTTTACAAATTTAGGCTTGAATCTCTATGAAAATACAACTAATATGCCCACATTTTGAAATGGGGGATATATCCTATGAATAACTCTTCTCAAAATAAAATATTTAATTACATCATGTTTTATATAAGGATGTAGTTTTTTTATAAGCATGCGCATACATGTCAGGAATACATCATCACAGTATGAATATAACATTAAAGCATATATGAAACATGTAGTGTAAGACATACAAGTGTCATTTCAAGATATATATAACAATTAGAAATGCATTAATAACCATCATTGATATAAGTAATAAATAATAACTACATTGGAAAGGTGCATTATATGGATCATGGAACTAAACATAAATAGGAAAGTGTGT
The DNA here is from genome assembly GCA_037957365.1 of Torreya grandis. Taxonomy (NCBI): domain Eukaryota; kingdom Viridiplantae; phylum Streptophyta; class Pinopsida; order Cupressales; family Taxaceae; genus Torreya; species Torreya grandis. The sequence continues at coordinate 2,356,921 of JARHVA010001851.1, read as the reverse complement.
GATATGGATCACAACACCACAAACTCAACATAAAATCTTATATTTATTCACTCATAAGCACATAATGTTATGTCATGACACATAATAAAACACATCCAATAGAAGTCAATGTCACACCAGGCTAGAGCCACACACATTGGAAAATAAAATATCACATAAGGTAAGAACCACACATAATCGAAAATAGAATATCACATAGGGTATGAGCCACACATAATTGAAAATCAAATTTCACATAAGGTAAGAGACTTAAAAATAATAGTCATAGGATGAAAAATTCAATGACCAATAGCTGTAAAATAAAGAAGATCCCCAAATAAAAATCTATACAATGAAAATGCAATCAAGAAAAAACAATAAGAGAAATAAAGAGCCAAATAAATAGGCATATAGTGACAAACTTAATCAAATGAAATAAACAAATAGATTCAAGGTCCAAAGAAAAAGGTATATAATGACACATTCAATAAAATTAAATAAAGTAAGAGAATGCAAGGGCCAAAGAAATAAAATGTCATAAAAGAAGGAAAGGGCCCAAATAAAGAGTCATACAATCAGAAAATAAACCAATTAAAAGTTGAATAATAAGGCAAGGCCCTGAAGAAAGAATTTTAAAATGAAAAATCAAGCAAACAAAAGAAAAAGAGAGAAGACAAGGGCAAAGAAAGAGGCATATAATAACACACTTAATCAAACAACATCACACACTAATAAAATATCGAACTAAGCATAATCTAATATTAATCCATAGGAAATAAAATAACAATAACAAATCATAAAATAAGTTAAACTAGTCTACACCAATAATCTATGTTAATGCCATAGCATAGTAAAGTAGCATATCCATGGAATGTAGAAATTTCAAGAATATAAGCCAAATCAATACATGTTTAATAAATTAATATAGCTCAACATGATAAATTGAAAGGTCTTATAAACATGCACCCTTTAATAATGTAACTTATGGAATGAGATGCCCTTAGTACTAACATGGTCCATGGGTATAGGAACATCCTGCATCTTTACATCCATGTATCACGTACAACCTATATGTAATGTATCCCACTCATATATACCATGGAATGCATGTGCATATGGAAAGTATATGTAATCTACCAAACATGTGATGAGTAACACAAACAACTTGTGTAAATTAGCAAACATATCATGTTTAGGTTATGATTTGGGATTTTTAGAAATTATTTTTTAGATTTTTGAAATATTTTAAGATGCTCATGTAAAAATTATAATGAATTATCCCATCAATGGTATAGTCACATGTAGATATTATATCACACCATTGGAATGGTCACCTATCCTAGGTGAGTAGCATTATATGTATTTGTATATGAATATGAGGAATGATCTCAAGATTTAATGTAAATTTCATCATCTATGACTCATGAGATATCATGTATGATTTATAACTCTAGGGAGAATAATATCCTATGGAATTTATTATAAAATAGGATAAACATGTGCTTGTATTTTCTATGGAATACATTGATTTGGATGTAACACTAGATTAGGACATGAGTAGTAGATTGTGGTTGTTATGAGTATTTAATAATTCTCTAATGTAATGGGTGATAAATCCCTCGTCATCTAAGAAATTAAATTATCTTATTTTGAATTATTTTCATGTAATGAACCTAAATAGGTTGTATAATTGAATTTGGTGTTGGTGGGGTAAGAGGAGGAATGGCCTCTGGCTAAATAGGATACTCATATGAAATATTCAAAACTTTGACAACCCTGATGCCATGTATATACTTGACACATATACGTACTAAAATTATTACTTCATGGAGCTTATGCATCTAAGATCATTCTTATAACATGTCAAATACCCTTGTACTCAACAATCCTAAGACTACAATAGTAATTGCTAGAGTAGGTTATTTACCTTAGCTCATGTTCACTTAGATGATTTATTATTTATTTTTATTTAGTTATTCCCACCCATTTATGTGTGGATATTTTATTAATATTATTTTAGATATTAGGAGATATTACATATTTATCTCTTAGATATTATGGGAATATTTACTAGTTATTTCTATCCTTTAAAAATAGTTATCTCTTAGTCCTAAGTTTGATCTCTTAGCTTAATCTCTTAGTTATGATTGATCACTTAGCTTGATCTCTTAATTAGGATTGATATTCCTTGCCTATATATGCAAGGCATATTCATTGTATTGGACAAGCTTTGGAGATATAAAATATGATATTGATGATCTTTGATTTACACATGTATATGTAAGTATATGTTATCATATTACTTTTAGAATATTGTTTTTATGAATGTGATATTCTATTAACACCATAGAACTTTATGGCTTGGAACAATTTGATTATTGTTCCTTTCATGGTACTAGAGCTTAAGATGTTATAGTCATTTATTTTTGAATTTATTGTAAGAGAATTTTTTTTTCCATATATCTAATCATTTTTGTTTGCTACGATAGGAGGTAGGAATATCCATGCATTTTTTATTATAGGGTTTCATTTTGTAGTGATGGTTTGTATGATCCATAGGTTGGGGACATTTATAGCGAAGGTATGTATTTGTTGTGGATCAAAAACTAAATTTTTGGGTTTTTTTGGTGTTACTCTTGCATCTATTTTACATATCCATGCACATCATAGTAATGATGTTCAAATGGTTATCAAATTTAGGAAGATAAACAATAATAGGTTGATGTGCACAAAAGTGTCAATTTCAAACCAATAGAAAGGACCACTATTCATGTTAAATTTGTTAGGACCCGGAAGCACCATTGATTACCATGCAACTAAATATGCAAAATTAACCAGAAGCAACAAGTAACTAGAATTCAGAAATAACACTAAATATTGTTAGGTTGTGGAGCTAAAAGCTTCACCAGGATGCAAACAGGAGAAGTCACAGAGGATGCAGAGTTGTAGAATCAGTTGCAGGAGAAATGGCGTTGGTCTGATCAGCCGACGTTGGTCAGATAGCAAGAGGAAGCAACCAGTGTCGGTTACCAGTCGGCCGACATCGGTCTTGGAGGTGCCGACGTCGGCAGCCTATGCAAGAACAGGCAGTTTGCATGACGAATCTGGGAGAGTCTATTTTGAGACTGTTAGTTTGCATGTTGAAGGCTAGTCGTAGTCTTGAGTTGTGAGTCTAATTATTGTAATTAGGTTAGTCTAATTATTGTAAACATGAGATCTATATATGGACTCATGGGTTGTATTGTAAAAGTGTGCTAGAAAGCCAGAGAGCTTTTAGAGAGAGCTAGTGTAGCTCCTCCTAGTTCCAAGGGGTGTTGAGTGTGTATGATCAGGGAGAGTTGCAAGGTCTACAAGGTCAAGGATCTGATCCACCGGGGTACTGGTTGAAGAATCATAAGGACTTGGTGAGGTAAGGACAAGGGTTCTTCAGGGGTGTAGAGATATCTACATGGTGAGTAAGGTCTAGTGATTTGCAGGTAGCAGAGAGCAGGGGATCTACTTGGAGTACAATTGTGTACTTGGTGAACTGGCAGCGTGTTACTGACTGGTTGGAGAGGTGAACATCAATTCTGTATTGGAGTTGATTGTTGGGACCGAGAGAGAGAGGGAAGAAGGTCTTGAGGTGTGGCGAACCTTTGAGGTGGAGGAAGAAGTGGCATCTTCCTTATTGTATATTCTTCTATGTATATAATACAATTGTGTATTGTCTCTTAATTCCTATGTTGTTTCATATTTCTAGTTACTTATTGATTCTGGTATAATTCTGTGTTTAGTTGCTAATACAAGAAGTAATCACATGTGTTCTAATTGGTAGAGCAAGATCCTGACTAAGGAGGGATATGAGCATGTTTATTGTTTCTAGTGGTTTCCTGACAAGTGGTATCAGAGCTTTTGGTTGGGTTACTAACAAGTGGTTTCAGATCTAGTAGTGTTTGTTGATTACAGGTTGCTCACAGGGGTTTTTGATTGAGTGGGAGTATAGCAATGGCAGAAGGAAGTAAGCTACGAATGGAAAAACTGAATAGCATGAATGGTCTGATTGATGGAAAGAAAGAGCAGAGAAAAAGATATTGTTGGTTGGTAGCAGATCAGCATGAAGGAACTGAAGATGCAGATGTTGCAAGTGTTGTTGCACAAGATGCTTTGGGAGGTTTCTTGGATAAAGTTGAGTCTTGGATAACAGATTATGTTGCCTCTTTCCATGCAGCCCCAGGGAGAGGAGCTGGTGAGCCTTGCCAAAGAATTGGCAAAGGGGAAGTGAAGCTAAAATTGTAGATGGACGACACACAGTGGTTGAAGGAAGTCATGCAGGTACCAGTCTTGGAGATGGGTCTAATTTCTTCAGGAAATTTGGGTGATGAGAGATGCACTGTAACTCTCACAATAGACACACTTGAATTAGATGGTGGTAAGAAAGTAGGTATCCTTTATCTATCTACTTATATTGTTGATTCACCTTTTGTTGCAGAGATGTGGCTTCATAGGCTTAGTCACATATGTAGAAGGAGAATGTAGGTTCTGAAGTGGAAGACAGATGTTTTTGACAAGCTAAAGAATTGGAAAGCCTTGGTGTTCATGGAGGAGATGATGGACAGAGATCAGGTGAGAGAACTAAATTATTCTGAGCAGAGTAGGGTTGATTTGATTTGGATTTTGATCCATGGAGAGCTCGCAGGTAAAAAGTTATCACTCACAAACGAACACAGGTACCGGCATTGGTCACACAGTAACCGACGTCATCAACAGGAAGACCGACATCGGTCATGAAGGAACTGATGTTGGCAGAAAGGATACCGGCGTCGGCCAGGGAAACGATGTCGGCAGTCAGGGTCAGTGCAGGGAACCGATATCGGTCGGGAGCAGACTGGGAGATGGCCGAGATCGGTTACTAGAACAGATATTGGGCAGACAGCGAGTCTCAAACGCTCATGTGGAGGTCAAAAAGGGTAAGTGAACCTCATATTCATTGTTCACCTTCTTTATATTGCTTACTGATGGTCATGAACCAGGAAGATGTGAAGAGGCAATGCAGGTAGAGTCCAAATATAGTGGGAGCTTGGCATGGATGAGGAGTATGAGTCCTTGGAGAAAAACCAAACAGGTATTTGTTGGTAAAGTTGTCTGCTGGAAGAAAGCACTGAGAGACGGATTCCCATTTTAAAGAAGAGAGTGGATGGATACAAGAGACAGAAGGCCAAGGCATAAGGTCTTGAAGAAGATGCAGGACAGTGGTACAGGGTTTGACAGGTGGATGACTAAGCATGGCTTCAGTCAATGTCAGTGTAACTATTGTGTTTATCTTACCAGGTGGATAATGATTGAAACATTATTCTGTTACTGTATGTGGGTGATTTGCTAGCAGGTTTGTACATACAGGTATTTGCTGAGTTAAGGGTAAGGTTAGTTCAGAGGTGTGTCATGAAGAATTTGGAGCAGCGAAATTCTTTGGCATAAGAGGCATGGAGATCTTATCTCTAGTGGGAGCTGATGTGAAGACGGTGTTGGCGAGGTTCATTACGCAGGATGCAGAATCGGTAAGCACACCAATGGCTGGACAGTTTAAGCTTAGCTTGAAATAGGGTTCGAAATCACATGAGGTCTAGTGTAGGCCTGAGTTTTCCCAAGCAGTGGGGGTTGTCGAAAAGTATGGAGCCAATTCAGGGAAGGAGTACTGGAGGGTAGTTCAGTGAGACTAGCAATAGGGTTTCTTGTTATGCAGGGTCAAGTTCTTCACTACATGGATATGTAAGTTTGGATGTGGCAGGTTACTTGAATGACAGGTATAACATCACAGTTGTGTGGTGGTTGGTCTTCAGGATGGATCTTGAAGAGGGATACAAGCCAGGGAATAATTTAGATGGTGTACAGGTACAGGTATAGGTGCAGCTATTTATCTCCAAGTGGGATATTGTTAGGTTGTGGAGCTAAAAGCTTCACCAGGATGCAAACAGGAGAAGTCACGGAGGATGTAGAGTTGCAGAATCAGTTGTAAAAGAAATGGCATCAGTCTGATCAGTCGACATCGGTCAGATAGCAAGAGGAAGCAACCGGCATCGGTTACCAGTCGGCCGACATCGGTCTTGGAGGTGCCGACGTCGGTAGCCTGTGCGAGAATAGGCAGTTTGCATGACGAATCCGGGAGAGTCTATTTTGAGACTGTTAGTTTGCATGTTGAAGGCTAGTCGTAGTCTTGAGTTACGAGTCTAATTATTGTAATTAGGTTAGTCTAATTATTGTAAACATGAGATCTATATATGGACTCATGGGTTGTATTGTAAAAGTGTGCTAGAAAGCCAGAGAGCTTTTAGAGAGAGCTAGTGTAGCTCCTCCTAGTTCCAAGGGGTGCTGAGTGTGTATGATTAGGGAGAGTTGAAAAGTCTGCAAGGTCAAGGAGCTGATCCACTGGGGTACTGGTTGAAGAATCATAAGGACTTGGTGAGGCAAGGACAAGGGTTCTTCAGGGGTGTAGAGATATCTACATGGTGAGTAAGGTCTAGTGATTTGCAGGTAGCAGAGAGCAGGGGATCTACTTGGAGTACGGTTGTGTACTTGGTGAACTGACAGCATGTTACTGACTGGTTGGAGAGGTGAACATCAATTCTATATTGGAGTTGATTGTTGGGACCGAGAGAGAGAGGGAAGAAGGTCTTGAGGTGTGGCGAACCTTTGAGGTGGAGGAAGAAGTGGCATCTTCCTTATTGTATATTCTTCTATGTATATAATACAATTGTGTATTGTCTCTTAATTCCTGTGTTGTTTCATATTTCTAGTTACTTATTGATTCTGGTATAATTCCGTGTTTAGTTGCTAATACAAGAAGTAATCACATGTGTTCTAATTGGTAGAGCAAGATCCTGACTAAGGAGGGATATGAGCATGTTTATTGTTTCTAGTGGTTTCTTGACAAGTGGTATCAGAGCTTTTGGTTGGGTTACTAACAGGTGGTTTCAGATCTGGTAGTGTTTGTTGATACAGGTTGCTCATAGGGGTTTTTGATTGAGTGGGAGTATAGCAATGGCAGAAGGAAGTAAGCTACGAATGGAGAAACTGAATAGCACGAATGGTCTGATTGATGGAAAGAAAGAGCAGAAAAAAAGATATTGTTGGTTGGTAGCAAATCAGCATGAAGGAACTGAAGATGCAGATGTTGCAGGTGTTATTGCACAGGATGCTTTGGGAGAGACAATACCCAATTGTATTAATACTCTTCCATAAAAGAATTACAACCAAGAAGATGCCACAGTTCTTCTTCACCTTACAGAGGCTTCCCACACCTCAAGTGTACAGTAATTCACCTTCAAGAGCTCACTCTCTCTCTCTTACGGTCCCAACACACAACTCAAACACAAAGTTGGTGTTCACCTCCAACTAGTTAGTATCCACTACTGTCAGTACACCGAGTATACATACATACTCAACCGAGTACACAATACACTCCAAGTAGATCTCCCATGAACTTGCAACTCAAATGATATTACTTTGGAAGGATCTACCTTGCCTTCCTCTTTGCTCAATGACCAAGTACACACCATAATCCAAGTAGATCTCTCCTAATCTTGTTACCTATTGTGTTTCTATCCTCCCTAATCTTGCACACCTGCAAATCAATCTAGTTCTACACACCTGCAAACTTGGATCTCGCACCCACATACACCTGCAGATCAACCGATCTTACTTACCACATGTAGATCTCCTAACGTGGCCTTGCACACCTGTTGACCAAGATCCTACATACATGAAGAACCCTTTTGATTCTCCAAACCAACACCCACACTTGACACTATGGCACTAGGAGGAACACACCTTGCTCTCTTCACACACAAAAGGAGCTAATATTTGCTCTCTTACTCTCTAGCACTAATTACAATACAGCCCATGAGTATATTATATAGATCTCATGTAAACAATAATTAGACATCCAATTACAATAATTAGATCCATAGCTCAAGACTATTATTAGCCTTCTTACATGAAAACAACCAATTCGTTAACAAACTGTCTATAACACTCACAGTTCCTAACCGCATAGGTGACCGACGTTGGTCCCTGTCTACCTGGAGATGACCGACGTTGGCTAAATACTGTCTATGTCGGTTGCCTTCCTATCTACCCTTGACCGACATCAATTGGCCTGACTGATGTTGGTGACTATGACACTTAGCACCCTCCTCCAATGTCTGCATCATTGAAGCTTTTAGCTCCACAACCTAACAATCTCCCTCTTGGAGATAAACAGTTGCACTATACCTGTACCTGTACACCGTCTAATCTATTTCCTAGCTTGTATCCCTCTTCAAGCTCAATCCTAAAGACCAACCACCACATAACATGTGGTGCACCTCCTTTCATCCAAGTAACCTACCACATCTGAACCTACAAACCCTTGTAGTGAAGTCCTGACCATGCATAGCATGTATACCTGTTGCTGGTCCCTCTCAAATACCTAAGAACCCACTTCCCCGAATTGGCTCCTAACTCTCTAACATCTCTCATTATTGGGGAAAACTCAGGTCTATACCAGACCTCATGTGATTTCAGACACTGAACTATCTAGCCCTTGGTGTGCTCTAGTTCTACATCCTACGTATTGAACCTTGCTAACACCTAACTCACATCAGCTCCCACTGGAGACAAAATCAACCTGTGATCTTCCATGTCTCTCATGCCAAATAATTTTGCTGCTCCAAATTCCTCATGACATGCCACTGAACTAACCTTACCCTTAGCTCAACAAAACCCTATATGTCTAAACCTACACCAAGCATACCATCCACATACAGTAACAGGATAATGTTGCGACCATCATCCACCTGGTAAGACAAACACAATGGTTATATTGACATTGACTAAAGCCCTGCTTTGTCATCCACCTGGTACCACCTGTCAGCCCTGTACCACTGTCCAGTAGCTTGCTCAAGACCATATGACCTAGCCTTCCGTCTCACATGTCCATTCTCTCTATTCTTTAACTAAGGTATCCATTTGTCTTTTAGTGCTTTCTTTTGGCTAGCAACCCTATCAAATCTCCCGTTTGGTTCTGCATCCAATTCATGCCATGCTCCCACTGTTTCCTAGATCCTTCCTGGTCTATAGTGAGTAACAAGTATAAATAAGAGGAACAATGAATTTGAGGCTTACTTACCCTTTCAGTCCTCCATATGGGCATTTGAGACTCCTTGATAGCTTGCTGTCTGCCCAAAATCCATTACAGTGATCGACCTCGATCACCACACAGTCTGCATCCGATCGATGTCAGTTCCATGTGACTATCTAGGTTGTCGATGCCGGTTATCCTACTAACGTTGGTCTTCACCTGCCTGACACCACCGACTTCTCTAGTCTGCACATGACTGACATTGGCACATGTCTGTTCGACGTCGGTTACCCTTGACTGATGCCGGTACCTGTGTATACTTGTGAGTGATGACTTTTTACCTACGAGCTTACTTTGAATCAAACCCATGTCCAAATTGCCCTGCTCAAAGGTATCCAGCCCCATCCATTGATCTCTATCCGTCATCTCCTCCAAGAACACCAAGGCTTTCTAGTTCTTAAGTTTATCAAATACATCAGTCTTCCTTTTCCTGCAATAAACACAATCCTTTCTTGTAGCATCCCACTTCTCACAGAAATCTTGATCTATGCTCTCCGAAGTTGATCTCTTACCATCTGACTTAAGAACATCCATTCCCTTCTCACTTATGTGACCAAGCCTACAAAGCCACACATGTGCAACAGAAGTGGAATCAGTAATACAAGCAAGTAGATAAAGAGTACCTGCTTTCTTACCACATGCTAATTCAAGTGCATTCACTATGAGAGTTCCTATGCATCTCTCATCACCCAACTTTCCTGAAGCAATTAGTCGCATCTTCAAGACTGGGACCTACATGACCTTCTTCAACACCCATGTGTTGGCCGCCTGCAATTTCAGCATCACTTCCCCTTTGCCAACCATGTGACAAGGCTCACCAACCCCTCTACTTGGGGCTGCATGGAAAGAGGCAACAGAATCTATAAACCAAGATTCTACTTTATCTAAGAAACATCCCAGAGCATCATGTGCAACAACACCTGTAACATCTACTTCTTCAGTTCCTTCATGTTGATCTGCTACCAACTAACAATCTTTCTTTACCTATTCTTTCTTTCCATACACTATAATTGATCATTTGTGTCTTTGAATTCCTCCATTATTAGTGTACTTTCTTCTACCGTTGCTATACTCCCACTCAATCAAAAACCCCTGAGAGTGACCTGTAACCAAACACAAACCTGCTCCCTACAACCTTAGCTCTGATACCAACTGTTAGGACCTGGAAGCACCATTGATTACCATGCAACTAAATATGTGGAATTAACCAGAAGCAACAAGTAACTAGAATTCAAAAATAACATAGAATATGAGAGACAATACCCAATTGTATTAATACTCTTCCAAAAAATAATTACAACCAAGAAGATGCCACAGTTCTTCTTCACCTTACAGAGGCTTCCCACACCTCAAGTGTACAGTAATTCACCTTCAAGAGCTCACTCCCTCTCTTACGGTCCCAACACACAACTCAAACATAGAGTTGGTGTTCACCTCCAACCAGTCAGTATCCACTACTACCAGTACACCGAGTATACATACATACTCAACCGAGTACACAACACACTCTAAGTAGATCTCCCATGAACTTGCAACAACCTGCAACTCAAATGATCTTACTTTGGAAGGATCTACCTTGCCTTCCTCTTTGCTCAATGACTGAGTACACACCGTACTCCAAGTAGATCTCTCCTGATCTTGCTACTTGTTGTGTTTTTATCCTCCCTGATCTTGCACACTTGCAAATTAATCTAGTTCTGCACACCTACAAACTTGGATCCTGCACCCACATACACCTGTAGATCAATCGATCTACTTACCACATGTAGATCTCCTAACGTGGCCTTGCACACCTGCTGACCAAGATCCTACATACATGAAGAACCTTTCTAATTCTCCAAACCAGCACCCACACTTGGCACTGTGGCACTAGGAGGAACACATCTTGCTCTCTTCACACACAGAAGGAGCTAATATTTGCTCTCTTACTCTCTAGCACTAATTACAATACAGCCCATGAGTCTATTATATAGATCTCATGCAAATAATAATTAGACATCCAATTACAATAATTAGATCCACAGCTCAAGACTATAATTAGCCTTCTTACATGCAAACAACTAGTTCATTAACAAACTGTCCGTAACACTCGCAGTTCCAAACTGCACAGGTGACCGACGTCGGTCCCTCTCTACCTGGAGATGACTGACGTCGGTCCCTGTCTACCTGGAGATGATCGACGTTAGCCAAATACTGCCGATATCGGTTGCCTTCCTATCTACCCCTGACCGATGTCAGTTGGCCTGACCGACGCCGGTGACTGTGACACTCAGTACCTTCCTCCAATGTCTGCATCAGTGAAGCTTTTAGCTCCACAACCTAACAAAATTTTCCTCTCTTATGATGATGACATAATACCCACATCAATCAAATAAATCAAAAGGGGAAACTCTCATCCTTAGCCCTTTGGCCATATGGTATGGTCATGTGGAGGGGGTTTAGTTTTTTATTACTACTAGTGGGAGATTAACTCTAGCCCTTTGAATTTGGTTTTGTAATCTCTCCAAGAATTATTTTTTTCCAAAGCATTTTATTTTTTTGGTACAGTTTTTGACCCATTTATGGTGGGAAATTTTGTAAAAATATATCTTTTAATTAGTACCTCAAAATTGAGTGTTATTTTTTTTAAAGTATATGTTTTTTTACAACCAATATATTGGTGTCATCCAAGTTTTTTTGGGGTGAAGGGGGGATCAATACAAAATAGTTTAAGGGGCTGTATCAATGTTGATTTGTGCACCCTTTTGAATTATTTTGCTCTTTGGTGATTTATTAGAATGTCTTATTATTCTACATTAGATTAGTGTGAACCATTAAAAACACATAATTACCACACATGGAGACCAAAACTGGAAGCAATCATTAAATGCAAAGGATTATGGGCCTTAATGATTACAACATAACTAGTGTTCACTAAAGAATATGATAAATTTCAGCACCAATGCAAATTTGATGAGTGTATGGGTTTGATAGGAACTTATATAAGTGATAGCCTTTTGTTTCATTTAGAAGGTTGTGACTCTCATTTAAAAATATGGGAAAAATTAAAGGGTTTATTTGGTAAAGTGGATTATATGAGAGCCATAAAACTCGAAGTAGAGATCACTTCTTTCAATATTGAATATTTTTCATTTATTGTAGACTATCTTACTAAGTTCAAGCACTTGTTGAAATAATTGAAGGGGAGTGGAAGAGAAAATAAATACGAGGAGTGAGTTTACCTAGTTCTATCTGAGTTAAAAGGTCCATTCTGAACCTCTGATTCTACATTTTTCTTTAGCATGGATACCTTAGGTGCCACATTCAAAATTCTTGGTTTAGATTTGTTTTTTGAAAGACTTACTAGGGAAGAATCCAAATTGTCTAATCTTGAGTCTTCCACCTCTCAAAAATCCTTATTATCATTTCATCCTACAGGCAATGGAAAATCCAAAAGTAAACCCAAAACCACTCCTTATCCATATTTAAGTGTCACTAGACCTAAATACAATAACTCTAAACCCAAAGAGTATTCTAAATCCAAGAATAAGTCTATTTTTTCATGCTCCTTTTATGGGGGGACTGGTCATATAGAAACTAGGTGTTAGAACAAAATGCAATCCTTAAAGGATGTAATTAAAAAATAAAATATCACTATGTCCACTCCCCAATTAGCATTACAAAGCACTTAATGTTATTGAAAGATCTTAGTCACTTGTTACAAATAGTTATATTATAGATTCTGGTGCTTCTCACGACATGACTTCTTCTAAAGAGTCTTTCATATCTCTTGGTTTGATTTCTACTTCCAACATTGAATTTGGAGATTCTTCTTTTATTTTTGTTAAGGGAAAATGTGACATATAACTTGCTGGTGGTTACATTAATGGTGCACTATATGTTCCTAACATCACTTCATATTTGATCTTTATTTATCAAATTTGCCATTCTACCTAGGACAAGATAATGAATATCAAACCACAATGGTATGGAATTATAAATTTGTTGGATCCTCATTCACTTTTTACATAAGGTGTTGTTGATCATAATTCTAGACTACATCACTTTGAGGGTTTTGATGAGACTTCTTATATGGGGACATGCTTTATTTCTCATGTTGATTTTGAGAGTAAGCTTTAGCATGAGAAATTTAGACATATTAATTATAGATATTTTAAGGAGTTTAGTACTCATAGTATGGTTGATGGTCTTCCTAGAGCTTATTATCTTGAGGGAGTTTACCATGGTTGTGAATTAGGGAAACAACACTAAGATATGTTTCATAAGGGTATGTCCAAGAGATCTTCTTTACCACTTGAGTTTGTACATAACAAATTGATGGTTTTTTCAATCCTTTTAATAGAGCTAAGTATGCACTTAAATTTATTGATAATTTCTCAAGATGTACTTGGGTTTATTTTCTCAAGTACAAGAGTGAATTTTTTTCACACTTCAAAGTCTTCAAGGCTTTAGTCAAGAATCAATATTCTAGTTTTATAAAGAATCTTCACGCTAATAATGGGGGGGATTAATTTAGAAACGAGTTTTCCAAAATTTTAATAGATCATGGCATTGTTTACCAATATTATGTTCCTTATGCATTACAACAAAATAACTTAGTATAAAGGATAAACTAAAATTTGAAGATGTCTAACTACATGATGCATTCTCAAGATTTACCTCCTATATATTTGGTAGAAGAACTTAATTGTGCAAACTATATTCAAAATAGACATAGAGGAGGCTTGGTCTGGAACTAAGCCTGATGTCTCATTCTTTGGATTTTTTGGGAGCCATGCTTTAGATTTTGTACCAAAGAAGAAAAAGAAATCCTTGGATAAAAAGAACAAACCCTTGATATTTGTAGGGTATTATGAGGACATGAGAGCTTATCAACTTTTAAATCCTAATTCTCATAATGTTATTTTTTAAACACATGTTCATTTTGATGAGTATTACTCTTCTAATGAGTCTTCATCTTCTTTCATGACTTCTTCTTCTTCTTCTTTGATTCCATCCCTTGATGATTCTTCACTTTATCTTGATGATCCCTTTTTTGAGGAGCTAGTTCAGGAGGACATTGAGGAGGTTATGGATGTAAAATTAGATATGGATCTTATTCCCACTATTCCTAAGTAGGATCATACTATAGTTTCTAAGGTAACACCTTTCATATAGGATCTTCCACCCAGTAGACACCATTGGGTGCATTCTATAGGTTATAGAATTTTATATCAAGAATTTTTTGGGGATCCATAGTCTTTTTCATAAGCTCACGGGATACAAGAGTGGGATGATGTGATGATTGATGAGTATTATTATTTGATGAAGAATCATACTTAGGATTTGGTCTCTCTTCCTAAGGGAAGAAAGTTGGCTAGATGCAAGTGGATATACTGCACCAAGTATGTAGTTGATGGGTCCATTAATAAGTATAATGCACATATTATAGTAAAGGGTTTCTCACAAAGTTGAAGGTATTGATTACTCTGAGATTTTTTCCCCTATTACCAAGATAGATTCTTTGCACCTTGTAATTTCTCTTGATGCATCATAGGGTTAGATAGTATACCAAATGGATGAAAGAGTTCCTTCTTACATGGATATTTGTAGGAGGAAATCTACATGGAGCAACCTATTGGGTTTGTTTATGATTCTTCTCTTATTTTTTGACTATGAAGGTCTCTCTATGGTCTCAAATAGGCTCCTTGAGCCTGATATGAGAAGATGGATTATTTTCTTTTATCAACTAGCATTGTTCATTTCCACTCAGATCCTACTGTCTATATTTGGAGAGGATATTTTTATACTAGTTTTATATGTTGATGATCTGATTCATACGTGTAACTCTTCTCAAATTCTAGTTGTATTTTTTAGTGTAGTTTGATATGATAGATCTTGGTCTTTTGCACTTTTTCCTTAGTTTTTATATTTCTAGGTTAGATTTAGGGATTCATTTGAGTTATAAAAATTACACCCTTAATCTTATTCAATATTTTATCATGGATAATTGTAAGCCAAGTCCCTCTCCTTTCCAATCTAGGGTCATTTTTAATTTTACCTACACTACTCTTTGTGATCCTATATTGTATAGGTAGTTAGTTAGAAGTCTCATGTACTTGACCCATACTCACCCTAATATTTATTTTGTAGTTGGACTTATATATTGGTTTGTATATGCTACTCATGATAGTCATTAACAGACTGCTGAGAGGATTTTATGATATTTTTAGGGTACTTCCCACTTTGTATTACACTACACCAGAGCTTCTATTCAGTTAGTTGGATATATTGATTCACATTGGGTAGGTTTTATTGATGATAGGCATTCCACTTCTGGCTACCTTTTTGTCTTAGTTCTTCTCTAGTTTCTTGGGCTTGTAAGAAGTAACAATCTATTTCACTTTCATCTCTAGAGGTAGAGTACATGGCAATAGTCACATTGAGTTAGTAGGTTCTTTGGTTTCGTTAATTATTGATAGAGTTTGTATTCATAAAGGATTCATCTACTATGATTTGGTGTGACAATCAAAGTGCAATTCACATTTATCGCAACCCTATTGAGCATCAACAGACCAAGCATATTGAGATTCACATGCACTTCATTATTTCAACACATTCAGGATGTAGTTCTTTTGTTGGAGTACATTCCAACTCAATAGCAAGTTATAGACATCTTTACAAAGCCTTTTGCATCATGTCATTACCTTGAGTTTCATGACATGCTTGGGGTTTTTTAATTTGTCCTTGGGGGGTATTCATGATTACATCTTCTTTCTTCATTTCTTCATGGATATATTATACATGAGTACCTAATTAGGTCTTATTGTTGGGACTCATATTATGGATTTGCCACTTTACTTTTGGCCCCTAGCTTCACTTGAGGGGGGTTGTTAGAGTAGGTTATATACCTTATCTCATGGTCACCTAGGTGATTTATTATTTCCATTTATTTAGTTATTCCCACCCATTTATGTGTGGATATTTCATTTATCTTATTTTGTATATTATTATATATTACATATTTATCTCTTAGATATTATGAGGATATTTGCTAATTATTTCTATCCTTTAGGAATAGTTATCTCTTAGTCAGTTTGATCTCTTAGTTTGATCTCTTACTTATGATTTATCACTTAGCTTGATCTCTTAGTTAGGATTCATCTTCCTTGCCTATGTATGCAATACATATTCATTGTATTGGACAAGCTTTGGAGATATAATATATTATATTACTACTCTTTGTTTTACTTATGTATTTGTAAGTATATGATGTCAAATTATTTTTAGAATATTATTTTTATGCATGTGATGTTCTACTAACACCACAGATATTTGTGGCTTAGAACAATCTAGTTATCATTCCTTTCATCAATTATTGTATGGCATACCTTAAGGGATAGCACAATATGCGCAAGAGGGTTATTTTTCTTTCCACAAAATCTTTTGACTATCCTTTTTGTATCCATAAAATTCTCTTGTGTATATTCAAGAGTATGAAGAAGTGCCATAATACATTTTTTTTACTTGAACCATTGGCTACCATGACATTAAGTATATGATGTGAATTAATAGATGCTCATATAAATAATGATGTATAATTAGGATCATTATCCACATTCTCAGTATCATCAAATATATTTTTAGGTATTTTTACATATATGCTTGTGGGTGTAATAATAATTCCATCTAATGGGTGATCATATTTATCATTCTTTTACATGCAACTCAATTCCATCTAGTGTAGAGTAGGATAAGTCTAGAGGTATCACAGGTTGGAACCTAAGACATGTCTGAAATGAACTATGCCCCATAGAGCTATGAAGGGATATGTTGTAGGCATGCTAAATGTAAAAAATATTTTCATCCCAAGTGTGATCATACACACAATTTTACATTCATAGAAGATGAACAAGTGTTTGGTTAACAACTTTTATTTGCCCATTTATCTATGGATGAAATGTTGTCAACCAATCCAATTGCATACCCATCAAGTCCCACAATGCTTGCCAAAAGTGAATCATAAATCACATATCTCGACTAGAGATGATGTATTGTTGGATTCCAAAGTGAACCCAAACATGGTTGAATAAGGATTGAGAAATTTCAACTGCATTGATGGCTTTATTTCAAGTGGCCATGATAACCATATTTTAAAACCTATCCACTACTATGAACACAACATCATGTTGACATCACTTTTTAGGTACTCTAGTCATGAAATACATGTTGATAGATTATGATGGACTAGATGGAAATGATAGAGGTGTGTAAAAACACATCTTCCTATTTGTGGGATTGGTGATGCAACAAGGAATGAAATAATTGATTTGGTACTCCACATTTTTGTGTATATGCATCCAATATAAGTGTGACTATGATGCATCTAGTGTCTTGGCCATGTTGAAATGACCTGATGTCTTGACATAATGCACCTCCCAAATGAGTATTTGGTGAGGTGTACCACTAGGAACATAGATGCTAGAGCTTGTAGATAAGTTGGTTGGATAAGTAAAACTAATGAACTTATTTAATTACATAAGTTTGGTGTAATTATCTACAAAGTCCTTATCAAGTGAGTAGATAAATACCTATTTTATGAAGTTATAGTTATACGTGTCCAACATTGTAATGAGTGCATGAATCAATAATCAACTAAGGTAATTAATTACCTTGTTTTCCTTCCCTTTCTTGTGTTTGATAACAAGATGGAAATAATATAATTAATTCATCCATTTCATGTGGCATGCATTCTCTAACTTACTATGTCTACATAAATTGAAGTGGCTTGTGATCAAAATGACTATCTCCTTCCCTAAGATGTAGTGACACCATTGATTAATTAGTTGCACAATCACTTATAATTAGTTGTCATTGGTGGATTACCTTTTCACCATGTCATTAAACATCTATGAATGGTACATGACTAGATGTCAATGTTTCATGAGTAATACACCAAGTGCATATTTAGATGCATTACTATGAATTTCAAAGGAATGCATGATGTCAGACATTACAAGTAGAGGCACTACATAGAGGTGTTCTTGAGTGCCTCAAAATCACACTATTACACATGATTCTAATAAAACTTGGATTTTTCACATTTTATCTAGATGAGTGACCAAGATATGTGTGAAAAACTAAGGACAAACATGTAGTAAAATTTTGTGACTCCAAGAAAACTCCTCAAATCTATGAGATTGTGTGGAGTTGGAAAATCCTATATTACTTTGATATTTTTTGGATCTACATGAAATACTATGTATTCAATGATGTAACCCATGTATTATATCTATGTAACATCAAATATACACTTTTATAAATTGGCATGTAACTTTTGTTTGTGAAAAATGTCTAAGATGTGTGTGATATGTTATGTATGCTCCTAGCAAGTCTTGGTGAAGATGAGAATGTCATCCAAGTAGACAATGATAAATGATTTGAGGAATGGCCTAAGGATATCTTCCATCAAATGTATAACGGCTTTTGGTGTATTGGTTAGGATGGAAGGCATAACCATCCATTCATAAATCCTTACCAAGTCTTGAAGGCTTCCTTCCAAATGTATTTAGAGATGGAATGGAACTTAATGGTATTCTAAATTTAAGTTAAGTTTGGTGAAGTAATGTCCACCTTTAAGATTGTCCAGATGGTTATCAATGTATGGTAGTGGATAATGATTCTTCACCATGATTTTTTTAGTGTGTGATAGTCTATCCAAAGGCACCAGGACCCATCCTTTTTGGGTAAAAGGACTATTAGACTACCACAAAGTGAAGATATAGGCTTGATCTTTCTTTGATCAATAAGATATTTTATTTGGAACTAGATTTCATCATTCTCCCAAACTAATTTATGATAAGAGGGTTATTCAGAAGAGGGGACCTAGGGACCAAATTTATGTGGTGATTTACTATGAAGTGTGATAAAAGGCCTTTAGTATATTTGAATATTTCATTATGTTTCTTCAGTAACTTGTTTAGCTAAAATTTATGAAACATTGATTGCATAACATGCATGTTTCCAAAGCTTGTTTTATCTCCCACGTAGGTGTATCAGGGTTAACCATGAGCAACACAATTTTTTACATGTGTGAAATGAATTTTTGGTATTTATTGGAAGAGACCAAGGTGACTTTTATCTTTGGAATTGACTCAAAGAAGTTTAATAAATGATGTTTTTATGGAAAATTAAACATTTTGGATTATTTTTATGATGTAGCTTCATGATCATACAAATATGGTCTTCTCATCAAGATGTCATAGAAATCCAAAGGCACTAAGTCATAAGTGATAATGTCCTTGACAAGCTTGAATTTTTAACTGAAGTTCCATTATTTTTTGTCATGTATATCCTTCGCATATTAAATCCACCCTAAATTGTATGGATTGGAATGTACATTAGTGGTAATAACAAGGTGTTATGTTGTTTTTTATGTGATGATGTTCTTCTAGATTCCACTATCAATGATGACATGGAGACACTAAATTTTTACCCCGAATTGGTGTGAAATTTTTTTCCCACTTCTTAGAGGTGTTTATCATCATGGTGTTGGTGCTTAGACAAGTCACATATAGATCAATTTTGTATATTGGAATGAGACCTAATGTAGATTGGGAAATCAAATATTATTGAGCATGACATTTAAATATATCATGAGTGTGTGAGTGATGAGGATGGGACCAATCGTCATCATACTTATTCTCCACTTTTTATGACAAAGAAAGTGTAAGAGCCTTTGCATTTTGTCTAGTCTTCTTAGGTTGTTCTCCTTTGTGATAAATCTTTTTCTTTTGCATAGAAGGTTGTGATGATTAATCATGCATGCTAACGTTTGCATGTTGTATTAGATGAAGAGATGAGACAATTATTCATCGTTTCCTTTTCTTTAATCTTAGTGACTTTGTGATAGGCTTTCCTCAAAGTGTCATAAGTCAAGAACTACATATTTTTATGAATATAAGGTGAGGGTTTTATGATGTAATTTACCACCTTATGTTTCTCAAACAAGTTCTCTTGCAAGTGCATAAAATATTCATGGAATATGATGATTTAGTATTCCACTAACTGCTCCTTGTGCTAAATATATTTCTAGAACTTGATGTATTCATCCTCAAAGTGAAAAAGAGGATAATACTCCTCCTTAAATGCATCAATAAAGGTTTTAAAAGGCTCAAATGGAACATAATCTTGTGCACATTGTGTACTAAATTTTTCTCACTAGTGAACTAATGGAATGGACATCTTTAATATTCTAAAGGTGATATTCGTAGCATTGTTGAAATGATTTATTGAAAAATATTCCTTGAGCTATATAATCTAGGAATCCAATGTTGTGGCATTAATCTTACCATTGAATAAAGTAATTTCAAGATTAACTTTCACTTTGAAGGGGGTTTACTATTGAAACCAATGTTGAGAAAATAGTGGAAAAGAATCTGAAGGTTTTGAGTTGAGTTACATCATCAAATGATGGAATTTTCCAAAAAAATTAGTTCTTTATGCCCCTAATACATCTACAATGATCCCTTCAATTTCTAGTGTTGCCTTTGCTAGCTTCTAGGTGTACATCATCTTACGTCTACTATGATTTTCCTCTAGGTAGTTTGAAATAAAACTAAATGATATACCTTATGTATATCCTTGCATGAACATGTTTATAATAATATTAAAAATATTTACTTTGATACCAATGTTCCATGTTATGGGAACCTATGATAAGGTGTACAAGGCACATCTCTTCGTTAGAGATAACTCATAGTTATGAAGAGATAGTGTACATGGTGAGGATTTAAATTGAATAGAAAAAAAACACATCCAATATAATCATAAATCTTATACTTCCAAAAATACAACTTTTATTCAATGTGAATTAATAGGTAAAATACAAATATGTACAATTCATATATGATAAATTGGATACACAAAACACGCTATCTATCACAAGAATTGTGGATGGCATCGCCTCCTATCTAGATCATTTGATACATATTTATACATAAAATATAATAAGTAATTAAAACTATTTTTAGTTACAAAGAAGGTTTTTACAAGTCATTATGTCTTCCTTGTTGGGTGATGGTTGAGCTTTTAGGTACATGGCAATTAGCTTCCTAGCTAAGTAACTAATATGTCCTAGACTAAGAAGTGGCATGTACCAAGCCACATGAATAGAGAAATATGACACATGGATTAAATAGGGTAAGGAAATTTTAGGTGTGTAAGGGACTATGATAAAGTGTGAATAGGGAATGAAAAAAATATGAGTAAATATGAGTAGGTTGGAAGTGTAAGTTTGTGTAAGTGACAATAGGCCTGACACAAAAGGGAAAGTGTAAATAACTATATACAATCATGAGTAGATTTTTAGCTTGTATAAATCCAAAGTGAGGGCCACATAGGCTATTCAAGTGCATGGAGTGTACATGGTGTAGGATTTGCACACAAATTAGATGTGTACAAAACAAAAGCTAATCAACATAGAGTTTCAAGTACCTAGAAAAAGTCAACAACTCATAGAAGTATTTATACAATAGGAGAAACATATAATTAAATAATAAATAAATATACATATATATAAATGCAAGGAAAATATAATGATCAATCAAACAACTATAAAGGATGACACTTGATAGAGATGAAATTGATATAAGGGTGAGGGACAACATGATCTACAAGGCAAGATCTTAATTAACTATTTTCAAAACCAAAAGACTCAAGGTTTGACTAATATTAATATACCCTAGCATAGGCCTTCAAATCATGTGCCAAGCCTACTTGGTGACAACTACCAATTTCTTCACTAGATGCACTAGTGACCAAGCTGTGACAATTATCAAATAGGGGTTAGGTCCCATTTGAGGTTGTTGGTTTTTACTGGTGAAGGTTGTTTATTAAATGTATTATGTGTGGTTGAGAGTGTTATTTTTTAAGGGAGATCTAAGTCCTAAGAGGTGAAACTCCACCAAAATTTAAAGTTGAGAGAGTGAGGGAGAGTTAATAACTCTCAAAAGGGAGCCAAGGGCCCCTATGTAAATCTATGAAGATAATAATATTGTGTAAACATTCCATGGTCAATAAAACTCGTTTGAGAATCCACTAAGTATGTTGATAATTGTGCATAGGGACCTGAACCTCAAAATTATACCTTAATCTCTCTAAGTGATTCATAGGATCACCGATTCTCTAGTTCTTCTAGGAAGCATCATCTTCAAGAAAAGTTACAAAAGCAACATTAGGTTTCACACATACATGTGTACTCCATCCTTGTTCATTTAATTATTTTTGAATTCAAGTTATATTTATGTTTTAGATTACATATATGGACATTAACTAATTTTACATCATCGCATGATTTTCTATGGAACACCTTGCATGATTAGAGTTTTCTCCCAAAGGAAAAAAGTGTTTACACAATTATGTACATATCTTTCCTTTTACTCTAGTATTTTAATTTCTAAACTAAAGTGGGGAGAAATGTATTCACTCAAATTTGGTCATGAATACTTGATAATATCATTCTTGTCCCACTTTTACTTTAATTAAATTTAGCACTTAATATGGACCTATTTTACCACCTAACTCTATTCTAAGTACCTTTATTCATATATACTTTAATGATTTTCTATATTACACTTATATAAATGTTATTAATTAATAAAAATCCATTTAATCATATATATGAACATCCCATATATTAATTTTCAAACATTACCCTCCAAGGAAAGATCAACTAGTATGGGTCAATAGTTATAGTTGATCTTGACCTATATGGGTCGACCCTATCGTTCACCTCAATAATAACTACTTTTCAAACTTATACCCTCCCTTACAAGTTGGTCCATATTTTTAGGATAGGTAATGTTAGGTTTTCCACTTTTGGATTAATATAAAGGCACATATAAGTCATTTATTCAATCACTTGGTAATTTCAATACTGAGGCAAACTTATACTATTTCACACTGAGAAAAGCTTCCCTATTATTCCAAAATTTTATTTTAATCATTTGAACTAGTCCTTATCCATGTCACAAGAATAATATATATAATTCAAATAAAAAAATTATCAAGTATTCAATCTATATCTAGATGTATACATGTAGTGAAAGGATCATAATCAAATAAAGAACTCTAAATGGGATAACTACATGGGCTTGATTTGCATATTTGGAGTATTGGATATGTAAGCAGTGATCAATCATCATAGGGATGATTTGGGTTATCTCAAACCATTAAACTCCCCCATTTCTCTTGTAGTTTTTTAGCTATTATAATCCCTATTTGGGTTTCAACTTTGGATAAGTTATTTTCAAGTCATTTGTACACATCCAAAGGTAAAATTTCTTCACACATACATGTTTTAAGTAGGTTCATGAGATTGTGCCCTAATTTTTTATATTTTTTAAAGAGTAAATAATAAACCAATAGAGGAAATCAGTGTTAGCCAATTGTGTCCCCTTTTTTATGATCCTAACCCTTATCAATTGTAGTCATAGTACCAATTGTATGTGTAGGACAATTCTGAGTTGAATTTTCCAACCATAGATTAGTCACACATAGTCAAGTTAAATACATATATAAATATAATTCCTCTTGTGTTTTTCATAATTATCCTTCTATCATTTAATCATGTTTTATCTATTTTAGTACTTTGGTTTCATTCTATTTGTTGTAATCTATTTTATATATTTTTATATCTTTTAATCATTTTATCTTAATTAGACTTAATCCCCAAATTAATTCCAAATTCTGAGAAAACACTACCCAATCATTTGTATAAACCTTCATTTTTCAATGTGATACCCCAATTTATGTTATGAGATCCCCAATGCATTTTAGAATCACCAAATCAAATGTAATAATCTATTAAATCCAATTTAGGAGAAATAATGATGGATATCTTTCATGGTTTTATACAATGGATACCATATATAATGAGAAGACACTTCAAGGTGAAGATAAATCATGACAGTCTAAAATTATTCTTGGAGAAATGGTTATTAATTGAAGAAAAATAAAAATGGGTCACAAATATGATATGTTATCAATTTAATATCATTTAGAAGGAGGGGAATGATAACAAAGTTGTTGATGCACTATTCAAGAGGGAGGAGTCCACAAAGGTATTATTGTGTGTCATGTCCACAGTAAAAGAATATTGGGTAGATGAGGAAATATTAGAATGGAATAATGACATAGAGACATTAAATCTCATTCAAAAGCTCTAGTAAGATCGAATAATATTAGAAAAAATTATATGGAAATGGGAGGCTTTATGGTACAAGGATATATTTTACCTATGCAATAAATGAACCCTTAAAAATAATGTTCTTTTGGAGCTCCATGTTTCTCCAGTGGGTGGGTATTATTTCTTCTTAAAGACTTCTCATAGAATCATGAAATATTTATTTTTGGAAGGTATAAAAGGTGATTTTATAAATTTTTATTAGAATGCAAGGTGTGTTATCAAAACAAGGATGATATAATTAATACCCCATGTCCTCTACAACCTCTATCTATTCCTAGTTGGTAGTCGGTAGAGGTCTCCATGGATTTCATTACAAGATTACTTAAATTTGAAGGGAAATTTTTAATAATGGTGGTTATATATAGAATCATAAAATATGTCCATTTTTTCCTCTTGTCATGCCCATTCATAAAAATTATATTAGGAACGTCTTGTATAGTTTAAAAGCTACATGGGACACTAAATATTATAGTAAGTGATCGTGATCCTAAATTTAATAGTAATTTATAGCTTAACTTACTCTTATTTTTTTATTCTTGACTACATTATATCTCATCATATCATCCCCAATATGATGGCTAAATTGAGGTGGCAAACATGTACTTAGAGGTTTATCTACATTTCTTTATTTTTGATAAACAAAAAAGATGGGTTCAATCACTGCCACTCATAGAATGGTAATATAACACTTATTTCCATACCTTATCCAAAATTTCTCCATTTTTAGAAATGTATGGGTAGCTTCCACCATCCATCACCTCATTCTTGAGGATCTATCCAAAGGTTTGTGTAGTTTAAGAACACAATCAACACTAGTGGGAGGTACTCTCTAGTCTCATAGAGACTTGATAATGGCATAAAAGTGCATGAATCAAAAAGCTAACCAAAACTATAGTGAAATATATTTGGAAGTTGTATATTGGGTTTTTGTGTGATTACAATAATATAATAAAATGCCCTTGAAAAAAAAGGAGTGATAACAAACTTTCACCTTAGTATTATGGCCCTTATAAAGTCTTGCATAAAATTAGTAGTGTAGCATACAACTTGGAATTACCTCAATTATAAAAAAATACATAAAGTATTCCATGTTTATTTCTTAAATAATTTTATTGAAAATAAGTTTTTCACTTGGATAGAATTACCATATCTTTATGAGGAGAGTAGACTCATTATGAAGCTTGAAGAAAATCCTTCAGATGTGCATTATGATGTTGAGGATGAGGGTAATTACTAAATATATAATCAATTTTGAGAATTTTGATAATGAATATGTGACATAAGAGGATGAATAATTTTAGTAGAAGCATCTAGAGATTGTCAACATTAGGGAAAATGTTGGTTTAAAAAGGAGAGGCATGCTACACCCTTAATCTATAGTATATATGAGGATATGTGTGGCCTAATTATGTATAATATATCCTTTAATTAAGTCATGTGATCATATGTTTAGCTTAGTAATGATATTAGGGTCAGCCTAGGGTGTTTCTATATCATAGTTAGGATATATATATATATATATATATATATATATATATATATATATATGAGGTAGTGATCAGTATTTGATCATCATATTTCTAATTTATTGTTATCAAGTAAGGTTGGGGATATTTCTCCTTTGAATTCATTAATCATTTATTCAATTATTCTACTCTTATTTAAATCAACATTTTAATATATTAATGTGAATATAATTTATCAGTGAAGTAATTTCATTACACTGATTGAAACATGCGGTAATTTTTTATTTCCTCACAATCACAGGGTCACCGATTGTCTCAATCTTTTTAAAAAAAAATTATGCAGTTCATGGATATTTTTATACCTCCTTTGGCCTCAAAATTTTTTAATCTTTTCATTTATTGTATACACATGGTAAACCCCTTTAAAATGTGTCTTCACTAGATTCTAAGTCTTCATCCTTTCCTTCTTTATCTTGTCCACTTTGAGTTGCACATGTGACGTATTTTTATTTCTTCGTATTCATGGGGTCACACATTGTTTCCCAACTCTCAAATGACTTTTTTACATTTATGAAACTATTGGTCTATCAAATAAGTATTATATTATTAAAGGTATATAATTTTTTATCAAAATAAATAAAAAAACACATTTATAGTCAAAATCTTAATAAGTTACATGCTTTAAATTTTAATAAATCTATGGCATGAGAATAGAACATGTGCCACGTATTTCGGGGCCACTGATTCACATACTAATTCTTAGCTCTCAAATAAATTTGTTTATGGTCTATATATTCGTTAGAATTTCACTTATTCTTTATATTGCTTGGCATCCATGCTTTTTCATGTACACAACAAATAAAACACTTGTGATCATATTTTGAAATAAATATTGGGTGCACATATTTTTATTAAAACACATGATATCAAAGTGATCACACATTGTGATCAAAAAAATCCATTGGGTTTTACCAAAATATTGTGTGTGTAAAACTCACTAGGGTTGTTACACTAAATATTTGCAACCACAAATAAGACACATTACAATTATATGTGATATATATATATATATATATATATATATATATATATATATATATATCCCACTAGGGTTGTTACACTAAATATTTGTAACCACAAATAAGCCACACTATAATTAAATGTGATCACAAGGCAATTGAGGTTTCAAAAATTTACATAGATTTGACATAAAAATAGGCCATGGATGCATTGGAATACATAATTTTTTTAAAAAAATTATGGTCAGGTCCACTCATTACAAAGATCTCTAGCATTATAATAAAGTAAACATTGAATATAGGTATATGAAATTGGCCATAGATAAAATTTATGTTTTATAATATAATTTCTTGTGGCTAATTAATTAAATTGAGACTTAGACTATGTTATAATATGAATTTGACTTGGAAGGTACCATGAAAATGAAATTGACTCAAAAGAGATAAGTTTTAATTTATCCTCTTATGAATTTTGACCTGGTTAAGTTCTAGCTTTCAAAATTGAGATAAAAAAGGGATTTTAAAAATAGAATTGATATCTCAATTTAAGATAAAAGTGGGTCTCAACTTATAAAATAAATGGGGGTGTGTTGGTCATAAAAAGTTCTTAATTAGATTTTAAAAAGTCATGTTCTTGATGAAAGTATGTGTACTAACTCTAACAGGTGATGGGTATACAACCTCATGTTTTATGATCACAAGGATGTTATTAAAGCACAAATTTTAGCTGGTGGAATAGAATTTGTTTGGAATTTTACCTCATACCCTTCAACTAAATTATCCTATGTTTACCCTAACCTCTCTAAAAACACTCAAAATTTGGATATTCACAATGATGTTATTTTAAAGTAATTAAATTTGGTTAAAAAAACAAAAAAAACAAAAGGAGAGAAATGATAGGGTAGAAAATAAGATCCAAATTTCTAATTTTATATATTGGGAAAAATAAATATTCAATGTGATCTATAGAAAAAATGAACTAATGTTTACCAAATACAACATTCACTTAAATTTAACTAAACATGGTATTGGAATCTAAGCAACAAACAAATTTATGAGTGAATTCCATAAGCTTATTTGAGAAGATACTATCACAACACATTCAACTAAAAGAATTTAATTGATACCATATTTTATTAATGAAGTAGTTATAATAGCATACACTCAATTAAACCAACTCATAACACAAAATATAGATCATAATAATGAAAAATTTTAACTAAAGAAACATAAAGCATTAATCTAAGAGAGAAATAAAAAACACAAACTCGTAGAACATCCACGGTGGTTTATCAAGCTTGAAATTTTTATTCCAAATAATTATAATTAAAAGGGCACAATATAATTTATTTATCATTATAGTATATTTTATCAAAATGGAGATCATCTATGAACTATATTAATCATCAATAATCTGCTAATTTTTTAAATTCTTAATTCAATTTTTAATTTGAATTCTAAAAGCCACCATATATTCAATCTTGTTCATATCTCAATGTTGTGAATTAGTGGAAGGAATAAATTTTTTTAGGGAATAATGCATCCATGTACTTAGTCTCAATGGATAATCTCAACCATTTGCATGTCACTATCTCATGGCTTTAGGATCACAGATTTCATGGAGTGCCTTTTTCACTTCGATGCTTACTTTATACTTCATAGACATGCTTAAATATTGATTTTCCTTTATGAATGATCTAGTTTCAATGTTATCTACCTTCACATTATTCATAACTATGAACTAGGAATTTGACCAAGAAGAGGAGATTAGTATCGTGTTAGTGAATGAAACCAAATCAAAAACACACTAAACTAACATCTTCATGCCTAGTTACTAGGGTGAGCTTAGTAACAAAAATAGATAACAAAATCAACTAAAAAGTAAGGAAAAACAAAAATTCTTTCACCTTCCTTGGATGTTCCAAATGCCTTTGTAGTAGTGGCTTGCTCGGTTTTGTGCTCATGAAGTCCTTGGCAATGGAAGCTTGGCTACCTCCATCTCTCCTTGGCACCTTTGGCTTTGGCTTGGCTTGGCTTGGAATCAATTTGGCATGATAACACTAGTTACTTGACGCTTCTAGAATCAATCCTGCATTATACTTTTTCACAAATTAAGCTTTTGAAGATATTTGAGCATAATAACTTTGCACCAAAATAGCTTAGAAATGATGTTCATGGCCTCCTATTTATAGATTTTTGAAAAAGGCTATAATCAACCTAAACCATCCATCTCAAGATTGAGATGTGTGGCTAAGGATTAATCCAATTATGCAATTAAAATTGATAAATAGGATCATCAATATTTGGGATAAAGGATCAATTAAGAGGCATGGAGGGATTTGATGAGGTATGGGAGGCATAAATCTTGATATTTGTGGAATTTATGGCCTAGTGATGTCTTCCCAAGAAATAAGGTCACCTGATGATGCAAATATCCAATATTCATTTCCAAAACAAATTATTCAATAAGTTTTCATGGAATTTTTTATTAGGCTCTAATTTGGTTTAATTAGATTTTAAGCATGATTAATCACTTTGTGCACAACTTACTCAAATTCATCACAATGCCTTGTTATTGACCAAAATTTGACTAGATTGGAATTAGAAGGTGATGTTAGATGCATTAGATCCATTATCCCATTTAGGATATTATCAATAGAAAATAACAAAGGCACATGTCTTGTGCAAGAGATTTGATAGGAAAGAGAAATCCAGATCATCTAGATACAAAATTGGCATTTTGACTTGAAATGATCTTATCAAATTTAGCTAGCCCATAAATTGCATTGCCCCATTTAATGATACTCTGGCTAAAATTGGCACTTGAATATATCAATTTAAACTCATTTAATGTGCTTTATTTTTTTAGGCAAATTGTACATTTTGGTATAAATTAATCAAAACCCTGATTAGAGGTCATCGGTGGCTAGATTTAAATGTTTATAGTTTGCCCCTATTTGGAAAGGCATTACAAGCTATAAGCACAATAATGTCTTCTCAAAGAATGAAAAGGTCCTATATGACTACAATTGCAATGATGATAAACTAATTGTATGATGGTTTTCCCCCTCAAGGGAATAGTTAGAACAAGTAGGTTGGTAAACAATCCCTCGATAAGAAGTGAAATGAGGGAACCAAAGAAAGGAAAGATGATGGGGTAAAAACACAATGATTTTGAAAAAGTATTCAAAATCACTGAGAATGCAAGTGGGATGGTGTACAATGGTTTTCCTAAAAGTAGTTATAAGTATTGTACCTTGATAGTGGCAATGTGGTATGATAACACAATGATTTACCCAAAGGTGGTTATAATCATTGAAAAGATGGAGTTGCCCTAGTAAGGATAGGAAAACAAGATAACAATGTGCCCTTGTATGGGCATTAAAAGTAAAATGGTGAGAACACAATGATTTTCCCAAAGGTACTTATAATCATTGATAAATGTAGGTGGGATGGTGTACAATGATTTGCCTATAGGTGGTTATAATCATTGGACCTCGATTATGGAAAACATGATAAACTTGGATGAGGATGATGATAACTTAACATAGAGGGTAATGATGAATTATAACAACCTACTAGTAGGGTGATGCTCATCCAAACTAGTAAAGGTTAAAATTATTTCATGGTTAATTACTCTATTTGGGATATGATTGGGAATGAATTGGGATGTCAGTGTCGAAGAGATGTTGATGCTGCCATTGTTGAATAGACTTCTTGAAGCTAAGGTTTTTCATAGCATGTGTCAATAAGCATCATGGTATAACATCATGAGGACTTGGCCAAAATATACATGAGGACTAACTCCTGTAATACAATAATTAATTGAAAATAATGCACCAATGATAGAAACCATGATGAAAATGTAAATATATGAATATGGATGGATTTGAGTATAAGTGTGGGAAAGGAATCACCCAATGAACACACATAAACTAAATCAAGGAAACAATTCTAAAATAAAACAAATAAGTAGATAAACAAATAAAATAAGCAAATACAAAAAACAATGTAATATAAACCATACAAACATTACCCCTAGAAAATAGGCAACAACTTAACAAATAAATAAAATAGGGGAATAGAAGAAAAGGAAGGGGGTGGCTGAGTTGTCTCCATATGCACTAGACAAGTGGATGTTGCCTACATAGTTTCATGGATGTAATATCTAATAAAAAAACTTCAGGCCAAATGTAGTTCTCCCAGGGAATGGGAAGAATGTGATAACTAATGAAAACAAATAGAATGGATGTGATAGAAGAAGAGGAATGGTCTTGAAAAATGGCAAGTGCATGAGAAAAAAGGCCAAAAAGGATGGAGAAACTAAGTGATAAGTGGTTTTCTTACAACTTAGTAAGGGTTCCTAGAATCCTTAAGGCAAAGAAGTGGTCAAATGTTTTTGGTTTTTTTTAACGATTTTACAAATGTTTTAAAATTTTGGAAGTATCTCAACTTGATCAAGAATGAGGAGATACTAAATGGTTTAATCTCATAAAATGGTGAGAGCATTCAAACTTAGGTTGCTCATAAAATGTTGAGAGCATTCAAAATTAGGTTGCTCATAAAATAATGAGAGTGTGGTAAGGGGATGATTGAGCTAACCTCAACAAGTATCGAGTACTTCCTACGTAGTCCTAAAGTAAGACCTCGAGTCATTGTAGTTCTGCCCTACAATGGAGGAATTTGACTAGTATAGAAGTCAATTCAAAAAAAAATAGTCATAGATGGTAAAAAGGCATAGTATGTCATAGGAAATGGCAATTTGGTATGTCAAGAATTAAAAACAAACGTTACTCCTAGTTTGCCCATAGGCGGTTATAACTAGGACACAACATCATATATCAATGGTACTAATTTTCCCAAAGGTGAGTATACTTAGAAGAAAGACTGGTGATAAGAAATGAATAACAAACAAAAGATGCAACTGATCAAATTCATCCCAAAATATGATCTCTATCTGAAGTATGTAAAATAATTGATGAAACTGATCAAATTTTTTGGTGCTAAAAAAGGAATATGAATGGAAAAAACCAAGGTCAAATGGGCTAGGAT
Organism: Torreya grandis; assembly: GCA_037957365.1. Taxonomy (NCBI): domain Eukaryota; kingdom Viridiplantae; phylum Streptophyta; class Pinopsida; order Cupressales; family Taxaceae; genus Torreya; species Torreya grandis. The sequence continues at coordinate 2,325,025 of JARHVA010001851.1, read as the reverse complement.
TTAGAACATTATTAGTCAATAGAATGAAATGGTAAAATGGATAAGGCTAAGAGGATGCATAATAATGATATTTGTAAAATGAAGAATAGTGATAAAATGGCACCACTGAAACAGTCTTTACAGATAATACACCTTAGCACTCAAGCATAGTACCGCTTGAGGTAAATAATATTAATCAGCTTAGGAAGTTCATCTTCATCTAGTGTGGCAAGCCTATATGCTCCTGATCCATAATATATAGTAATGATGAAAGGCCCTATCCAGTTTGATTTGAATTTGCCTTTATGCTTCTTCTTAGCCGTGATATTCTTTTGGTTTTCTTTAAGAACAAGATCACCAAGTTCAAATTTTCTATATTTGACATGTCAATTATAGTGGCCTTTGATTCGGTTATGATATGCCTAAATATTATTTAGTGTAGTTGTATATTTTTCATCAAGTAGGTCTAGATCTTATAGGTGAGTTACTTGATAGTTGTGATCATCTAGGACATGCTTGAAAGATATTCATAGTGAAAGTAACTCGATCTTAATGGGAAGGATGGCTTCAGTACCATAAACAAGTATGGAGTGGTTCCTATGGGATTATGATGACTAGTACGATATGCCCAAAGGCTAGGGAATATATGTAGGTGCCAATCATGATCAACATCATTGACAATGGTTTTGTTCAATGCTTCAACCTAGCCATTACTTTGAGGGTAATATGTTGTAGAAATTTTTTGTGTGATGTTATATTCATTACATATTTGGTCTACATCCTTGTTCTTGAATGATCCTCTATTATCAGATATAATGTCAAATGGGATACTTTAGCGGCAAATGAGATGGTTGAAGATAAATTTGGAAATTTTCTTTCCAATCATGTAAGTGAGGGGTATAGCTTCAACTTACTTAGTAAAATACTTAGTGGAAGTAAGGATATGTTTATGGTCATCAAATGAAGTGGGGTTAATCTTCCCAATGAGGTCAAGTCCACATGTAGCAAATGGCCATGGTATCAACATTAGTTTCAACTTTTATGCTGGGGCATGAATCAGATTAACATGATATTGAAATTTATCACACTTCTTTACATATAACTACATTTGTATCCATTGTGGGCCAATAATAACTAGTATGCAAGAAATTTTTGCATATGACTGCCCTACTGGAATGAGTTCCACATACTCCTTCATGAATTTCTCTTAATGTTAGTGTAGACTATGTCGAAGTTAAATAATGAAGTAGAGTTTCATCAAAACTATGATGGTAAAGGGTGGATCCAAGTAGAGTATAACGAGTGGAATGATGAATAAAGACTTTGGTTTATTTTTGAGATAGGTTAGGTGGTAGAACTTGGTCATGAAGGTAGTTGTAAAGGTCTGAGTACCAGATAGAATGAGGACCAACAATATCATAAATCATTATAATGATTGAAGGTTCATGAGTTGGTATGAACAAATTCTCAATAAGGAACTGATATTCTATAACTTTATCTGTTTGTCAAATTAGAGAGCCAATAGTAGCCATGGAATCTATAGTTCTATTACTAACCCTTGGTATATGCTCAAATTGGATATTTGTAATTTACTACTTTAGGGTATCGACCATAGCCTTATATGGAACCAACTTATCATCTTTGGTTTGAAAATAGTCTATGACCTGATTGATGATTAATTAAGAATCACCATGAACCTTTAGATGAGATATATTCCATTGTACTACCTATTAAAGTCCTATAATAAGTGTTTCATACTTGACCATGTTGTTTATACAAGAAAAATTGATTCTGAATGATTTAGGGATTAGATCCCCCTGTGGTGTAATAAATAAGAGACATACCCCTAATCTATAAGCAGTAAATAAACCATCAAAATATAGCTTCCAGTGATGCTCCTAATAGGTGGGTCAATGATGGTCATTATGGATTCATCATGAAAATTAAATGTGAGTGTCTTTGTGTTTACAAGGGGTGCTTTAGCAAGTTGATCTATAAGGACTTGTCCTTTGGTTTCCTTCTGATTGACATACTCTATGTCAAACTCACTAAGAAGCATGATTCATTTAGCCATTCTACCTTGTAAATCTATTTTAGATAGTAGATACTTGAGTGGATCTATTTTTTAAATGATCATGGTCTTATTGTTCAACATGTAATGGCATAATTTTTGATTTGTGAAGACCATGGCTAGACAAGATTTTTTAATAGATGCATAGTTGTGTTCATATGTGACCAAGGTATAGCTTAAGTAGTATATTGCATGCTCTTTTCCATTTTTTTCATGTTGAGCCAAAATTTCCCCCAAGTCATTGTTGGTAACTGATAGACACAACAAGAATGGCCTTCTTGGCATAAGAGATAACAAAATAGGTGGATTAACTAGATAGTCCTTGAGTTGTTGAAAAACTATTTAGCAATGGTCATCCTAGTGAAATACAACTCCCTTCCTCAGAAGATGTGTAAATGGATAACACTTGTCTACTAACTAAGAGGTGAAGAATTGGATTGACTAGATCTTTCCCTATAAACTATGGAATTGCTTCAAATTAGTTGGTGGTGGCATCTCGATTATAGTATGGACTTTGGCTAGATTGACTTCAATACCCCTACAAGACACAATGAAGCTAATTAAATTTCCTGAGGTTACTCCAAACACACATTTATTTGGATTAATTTTGACTTTATATTCTTACAATCTTTTAAATATCCTACGTAGCACTGTTGGATGGTCACCTTAGTTTTGGATTTTCCTAATATGTCATCAACATAGTCTTCAACAATATCATGCATCATATCATGGAATATGATAGTCATAGCCCTTTGATATCCAGCATTCTTAAGACCAAATGGCATTACTTAATCATAAAATGTTCCCCATGGAGTGGTGAATGCTTTTTTATGTTGGTCTTTCGGTGCTATTATGATCTGGTTGTATCCTAAAAATCCATCCATGAGTGAAAGCATTTCATAACCTGCCATGGAGTTGATGATCATGTTAATATTAGGTAATGGAAAATCATCCTTAGGGAAATCTTTGTTGATGTATTATAAATTAGTATAGATTTTGATTCCTTCAGGATTTTTACTAACATACAACATTAGATATCCATTTTGAATAATCAATGGATCAGATACATCCTGCTTCTAAGAGTTTTTACAACTCTTTCTTTACCAAGACAACAATACAAGGATGCATCTTATATATCTTTTGTTCCATGGGTTTGGTATTAGGATTGACCATAAGGTGGTGAAAAACCAAGGTGGGGTCCAAACCTAGCATGTCAGAATAAGCCCATGCAAAGATATCTACAAATTCTCTCAATAGAGCTATAAAGACTTCACATTCCTCCTTAGTGAGGGATGTACCTAATTTTATCCATTTTAGTTCTGATGGAATCTTGATATTTACCTCTATTGTATCTTCAACTACAAGGGTTGAACCATATTCTAAGATATTAGGCAAAGACTTGAACTATTGGACTATATCATGGTCCTCTATTAGGACTTGCTCTTCAATGTCTCCTAGGCATGATGAATCTGAGTCCCCCAATGGGAGATCTAGCCATGTGACAAAAACAATCAAAAATTCTTGAAGAATTTGATCAAATACTTATTTTTGCATAAAACTAAACTCAAATCCATAGGCAAGTTCATAGTTGGTGATCTCCTGGTCTAAATTTGAAGAAGAATGAACAACTCCATCTAACAGTGCCTGAAACAGGGTTTCACCACTAAACTAGCCTTTATCTTTACTTCTTCCCTAGTTAAAAAGTGCCTTAAAGAGGTTTTCACTTGGGGAGCTCAATGTTTTATTTATTTGTTTTTGGCTAAGGGTGTTCACCCACTCTCCAAAATAGGCTTTAGGATCCAATGTAATTGAGAATCTTGATTTATGATCTCCCAATGGAATGTTGTATCTAAGGCCTAAAAATTCATAAAATGCCTCATCATTCTGAAAATCATCAATCAACAAATTGGATTCTTGTCGGTCCCAATCTATCAGTTGGGGATAGCATAATGGTAATGGGTTGTGACAAATGATTGGGGTAGGAGTACACATGGCATTGTTATCAAACATTTTAGTCTTAGCTAGGTTGTTAAAGGTGAGGCTATGATCAGACTTTGATTCATTAATTGCATCATCATCACTAGTCACTAATGATGAAACTTGAATAAGATATATGGGGTCACCTCCAAGCAGTTTAAATCCAAGTCCATAGGGTCTTGTGTACTTAGTCATATAAATTGGCTCAATGGTTCCTTATTGATTCAATCTAAGGCCTCTTCCTTCATAATCTTGATGCTCCATGATCCTATTAGGAATAAGATACTTTGTACTTTTATAACAATCAACGTGGTTGTCATTGTACAACCATGATTCATCCCCTTCAAGAGGGTCTACTTCTAGGTTAAATGTTGGTATAAATATGATAGGTACCTTATCTTTGTTCTTTTGTTGCTAATGCATGTGTGGGGTATTTTTAGGTCACCTAAAGGTCTTTGAATTCTGAGGAAGATTGGTAATATGGAAGGTATCATGGGTCACATACTCCCTTGGGCCATTATCTAAAATGGTGAAATGATTGGAAACTTCAGGAGGTGGTATGTGGGAAAAGGAATCCAATGTATTAGGATCTATGCAATTATCCTATAGAGGATCAATAAGTATGGCCTTTCCTTTATACTACTTAGAACTTAGATTCATGTTGTATTGCTAATTGTAGCTTTGAAACTCGGCCTTAAGATGTGTTGTCCCCCAAAAAATATCACTCATTTTTGGGACAACATTTGAATTATTTTGGTCCTACAGACCAAAATTGTCTCTTCCATTTTTGAAATTTGTCTTGGACATTCAAATTCCTCATTTTTCAAGCTTCTCAGGAATCTACAGACTCTACAGGCAGGTTCATTTCTACAGGGTCAAAGGCTTTTGTAGGTGGGTTTAATCAAAAGAATCAATTTCCAACACTTAGTCATTTTTGGGATTGGTTCAACACCTTGGTTCAATCAAAAATCTCCATCAGCAAACATCTAAGAAAGAATCTAGCCATTGAACCATTGAACCGTTGAACCTTGAACCATTTTGGTTCAACGGGTTCAACAAGTTCAAAGGTTCAATGTCATCGGCAAGAGTTAAGCGCTTCATCCAGGTTCAACGGCTTCAAATCACTTATCAAAGAGAAGAAGGCTTCAACCATTGAACCATTGAACCACTTTGGTTCAAAGGTTCAACGAGTTCAAGGTTCAATAGGTTCAACGCTTTTGGTTCAATGGTGGGTTCAATCAAATGGTTCAACGGCGGGTTCAATCAAATGGTTCAACAGCTTGGTTCAACTAAGTAGTTCAATGCTTCGATTCACTCATTTGATTCATTCATTTGGTTCATCCGCTTGGTTCAAATCCTGGTTCATCATCTTGGTTCCATTTGGTTCAACCAAGCGATTCAATGCTTTGGTTTAATCAAACGGTTCACTCAGTTGGTTCAATCAAAGGGATCATCAACTTGGTTCAAAGCTTGGTTCAAAGGAGCGGTTCAAATGCAAAAGTTCAAAGAAGCCTTTTGAAGGACAAGTGCCCTTGTGAAGGGCACTTGGTCAACAAAAGCACCCTTCAAAAGGGTCATTTTCAAAGAAGGCCGCAAAGGTAAATTCTTTCAAATTTTTGTTTAATGCAGTTGAAAAAGACTAAGGCAAGAAACAATTCTTTCAGACTTTTCTCTGAAGGAATTCCTTTAGAAAAAAATTCTGAAGGAATTTAGGAAAGCAGTTGTGGGAGGAAAGCTCGAAGGAATTTTCCAAAGACGAAAGGCAAAGTGATCAAAACAATTCCATGGACTTTTTGTTTGTGGGAAATTTTTGCAGACTTTTTGTCTGTGGGAAAATGCCCATGGAGAAATCCCAAGGAAAAATTCTACGAGAATGTCTACGAAGAGACTCCAAAGAAAAGTTCACTAAAGGACCTCAAAGGGCAGGTGCCCTTGTGGGGGACTCTTAGCTACCAAATTGAAGGACATTTCCTCGAAGCCGAAGGGTCACCTTCCCTTCAAGAAGATGTAAAACCAGAAATCCAAAGGGTCAACTTCCCTTCAGGAGGATGCAAAATAGGAAAGCCAAAGAAAGACCAAGGGGTGATGTGCCTGAAGACGTCAAATTCTAGAACAATGAACTAGCCGTTGAAAGCATATTGACGGGTGCACGAACATCAATTTCAAAGCTCATAAAATAGTCGTTGATCCTTGTAATCTACAGACCCAAATGCATTCACAGGCTTTAAGGCCAAGATTAGTAGGAAGCAATTAAGGAACAGAGTATCAAATTGAATCAAGGACCTGATTCACTTAACCAAAAAAAGAGGAACGATGAAGAATGATCAGATCGCTAGGTAGACATTGAAAGATGCAAACTTTCAATAGCGTGACTTGTTTCTCTGCATTGAAAAAAGCAAATGGGTAGAATCCCCTAAATTCTAGCCTATCTCCTTAACAAATTTCAATGCAACATGATGTGTTACTGTTCTCGAGTCCTTCTTGAAGAGGCTATATAAGGGACTCTCTTTTATTGTAAATATATCTCTTTTTGACAATCAGAAACGAAATTCTGCCCAAATTGGAAGGCATTACTGAGACTTTGAGCTCAAATTGCTAATCATATTTTGTTATTGGAATAAGAAAGCAAGTGACTTTTTAGACTTTGTGCTGTAATATCTTTGTTGTTGGGGAAACTATTCTTATGTCTTTTTCCTTGATATATTTTATATTCCTTTAATTCAACAAGTAGAATTAGTGAAAGTAGTCAGGAAGGTGTCCTAAAGAGTCAACTGTGGAGAGAATTTGTGCCCCCATAATTGCCTTTAGTGTGTTTTCTTTTCATTTTTGTGTAAAGGACCTTGGGACGACTTTGTGCCCTCATTGTCCTTCATATTTTACTCTTGAGCAATTCAGGTGAAGACTTTGTGCTGCATCTCGATTTGCTGGTTACTACATCTTTGGTTACATTTTGTTGTTACTACCAAGAGTATTCTTGTGGTTTGCTGAATAGTACTTTTGAAAGAAGAGGAGTGCTTTTTGTCATTTCCCTTGAGATTCCTCCTTTGGTCCGCATGCATCATCTCTAAAAAAAGAGAGATGGATGGTTTGTCCTACCCTTGAGTATTATTTTCTGTTTATATATATATACCATATATATAGGGAACCTCCCCTTGATGAGAGGAGAGATTAGTCCCCTTTTGATGTGGTAAACCTACACATTTGGATGACCAATCTTCCTACTTTGGCTGATCAGACCTATTTTGTTTATCAGTATGTTGATCGACAAAATATTTAACCAATAGTTTTTGGCGACTCCACTGGGGATATACATAATTTTGTGCAATTTGGAACCTCAAGTTTCAGATTGAAACATCACCTATGTCTTACCCATTATCATTATAACCCTTATCCATTACAGATTCTAGCGACTTTGTTACTTGTCTTACCCATTATCCATTTATAACCTTACCATCTTCCTCTACCTCCGTTATTTTATCTGGTCTACAAAACTAGAGCTGCTAGGAAAGAGTGTGTAGTTTAAAGCCTCAAGCTTCAAACTAAAGCAAGGTCAATTCTTTTCCATTTTTGTTTCACAATCTGGTAGATTCAAGGTATACACGAAGCTAAAGGGATAAAGGTATTGTTGACCCTGTATTCAAGTTGGTACAACAAAGTGATTTTGATATGTTTCCTTCACCATCTCATCTCCAATGAACTAAGAACTTTCCTCCTACTAAAGTCAGATCTCCATTGTCAGATGAAGTATCTACTTCTATTGTTGATAAAGCTTTGCTAATAATTACCCCTCTGAGATTTGTTATTCCTCCTTTTCATAATCCTAGAATGGTAGTTCAAGGCCCTTGGGGTAATGCTTCTGGTCCTCTCAATCTTACTCCATCTCTACATGAGCTTCCACACAGTTCAAGGAAGAATTTCCCTAAATTATATGGTGATGGGAAAGTTCATCCTGATGAACACATTGCAGCCTTCAGCATAGCCTGTGGAGTAATTGGAGTAGAATTTGAAGATGTAGCAGTTAGGCTATTTGTAGAAACATTACAAGGTGCTGCTGTAGATTGGTTTTATCATCTATAGGCTCGGTCAGTAATTGATTAGAATACCCTCAAAGATAAGTTTGAAGCCAGATTCAAACCTGTAGAAGATGCACATGCACTTCTGGCTCAACTTACACAGATGAGTAAAGAACCTCATGAACCAATGAGGGACTTCGTAGCCAAATTTGACAAATTAAGGAGCAAAATTCTTGTAATTTCTCGACCTACAGTTGAGAATCTCAAATGCTTCTTCATTAATTCTCAGTTACCTAAAGTGAGTTTTCTTTTGAGACGTGCTGGTCAAATAGATCTTGTTGTAGCTCAACTTTTGGCCACTGAGGTAAAAGATGATCTCATCTTAGCAAGGAAGATAAGAAAAGATCCAAATAGAAATAGACCCTCATTATCTTCTAAATATTCATCTATATGCACCATTGATCCAATGGTAAAAAAGCTAGCAAATGAAGTAGTAGTTTTGAAAAGACAAATGGCACAAGGAATGTCTTCTGCTCCTTCATACAGAGATATGCCAAGAAGGACATTTCCAAATCAATCATATCAAGGCAATGATGCCAGGAATCAAGGGCAGCCAGATTATCTTCCTCCCCCACAAGGGAAACTTGCCCTTGAAGCTCCTCTAACCAACTCAACAGTTGGATATTTGGAAACAAAACATGCTTTCTCTTTCCAACTTAAGTTGGAGTAAGAAAATGATGCTAATATCTTCATGGAGAATAAAGAAGAATCAGCTGACGACTCCCACATTGGTTTCCTAAACTACCAGGATGAACCTTGAAGCAAAGGAGAAGCTATTGATGGATCATATGTAGTGTTTACCAAGTCTAAGAACCAATCAATCCAGCAAGTTGATAAAAAGAAGACAAAGGAGCAACCTCAACTAGTAATTACAATTGCTAAGTGTGGAACCACTTTGCCTTTCTAGTCAAAGGATCCGGTGATCACCCAAAATGAAGGTACATCAATTTCACCTTCACCTTGTACTTTAATTTCACAAACCATCCCTCCTCCCATCCCTCCTAAAACCCAAAAGGTTGAAATGCTTTCCTCTGTTCCTAGTCCAATTCAACCATTTGACATAATTGATCATGTCAAGAAGACCAAAATTCAAATATCAGAATTTGAATATTTGCAGTCTAATCCTGATCAATTGGATAGGCTGGTCTAATGTGTTAAGAACCAAATCATCCCTGCAAGATGAGGTTAAGATGATGCTTGGATCCTGAAATCTAATGGCAGCAATTCTTCCACCAATGATGGAGTTGGGATTGTGTTGATATCTCCTCAAGGAGATAGTCTTCCTTCATGCAATTTGCAAGTCAACAACACAACTGGATATGAATCTCTGTTACTCGGATTGAATATTGCTCAATATGAAGAGATCAAACTCCTCCATATCAAAGGAGATGCTAAGCTGATAGTTTGTCAGGAGTTTGATGTGGACAATCCAATCATGTACTGGACTGAACCAACAGAATAGCAAGCTATGGTAATGGACCATGTTGTTGCAAATCAAAATCAGGCAAAGGAACCCTTTGCTAAGAAAGCAAGGAGTTATGGCTTTCAAATTGAAGACCACATCCTGCCATGGGACAAAAAGAAGAAAAGACCAAGAGGAAGACACAAAAAATTGGTTTCCTGGTGGAGAGCTCCATTTGCCCGTCATCATTTTTGGGGACAAAATGTTTTCTTGTTGGTTTATCAGGATAGAACACTATTTTCACTATCTCTCAGGAAGCATCATCTAAAATACTTCAATTTTTGAAGTATCAGATCATTTCATTTGTACATATGTATATTTGTATAGTTTTTAATTCTGTTTTGTTTTGTTTGTTTCCATTTTTTATGCCTTTCATTTCTGGGTAGCATGACTCCGTAGCCCAATGGTACACATAAAGACACTGGAGATTCTGGATTCTACTCCCTTCAATTCATTTTACAATTGATAGAAGTTCCTCAACTGGAGCCAGCTATTGTCCCCCAAAAAATATCACTCATTTTTAGGACAACATTTAAATTATTTTGGTCCTACAGACCAAAATTGTCTCTTCCCTTTCTGAAATTTGTCCTGGACATTCAAATTCCTCATTTTTCAAGCTTCTCAAGAATCTACGGACTCTATAGGTAGGTTCATTTCTATAGGTTCAAAGGCTTCTGTAGGTAGGTTCAATCAAAAGAATCAGTTTCCAACACTTAGTCATTTTCAGGATTGGTTCAACACCTTGGTTCAATCAAAAAACTCCATTGGCAAGCATCTAAGAAAGAATCCAGGAATCTATTTTTCAAGCTTCTTAGGAATCTACAGACTTTGTAGGTAGGTTCATTTCTACAGGTTTAAAGGCTTCTACAAGCAGGTTCAATCAATCAGTTTCCAACACTTAGTCATTTTCAGGATTGGTTCAGCACCTTGGTTCAATCAAAAATCTCCATCGGCAAGCATCTAAGCAAGAATCCAGCCATTGAACCATTGAACCATTTTGGTTCAATGTCATCGAAAAGAATTAAGCGCTTCATCAAGGTTCAATGGCTTCAAATCACTTATCAAAGAGAAGAAGGCTTGAACCATTGAACCGTTGAACCATTGAACCACTTTGGTTCAAAGGTTCAATGAGTTCAAGGTTTAATAGTTTCAACACTTTCGGTTCAATGGTGGGTTCAATTAAATGGTTCAATGGTAGGTTCAATCAAATGGTTCAATGGCTTGGTTCAATCAAATGGTTCAACCAAGTAGTTCAATCCTTCGATTCACTCATTTGGTTCAACGCTTTGGTTCATCTACTTGGTTCAAAGCTTGGTTCATCGGCTTGGTTCAATGTTTGGTTCAACCAAGCGGTTCAATGCTTTGGTTCACTCAATTGGTTTAATCAAAGGGATCATCGACTTGGTTCAAAGCATGGTTCAAATCTTGGTTCAAAGGAGTGGTTCAAATGCAAAAGTTCAAAGAAGCCTCTTGAAGGACAAGTGCCCTTGCGGAGGGCACTTGGTCGACAAAAGCACCCTTTGGAAGGGTCATTTTCAAAGAAGGCTACAAAGGTAAATTCTTTCATATTTTTTTTTAAGGCAGTTGAAAAAGAATAAGGAAAGAAATAATTCTTTCAGACTTTTGTCTGAAGGAATTCCTTCGGATAAAAAGTTTGAAGGAATTCGGGAAAGTAGCTGTGGGAGGAAAACCTGAAGGAATTTTCCAAAGACGAAAGGCAAAGTGATTGGAACAATTCCATGGACTTTTTGTCCATGGGAAATTTCCACAGACTTTTTTTCCGTGGGAAAATGCCCGCAGAGAAAGCCCGAGGAAAAAGTCTGCGAGAATGTCTGCGAAGAGACTCCAAAGAAAAGGCCACCAAAGGACCCCAAAGGGTAGGTGCCCTTGCGGGGGACTCTTGGCTACCAAATTGAAGGAAATTTACCTGAAGTTGAAGGGTCACCTTCCCTTCAGGAATATGTAAAATCAAAAATCCAAAGGGTCACCTTCCCTTTGGGAGGATGCAAAACAAGAAAGCCAAAGAAAGACCAAGGGGTGATGTGCTCGAAGACGTCAAATTCTAGAATAGCGAACTAGTTGTTGAAAGTGTATTGACAGGTGTGTGAAAGTCAATTTCAAAGCTCATAAAATAGCCATTGATCCTTGTAATCTATAGACCCGAATGCATTCACAAGCTTTAAGGCCAAGATTAGTAGGAAGCAATTAAGGAATAGAGTATCAAATTGAATCAAGGACCTGATTCACTTAACCAAAAAAAGAGGAATGATGAAGAAGGATCAAATCACTAGGTAGACATTGAAAGATGCAAACTTTCAATAGCGTGACTTGTTTCTCTGCATTGAGAAAAGCAAATGGATAGAAGCCCCTAAATTCCAGCCTATTTCCTTAACAAATTTCAATGCAACATGATGTGTTACTGTTCCTAAGTCCTTCTTGAAGAGGATATATAAGGGACTCTCTTTTATTGTAAAAATGAAATTTTGCCCAAATTAGAAGGCATTACTAAGACTTTGAGTTTAGATTGCTGATCATATTTTGTTATTGGAATAAGAAAGCAAGTGACTTTTCAGACTTTGTGCTGTAATATCTTTGTTGTTGGGGAAACTGTTCTTATGTCTTTTTCCTTGATATATTTTCTATTCCTTTAATTTAACAAGCATAATTAGTGAAAGTAGTCAGGAAGGTGTCCTGAAGAGTTAACTGTGGAGAGACTTTGTGCCCCCATAATTGCCTTTAGTGTGTTTTCTTTTCATTTCTGTGTAAAGGATCTTAGGATGACTTTGTGCCCTCATTGTCCTTTGTATTTTACTCTTGAGTAATTTAGGTGAAGACTTTGTGCTGCATCTCAATTTGCTAGTTACTACGTCTTTGGTTACATTTTGTTGTTACTACCAGGAGTATTCTTGTGGTTTACTGAATAGTACTTCTGAAAGAAGAGGAGTGCTTTCTATCATTTCCCTTGAGATTTCTCCTTTGATCCGCATGCATCATCTCTAAAAAAAGAGAGATGGATGGTTTGTCCTACCCTTGAGTGTTATTTTCTATATATATATATATATATATATATATATATATATATATATATATATATATATATATATATATATATATATATATATATATATATATATATATATATATGTATATATATATATATGTATATATATATATATAGGGAACCTCCCCTTGATGAGAGGAGAGATTAGTCCCCTTTTGATGTGGTAAACCTACACATTTGGATGACCAATCTTCCTACTTTGGCTGATCAGACCTATTTTGTTTATCAATACGCTGATCGACAAAATATTCAACCAACAAGATGTTTGTAGTGTTCATATGGGTGTAAATCTCCTAAAATATTCACTTCCATCCCTAAGTGGGAGAACTTGATATATTGGTGTAATGTTGATGAGACTGCATGAATCTTATGTAACCAAGGCCTACCTAGAAGCATATTATAGGACAACTCAAGATCAAGAACATGGAAAAGTGTATCATGGGTCAAAGGCCCAATGATAACTAATAAGATAATAGTGCCTTTTGATTCTCTTTCCTAATTATCATAGGCTTTGATAGTTATCATTTCTGGCTGAAGATCTACCAGTGTGTAAGCAAAAAGCTTGATGAGCTTTAGAGACACTATGTTGAGGCTTGATCCATTGTCTATAAGGACACATTTCACTTTATGCCACTTTATATAAACTTATATATATAATATATTATTATGGAGCAGGCCAAGGGAAGACATATCACTTTGGTTGAATGTAACTTATTGGGCTGGAGCTAAGTGTCCAACCAAATATTGAAATTTATCAGGGGATATGTCACTGACAATAGTGGATTGAGTTAAAAACTCATCCAAAATGTTCTTATGGATTGTTGATGTTCATAGCAAATGTAAAATAAAAATTCATGCTAATGTCTTCTACAATTGTTCCACAATATCAAACTTCTTGTCTTGGTCAATGGTGAAAAGTTTATTCTGAAGCTGAATGGTTAGTGTATTCTCAATCAAATGCTTGATTTACACACATATTTGTAGATTATACCCATTGACCCGATGATATTCACAGAAATTATTTTCATGGTACCAATCAGGATAAGGAATGTTTTATAGATAATGCTTTGGTGTAGGCCAACTAATCAGATTAGTAGTGGCAAGTTTGTAAAATACAAACTCAATAGGCTCTCTTAGGTCACTAAAGACACGATGTGTAGGCATAGTTCTCCTTGGAGGAGGGGTTTATAATGGTAAAGGTTGTTGCATTTATTGCACGGGTCTTGGTTTTTGTGCTTGTGGCATTGGTTGGAGAGGTTTTTAGGTAGGAGTAAGCTGAAAAGGTGGTGTAGATGATGTTTGCACTGTTTGGATATGACATGACTTGGTTACTCCATTACCCACAACATTCCTATTGTGCTTGAATTGCTTTGGTCTATCTTGGTTATTGGTCTATGCTATTTGTGGTGTTTGTATTTGGATTGGATGTTAGTTTTGGCCACTTCCTTAATTGGTACCTTGATTCTGATTATTTGATGTAAGCTTGATGATCCTTTTATTAATAAGGGCTCACTAAATCAACAAGCCTTTGTCGATGATCTCCTGGAAAGTATGTGCACATTATAGTTCCAGATGATAAGCTATCTCACTATGCAAATTTTTAGTAAACACAGTGGCTAATTGTTTATCTAGTAAACTGTGGGTAAATCAACTTACAAGGGTTCTCCATTATTGTAGATAACTTGTAAAACTGTCACCAGCCTTTTATTTTTTTTGTGTTAAGTCAACTAATGAAATCTCATGTTTGAGATTATAGGAAAAGTGTTACACAAACATATCAAAAAGATCATCAAAATATGTTACTAAATTCTTGGCCAACTTTAAAACCCACTCCAAGGCTTGTCTAGCCAAGCTCCTTAGAAACAACAATAAAAGGTATATATCATTATATGCCACTGGTTGACATGCGATAAAGAACTTGGTTAAATGGGTCTTAGGGGCACCTTTCCCTTTGTATTTGTCAAATTTTGATGGTTCGTATCCTAGAGGAAATGGTATCTATAAGTAATCCATGTTGAATGGATAAGAACACACATCATCCAACTTAAACTTTTTAGTCTATTTCCTATCCTAAATGGCAGCAATTGCATCTTTCATTTGTTACAATTCTTGGGATAGGAAATTGGAAGGAACATTGGTTTGAGGGAGAATATTGGTTTGGGTAGATATTTGAGAGGTCACAGGTGGGACACTTTGACTAGGGTATGATGGAGATATCTATTAAGGTATATTAGTTTGGTTGGGAAATGGACTAGGAATATGCATACGTGGATTAGGATGTACTTGAAATTGCACATTTGGTTGTGCAATATTCTAGTTTGAGTTGGATATGAAGGTTTGACTTGGAGGATTTTGTGGTTTGGATGGAGGGATATAACTATATTGTGCCTACTGTGGTTGAAAAGGGACATGTTATCGACTAATCAAACCTTGTTGATGAGTGTAAACTTGTGGACCAAGACCCTGTTGCTAAACTTGTGGCACATTTTGAACCAATGAATGTCTAGTACGTACTTAAGAAATATGGGAGCCTCCATGTTGCACAAATCCCTATGGGGAAGTGAAAGTAGGTTAAAGACTTGGTATTTATTGCTGACCAATATTGACACATTATTGACTACATTGTTTAGTTTTGGATTAGTATACTAGTCTGAGACTGAAGATGTATGTTTTTCATTACTTGGTGAGGTAAAACATTATTTGCCCCTTGTTGAGGTGGCAATTATCTGCATTAGTAAATTATATTGTACCTGATATTGTGAAATAATACTCATCACTTGTTGAAGAGTAGGATTTGTTACATTATATTGTTGAGGCATGACATTGGTTACCGATTGACAACTTAATCCTATAGGTTGCACACTTGAGGAAGTAGTGGGTTGAGGTTGGGAAATAGGTGGTGACAGTTGAGGTATAGAGGCTCCTATTTCTTGGTATGATGATCTAATCATGGTATTAACTATGGGCACATGTTGTTGACTAGTTGTTTGTGCATTGGTACCACTTTGATTGGGATTGGACATTGTTTGCACATTGTCCACTATATTTGGCTCACTATTTTATGTAGAAGTAGAAGACACTTCTTCAATAATGAGCATATGAAGTAAGTTGTCTATCCAAGTGTTTTATATGAATGGGTCTGAACTCTGATTCTTTTGACTAGTTGAATCTATCAAAACTCTTGTTGAAGGAATTAAGTCAATAAGAGGTTTTCTCACCATGTTCATTTGATTAAAATTGTGTGCTAGATTCAGGTAGGTTTGATATGTTATCTGAATTTGATTAAAGTGGTCTTCCATGATATTTTTTCCTATATTAGGCACATTAGGGTCTTGATATGTTGTTTGGACTAGAGCCAAAGGATTTCTAGAAGAATCTTGTTGATTGTAAATGATATTATGGGGCATTCTTACTAGGCTTGGTAAATTCTCATGAGGGAATTTTATTATAAACTTAGCCCCTAACTCTATGTCTCTAAACAAAATCTCATTTTTATTCTCCAATAAATGACACTCAAATAAAAATAGATCATACGTGGAGATGTATTAGTAGAATATGATTGTTGAAGAACTAGTTCATTAGCTGCGGGTATTATAGCTAGGTATTATGTGGTTTGTTCTTGGTCTTATTCTGAATAAGGTGGTGTATTAACCAAATGATTAGCCAATGGATCTTGGTTTTTTGCCCCTAATTGAGTATTATAAGAGGAATAAGAATCCACCTCATAAGGAATATTATTTGTGTAGGGGTCTTACACCATTTCTTCCTACACAACCACATTACTAATCCCTGAATTGTACATGAGTCCAATACGAGTGTAAGAATACATATTGGGATCCATAGTCAATGCTTTGTGATAAAAGTTCAAAGAGTTCTTCAAACTCTAAAAAGACAATGTCTGAAATAGATGATGTTCAAATTTGGTCTAGATTCATCAAAAGGATCAAAATTTTTATGCAAAGATTTGTGATAACACAAGCCAATGTTAAATGTCTAACATTACACGTCTTACACAAAAAGATTAAGTAAATGAACCAAAAATTAAAATGCCAAACGCTAAGGTCAAAGTGTTTCAAATAAGTCTAATCTATAAAATTAAAAGATGTTAGGTTTTTTGGCCAAACATGGTGTCAAAATCTAGGCTCAAACAAGGCATGCACTAGGACTCTTGGCCAAATGGCATCAAAAGCTAAACTTTGAAAATAGATGAAATTTTTAATCTAATAGATTTGAAAAACTTCTGAAAAACATTAGGAATTTGATTCTTGGACATGGACTCAATCAAATAGGTATAAGATATGAAACAAAAGGCACTTTAGAGACAGTTTATTTTCTCACAAATAATGGTATAAAACTTAGTTATTTTGAAAAATAAGCTAGACAAAAGTGAACGACGTGACTATGCTAGACAAAGGTTCACAAAAGTATACTCGGATTGGTTTGAAAATGCAGGAACAAATTTGAACTCTATGTAAGAGGGCCTATGAAACTATATTTGAAATGTTTTGGGCAGTGTAACAGTGCTAGACTACTTAAAAGATGTGACAAAATGTTTGTTTCAAAAACTCTCTAAGTCAAAGATAATTTCTCACAAATTTGATAGCATAACACTACATTTCTTGACTCAAAATTTTGTGGTGCATAGGCTTAAAGTGAAAATTTTTATCACAAAATGACTTAAGTCTATCAAGTGGTGATAACGATCATGAGTCTTAAATAGCCTTCAACCCAAATTGGAAATTGAACCTAAGTTCCCTCAAGTTTAGTGCAAATGGTGAACGCACTTAACACATCAACCCTATAAACCTATAAAGGTGCAATTTTGAATTTAGATTATAAATGAAAGACTTAAACAACTTTGGCAAAGGTCTAGACTCAATTGGGCAGCATAACTATGCCAAAGTGGATGATATGACTCCAGGTTTTGATGAAATTTGAACAAGGCAAATTGATGATTTCACGTGGGTAACATAACACCTCTTTGTTCAAAGGAAAATGAACACCATGTGTTTGGTTTTCATCATTTGTTTACACCAAGTTTTGACTCTAAACAAGATTTTAATTTTGGACAAAACCAACTAATTAATTTCTCTTAAATCCTAAATTGACAAGGTTGCTTGGTATTATTGGAATCTATCAATATACGTCATTTGAGAAGATTTTAAGTGTTCTTCTAAAAATAAATGTGCATTATATAGTATGGTTGTTACACCCCCCCTTCTCTCAAATGACAGTACTGTGGCATGGACCTTGAGGCACACCTTGCACCAACAATACTTCTACAGTAAGTGGGGATTTGTCTATGATAGACAAATTTTTGAACGTTCTAGGGGAATCAATTGCATAATGACTTTCAGGTCAAACAATGCAAAATAAAACCATGGATTTTGGATCCATATCACTTGGATTGTTGTAAAAAGGTCTAGTCCTTTTTGAAACCACTATATCCTATTTTTTTCTCAATGTAGTGTGATGTCCAAAGTACCACTAAGTCATGTGTGCAACTCTAATATGGAGCCAAATTAAATCAATATCAAGAGGTGAAACCCCATGTCAAAGCTTCCCTAAAGAACTCATAGGAGGTAATTATGTCCCCCTCACAAGCCAAGTTTATATGAAATTAAAAAAAAACATAAAATAGAAAGATTTTAGGGTCATTGTCAAGGTCACCCAATACTTTTGTGAGTTTTTGGGGAGTGCGTTAGACGATGTTCTTTTTATGCCTTAGACTAGGAGATTTACAAATAAGGAAAGAGATTTTTATTACAAGGGTTCCCTAAAGGATATAAATGGAAGATCATACATGTAACATGCTTGTATTTTGTTAAAACAAAGTGCTAATTGAAATAAAGAAAATAATTGACAAGTGTGTTTAATTTCAAGCTCAAATGAAAGATTTGGTGGTGTTCATTTGACCCCTTGATCTTAAACTTGTAACTTTGAAATCCTAACTTATCAAAACATTTATTTATCCACCTAAATGTTTCATTAATCACTAAAAACAAGATTCCTAATTCATTTTAAAAGCATGCAAAAGATGGTCTAAAACATGTTTTAATAAATTTGAAGTTTGTCAATTACCTGTCTACCCTTAAGGCATCACCTCAAAGTAAATATGTTAGGTTAGACAATGTTAGAAAAAATATAAATAATTTTTTTTTTAAAATAATATTAAATATATGAACACCTGCAAACTACAAATTAGAAGGATAAAAATAAAATATAAAACATAACACATAAAATCCTACACATAAAATATAAAAACTTGTAATTAGTATTTTTAATATAAATTTTAAAATATAGATCAGTTAGCTACTAAATTTTTAGGGGTTGTCAATAACTCCATAAATCACATATATGAAAAAAATTATGTCCAAAAATTTAATAAAAAAAAAGTTATCAACTTTGTTCTAACCTTCTTACCAGAAAAATAAAAAAACAGAAAGTGATAGTCACTAAAACAGCTATAACTTCTAAACTATAAAGAATTTTTTTGTGAAATTTTTATATCATATCCATGATATATTTATATATATATTATTAAAATAATTTAAATAAAAATATTAAATAAATAAATAAATAGTTATAACTTTTTTATTGGTTGTTTTTACTAAAAGCAAAAATAACCAAAAAAAAAAAATCAAAACTATGAAACACAAAAAAGTTTGTAGATTGCGCTCTCATGAATATGGTCCCAATGGGAGTGACATTATGTGAAATAGGAATTTGAATAATAATAATAGGAGATTAGTATCATGTTAGTGAATGAAACCAAATTAAAAACATACTAAACTAACATCTTCATGCCTAGTTACTAGGGTGAACTTAGTAATAAAGATAAATGACAAACACAACTAAAAAGTAAGTAAAAACAAGAATTCCTTCACCTTCTTTGGATGCTCCAAATAACTTTGTAGTATTGGATTGTTTTATTTTGTGCTCATGAAGTCCTTGGCAATGGAAGCTTAGCTACCTCCATCTCTCCTTGGCACATTTGGCTTTGGCTTGGCTTGGCTTGGAATCAATGTGGCATAGTAACACTAGTTGCTTGAAGCTTTTAGAATCAATTATGAATTATAACTTTTCAAAAATTAATATTTTAAAGATATTTGATCATAATAAATTTGTACCAAAATATCTTAGAAATGATGTTCATGGCCTCTCTATTTATAGATTTTTGAAAAAAGCTAGAATCACCCTAAACCATCCATCTCAAGATTGAGATGTGTGGCTATGGATTAATCCAATTATGTAATTAAAATTGATAAATAGGCTCATTAATATTTGAGATAAATGATAAATTAAGAGACATGGAGGGCTTTGATGAGGCATGGGAGGTATGAATCTTGATATTTATGGCATTTAAGGCCTAGGGATGTTTTCCCAAGAAATGAGGTCACCTGATGATGCAGATATTCAATATTCATTTCCAAAATAAATTATTCAACAAGTTTTTATGGAATTATTTATTATAATCTAATTTTTTTTAATTATCTCTTAAGCATGATTAAGCACTTTGTGCACAAATTACTCAAATTGATCAAAATACCTTGTTATTGGTCCAAAATTTGACTGAATGGAAATTAGAAGGCAATTTCAAATGCATTGGATCCATTATCCCATTTAGGATATTATCAACATCAAATAATAAAGGCATGTGTTTTTTGCAAGATATTTGATAGGAAAGAGCAATCCAGAGCACCTAGGTGCAAAATTGACATTTTGACTCGAAATGATCTGATCAAAATTAGCTATCCCATAAATTGCATTGCCCCATTTAATGATACTCTGGCCAAAATTGGTAATTGAATATATCAATTTCAACTCATTTAATGTGCTTTAGTGTTTTAGGCCAAATTATGCATTTTGGTGGAAATTGGTCAAAACCTTGATTAGAGGTCATCGGTCCCAGATGTAGGTGTCTATAGAACATATTTTTTTCATTGATATCTAGGTCTTCATTGGTTTTGAATTTACCGTGTCCACTCAAATTGAAGCAAGTGGTTGTCTCTAACTACTTTGTAGTAAAGAAGTTATCAAATGCTTCAACATTTTGAATGATTTCTTTCGTTACCCACATATCCATTGAGATTTCCATTTCACCACCCAAAAAAAAAAAAAAAACTTTTCTTATGATAAATAAATACACCACAATTATATTCAAAACAAATTAAAAACATAACATTCATATAGCATTTATTAAATATGTTATGTTTATAAAGAAACAAATTGTAATGTCATTGATTGAAAAACCTAGAGGTCATCGAGTCTTCAAGTCTTTTTTTTTTTGGTTTTAACATTCGTTAGATATTATATTTCTCTTGATATCGTTTCACCTCTACCCATACATAGTAAATAAACATGTCATTGACATATTATAAAAATACACACATTAATTTAATGAAATATAAAACACTAACAGACATGTGGTGGCCATGGGGTCATGAAGGTTTCTATTATTCTTAAAGTGTCCCAGTGAAATCCATCAATGCGTTGTAAATTAAAATACACTTTATACCTCAAATCTCCTCTTTTTCCTACTCAAAATAAATAAGCGTACTAGTGATTGCATAATTTAAATAAAGCGTGAATAATACATGTAAAAATGTAAAATATAATTTTGAAGCAAAGAAACTTAGTGTTTTTAGAGGATTCAAGGGGTTAAAGATAATTTACAACACAACTTAAATCTTTGTATCCAAAAATAAAACACAAAGAAATTAGAATATAGTCATGGGGTCATGACATCACACAACACAATTTACTATTTGAAACGAAGTGAGCTCTTTTTGAACGTATTAGTATATGGAATTTATTTTAAATTATGGTTGGGTCTATTTGATATGAGGGTTGCAAGGGTCTCAAATGATATGGAATAAAGCATAAACCTTTGACATTGGATAAATGTCAATATGACCACTATAAACTTAATGTTTTTCAAGAATTATTTATGGGTTTATTGTGTGGCCAATTTTATTAAATCATAACATAATCTAGCTTACACCATAGATCAAACTGTGGATGCACTATGAAGATGAAATTAATTAAGAAAATATAATATTTTTAATTTATACTTTTATGTCTTTAGCTCTGGTTAATGCACTAAACCAAATATATATTCGAACACATCCGTAGACCATAAAAAATAAAACTTACTCAAATATTGATGCTATAATTTAAACTAAATCCAATGACTATTTGCAAAACTCAAATATAATAAATAGAGTTTATACTTTCACATTCTATAATATTATATACATTTTTCTATAAAAAAAAATTGTGTGATACTTTTCAATCAATATATGTTGTTTCTAACCATATCTTTAAATGAATCTTACATGATGATAATATTTTTAAAATATTTTCATAAACCACCTTTAACTATTACCAATAAATAAATAATTTAAAAATTATTTATAGATAAAGCAAGTACTAAATCTTGTCATAGCTTTTGTTTTATATATGTTATAGGCATATTGTTATGTATGGATAACTTGTATGAATTTGGAATTATTGAATGGTTGTGGTGAAATTTGAAGTTTGAAATCATATTTATATATAATCATGCTTGCAATATATCTATTTAGTGATTATCTTGTTAAGCAATTAAGATTATTTGTAAGGTTTTGGCACAACTTCCTACTCTCTTTAAATTGGGTTGGTTTGTTTATGTCTTACAGTTTTATTATTTCTAGCCATTAGATATTGATCACATACATTAGTTTTGTTAAACTTTTTTTTTTTTCATTCATAAATAAACAAATAATCTATCTCATTTCAAGTATATATCAAAATTATATTGAAAACCCTCTTATAATATTTCGTTAACATTTTTATTATTATATATATGTTTTATCGGCTTTAAATTTCATTATATATTTTAAAAAAACTGACAAAGCAAAAGAGCTAACTTACTAGCTTGTTTATGTAAAACCCAAACCAAATCCTAACTGATTTATTCTTGTATAATTTGTTGATTTATGAGTCATGAGTTTGAAGCATGCCAAATTTCAAAATAGAAAGGAAAAAGTCAAATAAGCGAGCATGAATGTACTATTTTAAACAACAACATTTAAAAAAAATTAATATCCATTTATCTCATTTAATTAATTATAAATTATTTACATTGTGATGTTTAATTTGAAAATAACATATTTTTTTCTTTAAAAATACGTGTAGAGTAGGTGGGTGCCCTTGCATGACGATTATTACCAAAATACAAAATGGTTATGAGAGAGGTCATCATAAACATGGATCGATTTATTTTTATTATTAAATAAATATAAAATATTTCTTCCAGTGACATAGCATAAAATAAAACATTGGAAGGGAAAATTGGTAGACGGGAGACGGACCGCACCCTACTGCTAGCCTACCCTAACCTAATTGCAATTGAACAGAAATATTATATTATATCAGCCCTGGTTTAAATTTAAAAATCGCCATTCAAACTTAAATGTCAAACGCCTCATTTCAAGATTGTATTAAATACACATAAAAGCAGCACTACTTGTTCCATTGGGATGGTGGGTCGTTCAATTCTGGAATGTCGTCTATTTTATCTTCTCCTCACATTCAGAATCTCGGGTCGATTAGGTTGTGTAAGGTCAGTCAGCTTAAAAGTTCCTCCTCAGGTGAAGTACGTATAAGAGGGACACATCCCCAACAACATTCGGTAATCATTTCGAAACGAATTTGATGTTATAAAAGTCTTCGTCAATCTCACATTACATTACTCATTTTCCAATTCCAAGCTAATCTTAATTAGATTTGCAGATGAAGATGCAGCACAGCAATATCATGTTTGCTGCCGCAGCCTTAATGGCGTTCAACTGTATGGTTATAATTCAGTTGAGCTTCACTCCGGCTGTAATGGCAGTAGCGCAGGGAACACGAGTAGGTTTCTACTCGTCCACTTGTCCCAATGTGGAGTCCATTGTTAAATCCACCGTTGAATCACATTTTAACTCCGACCCAACAGTTGCACCAGCCCTACGCAGACTCTTCTTTCACGACTGATTCATCCAGGTACTAAACGTTTTATTTTCAACCCGTATATAATCTGAATTATAAGGGGTAACAACATAGTTTGCAATTGAAATATTTCAGGGGTGCGACGGATCCATATTGATAACAGGTCCGTCAGCAGAAAAAAACGCTCTCACAAATCTTGGGTTGAGAGGATTCGATGTTATTGAAAAGTAGAAGCTGCATGCCCCGCCGTCGTTTCTTGCGCCGACATTCTCGCGCTCGCTACGCCTGATGCAGTCGTGCTGGTATTCTCTACACTTTCTATTTAATTTAATATAGAGACCAAAATTGTTTTAATTAAGTTTATGTGCGGTGACTAAATGATAAAGATGGTGGGTTTTATTTATGAGATTTTGTGTTTGAGTTTTTTTTTAATTAATAATTGATACTTCAATTTTATTTTATTTTTTAAAATTTTACTGAAAAAATTATTAATTAAATTTTATTTAAATTATTAATTTTTACCATTTTAATTATATGTTATTAGCTCACTTAAAATGAGCTCCATGAATTGTTATTATTATTTTATAATATAAAGTGATTATACAACATATAAATATTTATTAGTTTGTTAGTAGATTAGTAGAGTTCGATCAATGAATTTAATTTAAAACTTTTTATTATCTCATAATTTTATAGACAGTTTGAAATGAAATGGTATTTTATATTTACATGTCTTTTTTATTATAAAATAAATGTTAATTATTTTTTCCCTTTTTCATAAATTAATATTATTTTTTTCATAATTATAAAAATGAAATGGAAGGTTATTTTATATTTAGATGTTTAGGGTCATTCTTTTATTTTTTCATAAATTAATATAAATTTTAATGGAAAGCTATTTTGTTTTTAGATGTTTTTGGGTTATTCTTTTATTTCTTCATAAGTTATATAAATCTTTTATAACTTATAAGGATAAAAGATATTATAAAATAAATTAGATGATATTATATATAGAATTTTGAATTTAATATTTTGAATTATATTTTGAGTTTATTGTTAAGGAAAAATTTAAAATGAGAGATATTGGATTATTATTTTCAATAGATGTTTAAGTTTGTCAACTATTTTTTTAAAGCATTTTCTTTTATAATATTCTACATTTTTTATTCCCTTTATCTTTTTAAATCTTTTCTTTTATTTCCCTTATTTTTTCCCACAATTTTTTATATTTCAGAATTGAATAAAAAGTAAAAAAAATTGTGATTATTTCCTCTTAATTGCTTCTCTCATTCCCCTTATTTCTTTTTTAAAATTAAGGAGAAATTATTTCTTCATTTCCCTTATTTCTTCTCCATAATATCCTACACTTCTTCTAAATTGCTTCATTTATTCCCTTTATTTCTTGTTTAAATTAAATAGAAAGTGTTAAGGTTATGAATATGAAAAGATCCATAAGAAATAGGATATAATTTATTTTCATATATTTTCTCACAAGTTCATGCCCTTTCTTAATTTTTTCTTTTGTTCCCCTAATTAGAAAGTGACAAGGTTGTTTTTGATAATATAAGGTGGCTAAACAAGGGGCCGAACCCTTACAAAAAGCAGAAAAGCCATAGAGGCAACCAGCACAAAAAGTGCCTCAAAACATAAACATCACAGTCTGTTATCCCAGCAAAAATAGAAACTATAAACTAAGATAGTTATAACAGAGTAGCAGAGTATCATCAAAATAGAAGCAAAAACTAAGGAGGTGAATTCTCTTCTTGCTTAAACATGGATTTAATAAGATCATCCAAATTTGCAGAGTTCTCATTGTCAGCAGTAACAATAGCACCCAAGTCCTGCAACACATAAATGTTAAGGAAAATAGAATTCCAGAGCACAGTAGAAAGGTTTTATTCCATTTTCTAAATGTGACCCCTCAGGACTGCAATTTCAGATCCCAAGCCAGCATCAATTTCTATTTCATCATCAACTTCTTCCACAAACATCTTTTTCGCTTTGCCAACATTTTCTATAGAATCAGCAACATCCTCAGCAATAGCCTCTAATTATTTAGTCTCCTACTTTCCCTCAACATTTGCAGAGATTTATTGAACATCCATGTCCTTGGCCCCATCACCCTGAGTGGATTCATCAGAGGCACTCTCACAGTAGTCGATAAGCTTAGCCTTGGAAGCAGGTTTGCCAACAATTCGCACTGACTGCCTAACTCCTGAGGAGAAACCCTCTTTAATAGCCTTAGTAGATGAATGAGACTTGCTACCTTGACCCACGAGGTCCTACAGGGATTTTTTGGGCTCCCCACAGTAGCCCCCATAGTGCCCGCTTCACCAGCATATGTCTTCCTCTTCTTGTACTTCGTACTCACAGTAGAGCCTGGAGTATCTATGGGAATCTCCTCAGGAGTAGAAAAGGAAACTTCTTTTGTCTTAGTAGAAACAAGGGAAGGGCATGGCTCTTCAACAACATCGGTAGCATTAGGGTTAGAAAAAATTTTCCCACTATTAATTTGAATGGCCTTAGAAGGCTTAAGGGCAAGATGGAAATTATAAAGATATAAGATAAGGCCCTAATGAAGGGGGATAGGTTTCTTAGCAGGTTTCTTAGCCATTTTAGCTCTAACCCTAAGGACAGAATGCTCAAGGGAAGAAATCAGATAAAAAGGAAAGCTAATGTGTGCATTTCATTAAAAATGATTCAGAAGGGGAAGATGATAGTTGTAAAACCTGGTGAAGCACCCCTCCAGGGTGAAATACTTCATCAGGAGAAAAACACATGCCATCCCAAGGCTCAGGTAGCTTGGCTCGATCAAATCCGCCTGGTAGGGTACTAGTTCTTCACCTTCTCCAAGAAAGAGCTTCTGACTAGAAAGGTCCACAATTTTAGTTTTCTATTACAGTTTAATCCCCTGAGTAGACATGTCAGTAGCCATAAAAATCACATTCTCTAAAATCTCAAAACTAATTCCCCCCATAGAGACTCATCAGTTTTGTCGAGACCTAGCGAATCATTCAGAAAGGTTTTCATCATACATGTTGAGCCTCTCTAAATAGGGGCTAATCCCACCATCTTTGCAATAGTGTCAGACCACCAGGTTGTCTTTGAACTCTCAACAAGAAATAGGTTCCGTTCGGATTCTATCACCACCCATGTTGGACTTATAGAATAGATCACAAAAACCCCAAATTTTCACAGTCGTATTTGCAGTAACTTCAATCCCTTGATCAAGGATATTGATAATGCTGATGAAACAACACATAAATAAGGAACACCATACAAAGATGACACTTACTCATCCCATGATTAAACATAATTTCATGACAATCACCATAATGATGAAGTAGTCCACTTGCCTTATCAAAGGGGCATAATGAAGCAAAAATGACAATCGAGAAAGTACAAAAAAACCCATACTCCAAGATACACATCAACACCCTTTGAAAGGACTAACGAATTGAGCTATCTTTCCAATAGATCTGACTCATCCTTAACACGTCACTTCCTTTTGAATGAGATCCCTAATATTTAAAGGGATGTGATCAATTTGGTGCCAGCATCGCCAATTTGAATATTGTTGGCCAAGTTCGGCACAAGCATCTGCAACACCATTGCCCTCACGATAAATATGTGAGATGTCTACCCTAGTAATCTTCTGCAAGAGAATTTGTATATCCCTAATAATATCTTTCAGCTTAATACCAGTAGTCGACACGTTGTTAACCACATCAATAACCATTTTAGAGTCCCCCTAAATACTCAAATTCTTGATACCAAGAGAGATAGCCAATTTAATCCCCCATAGAAGAGCAATTGCTATAGCATAATTATTTCTTTGATAGCCCAATCCACTAGCATAGACAACAATCATCCACCCTTTGTCATCTCTTATAATCTGTCCCCCACTAGTTTTACCATCAGCCTTAGAGCCCCATCAAAGTTAAGTTTCAACCAGTTAGGCTTCGGGGGATTCCATCTAGTATTGAGTCTCTGTAACATTTTGAAATTATTATGAATAGGAATATGATTTATGATCTTCCAATTAGCCACAATTTGTTCCTCTTCATGAGTCAGAGGTTTCTCTGCAGTGCGAATATGGGCATTAGTGACACTTTCCATTAGAGTCTTAACAAAAGTATGAAAAACCTGAGAGGCATCTCTAGCAGTATCCCTAAAAATTCTATGGTTGCGCTCTTTCCATAAAGTCTAGCTCAAATAGGGTAGAGTTTGTTTCCATAACTCAAGGAGCCAGGGATGAGAAAAGGTAGGATACCAGCTGTTAATAACTTCCTTAATGTCAGAATTATAGACCCACTGAATGCCAAAAAATTTTAGGATTATGTCCCAAACTTCCCTAGAAAAATCACAGTGTATGAAAAGATGAGAAATAATTTCTTCCGTTAAGCAGCACAGATAGCATCTATTGACCAAGGTAAACCCTCTCTTCTATAAGTTGTCTTGGGTTAAAATTTTGTTATAAGCAGCAGCCCACCAAAACATGTTGATTTTCGGTAAAAGTTTATGGTTCCAAACTTTTCTCCATATCTCCTTTCTATGAACCTCAGGAACCATCAAATGATAAGCAGACTTGACAGAGAACCGACCATTCTTATCTAGCCACCAATACTGTTCATCCTCTCGAGGGAAGAGAGGGATTATGACCCCTTGAATCAACTGTTGAACATCCCAAACTCTAGGGGAGAGACCAAGACGATGAGCACAATAATCCAATAAATTTTTCTAGCTCTTATTGCCATTAATATTAACCATGTAATCGCAGACTTTATCTCCAAAAAATTGAGTAGCAATGCCAGTAATTTCTCCGTAATCCCCCTGTGTAATAAGAGCCTTATCTTTTATCCAAATGTCATTCCAAAATTTAATAGACATGCCATTTCTCAATTTCCATCTAATCCCTTGCCTAAGAAGACTTCTAGATTTCAACATTTTATTCCATATCACAGATCCCTGGGGTAACCCTGCCTGTTGGAGAAAGTTGGAGCAGTCAGTAACATGTAGATATTTGGCTTGCATGATTTCCCCCCAATCATTATGGGATGACAAGGTTGTTATTTCTTCTTTAATTAAAATTTAGTAGAAAGTGACAAAGGTGTGGTTATGATAAGATCTTTGAGATATATTTTATTTTTATTTTTATTTTTATTTGTTTTACATATATTTTCATGAATTCATGCCTTTTTTGTCTTCAAACTATGTATTCACCAATACCCAAATGATGTGTCCCCCTCACACCACAACAAGTGAGACTCACTTATCTCATAAACCACCATTTATCTTTTTAGTGAACATTAATGTCATTATCAATGTTATAAGTTACCTTTGTCTCATAATATTTATCAATATTTTAATTGTTGTTACAGAGTAAAGGAAGCACCTGGAGTGTTCCAATAGATAGGAGAGATGGATTGGTTTCATCTTCATCAAATGCAATGAATATGCCAAGACCCTCTGACTCTATTGATGTTTTGAAACAAAAATTCTCCAATAAAAGCCTCAACACTCAAGACTTTGTAACTCTAGTTGGTGAGCTAAATCATGTTTACATCCAACACTCTTTAACCAACATGTCATAAAATTTTCCCTCATTAAAACCTTGAAACGATTTATAAAAAACATACCAATCTAATTTATAAACTTAACCTGAGTTTAATTATAAATTATCAACTTAATTTTTAAAAAATAAAGATTGTATGATCTTTTATTAATTAAAATTGTAAATTTATTTAATAAATCATTAAGAGTAATTGATTATCACGTAATCTCGAATATTTTGAAATGTAATTTTAAATTGCATATTTGTCCTCAATGCATGGTCACTTTTCTCTCCTTCATCCAAATTCTGAAACATCAATGGAAATTTTTTAAAACATTAAAACTTTTAAATCTCTAATGCTCATTATTATTATTTGGACAGGAGGGCACACAATTGGTCAAACTGATTGCCATTTTTTCAACTATTAGCTTTACAACTTCATAATAGATGGGGAGGATGATTTGAAAATTAATGTAGCATATCTGAGCTTGCCCCAATCGGCATGTCCTTCTGACGGTGACAGATTGAAAAGAGTTGCACTCGATAAAGGAAGCCAAACTAGTTTTGACACATCTTTTTCCAAGAACATGAGAGATGGAAATGCAGTGTTTGAATCTGATTAGAGACTCTGGGCTAATAATTCAACTAGACCTTATGTCAGCAAGTTTGCAAAAACATTATTTGGATTTGGTTTAGATTTTACACATGCTATGATCAAGATGAGCAGCATTGGAGTGAAGACTAGTTCAGATGGTAAGATTCATAAAGTTTGTTCAGATTTCAACTAAATCCATGTCAACCTTGATATTACTCTAATAAATAAAAATAATAATACATCGATATATATATATATATATATATATATATATTAACTTTTCAATATTTTTCGTAAATAATTTAGTATTGAATAAAGGCCATTTTGTTTTACTATAATGCACTAGTATATATCAATTAATAAAAAAATGATATAATAAAATATGAGTCGCATGAAATTTTGGTCACAAAAGTTGTCATAAAAAAATTTAATACTAAATTATTATTAAAATAATATAATAAAATTTTAAGATAAGTGTAAAATTTATATACGTGATAGCACCAAAAGGAGGTGGTGGCGGATCATATCTATGAGAGTAAACAACTCAAGAAGAAGGCTCTCCCAAAGAAAGATCTAGGACAACCCATATATCGTAAAAATTCCCATAAAAAAATTTAACTACCAAATACATATAAATTATTGTTTTATTTATTTTTATTTAATAAATCAAATGAATTTCTATTTTCCTTTGAATTATAGACAATTTATTATTATCCAGCTTAATAATGGGGTTGATCAAGAGGGTGGTAAGAATTTATTAATCTTATCTGATTTATTTTATTAAATTAAACTCTGATGCGGTGACAAAAAACAACCTAGATTTGACTCGAAGAGGTTATGTGTTTATATATGTAATGGGTCAACCATTATTAATCATTACGATTAATATTGGCACTAGGAAAAATAACCAGGGAAATGTTTGGCCTCGTTAAAATGTCTAAAAGCAACTCATTTGAAGGGTTGAAAATATCTTATAATTGAAGGAGATTGTCAAATTTGGAGTAATGGTATGAATATAAGCAAGATTGAATCATGAAAACCTCATGCTCTTTAAGAATAACACCAATGGATAACAAGCTAGTTAGAAGAAGTAATATTTTTACACATAAAGAGAGTAGAGAACCAAGTAGCTGACAACACTACTAACCTTAGAGTACAACTCATTTCATCTAGTAGTATTTCAAATTAGGTTTGGAATTCTAATCTTCCTATTTTTTTGAGAAATTTATTGGTCATTGATGTCATGACCATCTCCAATTAAGATACAATAATTAGATATTAGAACCTAGAAGAGTTTATTATTAACTTTATTTATTGTGTGTTCTTTATCTTTCTTCTCTAATTTATTGGGAATTGATGCCATGATCATCTCCAATTAAGATACAATAATTAGATATTAGAACCTACAAGATAATATTCTCTCTCTCTCTCTCTCTCTCTCTCTCTCTCCTCTCTCCTCTCTCTCTCTCTCTCTCTCTCTCTCTCTCTCTCCTCTCTCTCTCTCCTCTCTCTCTCTCTCTCTCTCTCACACACACACACACACACACACACACACACACACATGCATACACCCTTTGTCCATTATATCTTCCCTTCAGTCACAAATGTTGAAGTGATAGCTTAAAAATCAAAATGATATATATGAGACAAAAATTACGTATGAAGTCCATGTGATTATGTTTCAGCTGAAAATAGAGAGCGAAGATGGCCAGTGACAAGTACGTAGTAGGAGACAAGTGCATAATGCATTGTTGCCATCCTACTATGACTTTGTCAGATTGATTGTATATAAAAATTTCAAATTAAGAAAACTTATGATATGTATGAATATTGTTTTGAACTGTGATTTTTTTTGTCACACACTCAGATGTACATTTTGATAAGCATTATCTATTGAAAATATACTATGTACTAAAATAGAGATAAATAACATAAGTAAAGACATATCCAACAACCTCAAAATATTCCTACAGATCCTCATTTTTTATTTTTTTTAAATATTTTGATTTTTTTTATATTTTTAGAATATATAAATATTTTTGTCTTTGTGCATATTTGAAAATATAAACATGCATAACTAAAAATTGACAAAGATAGGAAAATAAACTTGGATCTAAAACTAGAAGTGGGGCAAGGGGAGATATTTTAACAACCCTCAACAAGGTGATGATGAAAATCATGGCAAGGAAAAATTCATATAATATTCCCCTAATGTAAATGTAGTATAAAAAATATGGAAAGCACGGTCATGTAAACATATGAAAAGGTAGGTAGATGTGAACATGTAATTACATGTGAGATCTTAGAGCATGTATAGATGTGCAATAATAAGAATATGAATTTCCATTAAAGATATGTATATTGAAATATTAGGAAGATGGTTTTTTTGGGTTGTTCAAATGGGGTTGAAGCTTGAACAAAGGAGTAAGTTCTCCAAAAGGAAAATAAAATCAAAGGGTTAGAATAATAAAATATGAGTAACATAAAAACTATGTACAAGTAGGTACTAGGTGAGCATGATTAACCAATTATTTGGGTAGAATAAACCTCCCATGAAAAGCATAATTAAAGAGTGTATTCACCCACCTTAGATTCCAAAAAAAAACCAATTGAATAGGCTTTATTTGTGCCAAATTTTATCATTCATACAATCATATTTGTAGTAGATCCTTTAGATGAAACATGTTTATCGGTGGGTTGAGTGATTGCAACTGTATACTCTATAAAAATTATAACCATTTCACTATCTTTCTTAAAGGTAAGGGAATCATAACTCTTAGTGAGTATTACACACATTGATTATTGCCATGATTTCCCAAGGATTTCATTATATTTTTGCAAATTAGGATCAATATGAAAATATCTAGAACATGATTTAGGATCCAATGTGATTGGTAGGGTAATATATTTGATACAATGTGTGGGACCTATATCTTCATGAATATGTTATGTCATATCCAAGAGATTTAAAAAATAAATAATACATATGTTTGCCTTTTGTAAGGAACTACAACATTATCACACTATTTTCTATCTATGAGAGTTTATTAGAAGAGGATCCAAATAAGAATACATATACTTTAATTTTCCTTGGTGATCAAATTTATAAGATTATTCTTTGTGTAATGCATTAGAGCTCCTTTTCTAGGAAATATCTTTTTGAATAGATTACAATCTTATTACGATTTTGGATTTTACCTTGTGTGAGCAAGTACCTATTTGCCCTACATTTTCTCCTTAGAATATGTAATCATTTTATGATTAGAATTACATAAATTTATAGAATGAGAAATATCTTGTGATATGGTATTTCAAGCCTTTTTGACCACTTGTTGATCAAAATTTTTTACTTTAGCATTATCTTGTAGAGGAGGGATAGCCATAGATTTACCAACTCTAGTCTATGTAAATAAAGAATGAGATAGATTGTCATCTTAATCAATGGGGTTAAAAGATAATTTTCACAGTTTCTCATATGCTAACTCTTGTGTATTCTCATCATCACTATTGTATTAATATTCTATTTTGCAAAAATAATATTCTATATTTACCAAGAGTGGTAATGTGGTATTGACTTTTATAGAATTTGTAAGTGTTTATTCTTACTTGTGTTCTTTTCCAATATACTCTTCAAGTTTTGTAAATGTGTGTTCTTATTGTGAAATTTATTGAAGAGGCTCCTCATATGTTGAGGATAAATTTTTTTTAGAAATTAACTACTTTATTAGATTCACCCACCTCATAAGTATGCATTTATGTAATAGAAATTGGGTTCTCAGGTGTGTTGATGGCTTGTTTGACACACCAAATTTAGGAGGGATGGGGAATATCCAACTTATCCTAAAAATAGATATGAAAATTTCCCCAAGATCTATATCTACCAAGTATTTATGGACTAGATCACTCAACTAGTCATTGTAAATTGTTCCAAACAAGAGGCCTTTGTTGGTTTTAAACTTGAAAACTCATGAAATCCACTTAGACTTATCTTTCTTAGAATAACTAGCTCATTAAAATCTACAAGACACCAGGTCAACTGGTTATTACTTATCATTTATCACTTAGATTCAACAATGCATAAATAATGACAAGTAGGGTTGTTGTAATCTAGATAAAACTTGAAATCATTGATTGTAATATAGACTATTCTAAAACTAAGCTACCAAGAGTTATAAAAAAGATCAAAAGATAAAGGGTAGGGAGAAATAAAATATGAACCTACTTTGTAGAGGAGACAAATATGATTTTGTTGGGTAGATAAATCCCTTGAGAAATCAAATCTATGTGTGGTCAATGAAGCATAACCAAAAATGAAGACAGTGTAGGGGTTTAAGGACATACTTAACTATGCAAAGAGAGGGAAACAAATCCACCATATACACTACACAAAATTGATATCAATTCATGAAACTTTCAGATAGTGAATAATTCATGAAGCACTAATTGAGATTCATCATATACTCAAGTGAGTTGTAGAAATACATCCAAGCAGTCTCAACTCATGTAAATTAAAAAAAATAAGAAAGTAGGAAATACACAAGGGAAAGGGGAAAAAATCACCTAATATTTTGTCTAACTATCTCTATATTATCATTTGATCAAACAACCAATCCTTATTACAACAAAGTCCTTTTGAGATTAGATTTGATCAGGGATCCTACTCAATCCCCTAATCATAAATATTGGTAGCCATGATGATTGAATTCATACTAAATTCTAGGTGGCCGAATGTCATTGAGATATTCTCAGGATAGTCATTTGTCCACATTATGTTCAATTAGAGTCCACACCTCATTAAGGCAAAATTTTATCTTTTGTGGTCCTCACTTGATCCCAATGTGCATGCCATGACTTTATTAAACACCAATTCTAAACTTATGTTGAATTTGTCATTTTATTATCAATCTTCCATTATTAGATTGGTCACAAATTAATTTTGTAGATTAGATTAAACATAGTCCATTCTTAGGATTTGCCAGTTTGATGGGTTGGGATGGCCATCAATTTTGATTTCATATATTAATGACAAGGATTCCAGTGTGTTCTTTGTTGGAAAGCTCATGTCACATGGTTGCACCTCACTTTGTAGCTACTCAATTAGGGCTCTAATTATGTTGACTACTATGTGGATTCAATGAGAAGAGATTTAATCCATGGCATCATCTCACTCACTTAAGGGCTTGAATATGTGTTCAAAGTGAACAAACTATCTTGGGGTTGTGGTGAAGTGTTATTTTACCATGTGGCATCATCCCATTCACCTGTTTAGTCTCCTACATATTCAGATTCTATTGATTATCTCAGGGAGGTAGTGGGGTGTGATTTCAATAGGTAGTAGCATCCCACTCATATGGAAAGTCAGGGACCTGGCTCAAAATTATAAAGGACCTATGGAATTTATTCAATGAGATTTGGACAACTGGTAACATCTCATGTACTTAAGAGATCATTGAAAATGAAATATGCATGAACTGTCCAAAGGATGTGGGGAAACTAGATCATAGCGCTTGGCATCATCTTATTCATTTGGATACCCAAGGACTTTGAAAATTGACCAAGTATAAATATTCATTTGGCCAAGCCTAGGTCCAAAAGTAGAAAGTGACTTACATGTGGTAGATCTAAATAAAAAGGGTGCCTACAACAAAAGGCAACAATTAAATTTTGAATTTGAAATAAAAATAGATAAGTGAAAATAGTTAAAATTAAAGGCAAAGGCATACAATTTATTTAAAATAAAAAAGGCCCTTTACTAAACTCAAATCCAAATTTAGCCTAGGTTAAGTGAGGTGACTAAGTCTATAAATGAAGTGATGCAAACACTTAGTCTTTTTTTCTTGAAATTAAATGACCATGGACCAAATTGCTAAGGAAAAGATGCAAAATCTCTAGAAAACAATTTGATAATTTGTAGAGATCAAAGTCAATTTTACCTAAAAGGGAAATTTGAACCTATTTCAAAACATGCTTAAAAATAGCTAGAACTCTTTAGACTTAATCAAATTCAAAAAATTAAATCAAAGAATTTCTAGCTGTGATTTTTAGACCAAGTTCTTATAATGATGATTTATTATCTAGACTTGGTTAAAATAATGAAGCATATTCAAAGTTTAGATTTTCACATCTATCAACTCTATATCACCAAAAATAGAAATTTAAACAATAAAAATCCACATCTCCTCTAAGACATAAGACCAAACTCTGGAAAAAAAGAGGTTCCATGATTTTTGATAAATTTAGGGCATGTTATGCAAGCAAAAATAAGGTGCATTTAAATGGATTGCATCTAATTGTGTTATTTAACATATTGAAATGGTTTATCATTTACAAGAATTATATACTCATGTAAATTATGTAAAACTTTATGCACCTATGAACTGTAGAAGTTATAGCTCCCATAGAATGAATCCAAGGTTTCCCAATTATTATATATTATATTTTAATTGAGCAACAATAACTTAGAATATAATAAAGACCATTTTAGGACCTATGAGTATATCCAATGTGATGATTTCAAGTGTTGATGTTGGAGTATTATCAAAGTTATTTATAGGTTGCTCAAATTCTTGAATATTTCTCTTATTTAAACCTAATTTTTTTATGAATTCATAACTATATATATTTATTCCAAAACCATTATCAGCCAAAACCTTCTTAACCAAATTCTCATAAATTTGAATATGGATGTGTATTTTTAGGGCAAAACCTCATTATCAAAATAAATAATACTATCTATATACACATAATATTTTCAAACTATATCAATTACTGATGCTTTTTCTTTTACAAGAAACTATCGAGTCTTAATATCTCTGAGTGCACACCTTAAAGGGTGCAGTAGGAAATAGGTGGGTAGATCATTGGTACTTCATATAATTATTTTCCCCTATAACACCACTTGTTATCTATGTAACCATCTCCTATACACTTCCTAAGCTTTGTCTCCTCTCTTCCACACTCTTCCAAGTAATTCACCGCCTTAGTTAGCCCCATTCTAAGCCTAAAACCATTTTTGACATTTAATGAACAATGTCAGCTTGGGCTGACCCTGTATTCTAATTGATATTTGTACATCACATGTCTAGGTTAGCCTTGACTAACCTAAACTAGGACCTAACTTTTTTTATCAAATAATGCTATAGAGTCAAATTAGGATGACCCTATTAGCTAAAATTTTAGAAAGGTTTGGGGTTAAATTCATCTATGTATACACATTCATTTCACTATTTATTAGTGAGAAAAAAGTTAATTATTCATTTGCACTTATTTACAATCTACTCTTCGACCATTCTACTTGAGGAATTATTGCTTAGGGTTTATACTTAGAGAAAAATCTTGTATTGTAAAAAAATTCTTGGATGTTTAGACCTATCTTAGTGATCCTTACAAACCACAACAACATTTTTCAAAGCACCTTTGGCCAAGGGAGAGATTGAGTCTTGACAAGTTCGTATTCAAGGTAAATATCTATAAATTTACTCCTTTATTTTAGTAAATAGAAGTAGCATAAGTAATGGGTTTTGAATTTTTATCTCTCTCCATGCATTAGGATTTTATACACACACACACACACACACACACACACACACACACACATAACTTAATTATAATTATTTAATGCATGTTTACTTTTTATGTTTATTATCCTCACTTTGTGCCACAAGCTTTAGTGAGCACTAGATTAGATTTTACTTTGCTTTGCATATACTTAGTGAATATAAAAACATAGGACCTAGCTAGAGTTATTGCACAGTGTTTCCTGACTAGAGGCTTTGAAACCCTCTGTAGTGATGTTATTGTGGAAAGAGACCCCTTAGTTAGGTATATTGAATCCATATTAGTCATGGCCTTGAATATATAATGTATCAATAAATGAAAGTGTAAGTAGGATTTCTCTTCTCCAAGCTAGGATTGATTAATACAACTACATTTTCCATTGTATACATTCTGATGAACTCGACGTGAATCAAACCCTTGAAGGTTTTCCTTCATACACTATTTTTATCATCATATTATATATTTTCATTTTTTTAGTACTATATCAAACCTGTTGATATAGTTTTAACAATCTATGCACATGTTTAACACACAGTTGTTCCAAAATGACTTTGTTATATTTTTGCATGTATTAGTCAAATATAGGTGATTGGATTGATCATCTCAACACATTATTCTTATTAAATTATAGGCTTTCATACATAGTTAAGCCATTCAAATCTATTCAAAGTTATTTTTTGGCATACATGTTTGCATACATATTCAAGCCAATCGACTATGTTCATATATTCTTTTTCACCACATAGGTTTTGTAAACTTGATCGACCTAGTTGACTCTATTCGTATAATATTTACATTGGAACTTGAGCAACACAACATAAAATTTTCAAACTAAGCATCTTCAAAACTACAAAGTTTCATCTTACCTTATTTATCATTTCAGTTGTTCATTTACAGTATTATTTTTCACAATTTTGTAATCTATAAAATTACAACCATACAACAAATTGGGTTGACTAGCTCAACATAATTTTGTATCCTATCTTCTTTCTAGAAGACACAGTTGACCTATTCAACTATGTTCTTCCAAATCTTGCTTTCACAAAATAGGATCGACCCTATCAACTCTATTATGTATTATTTACATATAGTGTCACCTGAGTCAACTCTATACTCTTCACAGTCAAAGAAATTAACCTATTTTTTTAGTAATTAGTTTACTTTTCATTTTAGTTGCTTTCATGCATAGAGTAACAAACATATATTAATTAGATGGTTTTTCAATTTACCGATTTAGTCACACTTTTTTCTCTTTTGCATGTACTCCCAAATCAATTTACATAAAAAACATTAAATATTTTTCTTACCAAGGTCTACCTACTTAGATTTAATCACCAAAGGGGAAACCAACTTGGTTTTTTAGTCAAGTATAAACACATAGTTGATGGTATATATTGGCAAAGCACCTGACACCCTTATCGCTATGAGATTTATGAAGTGATGGGTTAGGCCCATACACTAAGCCAATACCATCATCAATACAGATCCCTTTCAGCTTAAAATACTTAAAACTATCCATAGGTTGATTTTTAGTTCTTTCTTATAGCCAACTCTCCATCACATTAATTTCAAAATTTATTATAACTTAACAACATTTAGGAATGCCCAATTAGTTAGCATTTACATTCAAGTTCACTGCTTGCTCTTTGATCATTATATTTTGTATTACAAAACTTGCATTAGCTAGTGTTAGTGCAAGGTTTGTGTTGTGTGTTCCTATTAGATCAACCACATTGATTTAATTACTTGTGTGCTTCACTTTATTTTCTTAGCTATTATCTTTCAAATAATTTTCTATTTTTAGAACACTATCATCCTTGTTGACATAGTCTCTTACAAACTATCAATCTTGCTTCCCTTCGGTACATAATTTCCCTATACGACTGTGTATATTTTTTAGCCTATTAAATTTCCCCTTTGAAGTACATAGTCAAATTGTCTGATTGTGTATCTTTTTTATCTTTTCAATTTCTCCATTTGTAATACACAATCGACCCATATGACTATGTATCTTTTTAGCCTATTTCAATTTTATCATTTGTAGAACACAGTTGGGTAGTTCAACTATGTAATTTCCATCCAATTATGTGTAACTTTTCTACAGACTCTATTGACCCAGTAGACTCTATACTTATTAGCTGATACTATTTTGTGTTTGGTCGACTATGTCCTTATTTTTCTTCCTTACTTCTCAATTTTAGATTTTGTCTTCAATCATCAAGAAATCCCTTATCAAAATATTTTTAGACAAATTGAATCTATTTAGATGCTATATGGGATGTCCTTTTCTTTGTACCTTTGGTACCCAAGAGAATCTTCACTCTTGGAGCACTTTTTCTCATCCCCCATCTTTCAATTGAAATATGGTTCAAATCACTCCAACAGATGAGATTAATGGATCAGACCCTTTTCATACTTATCAAGATAATTCCAACCTTAGACATCTTACCACAGTATGGGGGTAATTGACACAAGCCTAACAAATAACTCCATAAAAAACCTTCTTAATACCAACAACCCACCTCCTAGCAATCTACCACCTAGCAACCCTCCCCTAATACTAATTTAGGGAATCCTCCTACCAACACCAACCCACCATTTGATACAACTCAAATTATTGCACAAATAGTGCAACAAATAAACATCATGCAAACATCTAACACCTCTCAAATGATGCAACTACAACGTCATTAGATAAACATGGCTATTCAACCTCCTGTTCTTATTCCCCAAAATAATCAAAATTTTATCCCTTCACCTCTTAAATATGTCATGGAAAACGTTATTCCCCAACTTGTCAAGCTCAATAATATGCTTTAATACATTCAAAATGATCCTTTAGCCCTTTTAATTGTATCTATTGATATTAGTAATATATATCTAACCATTAAATATGATGAGACTAAAGACCTTGCATCTTTTCTCAAAGCATTTAGTAATCTTTGTAAAGAGTGGATCCAAACTAATACCTTTGCCACTACTAGACTTTTAATTAAAAACTTCAACAACAAAGTATTAGAATGGTATAACCAAATTTTCCAACATTTTATATAAAAACTTGAGGATTTAGTCAATCCTTTAATTAAATAATTCCAACATAATGATCTTCCCAAAAATTTCCTTAGTCATTTCATCAATGCTAAGCAATCCCTTATTGAATCAACTCATGATTTTATCAAACAATGGAATTATTTGCCTTAGTCATTTCATGATCAATATGTGGATGTTAGGGCCATTTGAATGTTAGAACTAATACTAATATATAAACTAATATAACATTATATGTTGTTATAAGTAACAATAATATTTAAGGATTATTATAATATTATAGTGTAATTATATATATTATATATTATATAGATTATTTATTACTATTAATATATAATTTATAACTATAATATATTAAATTATTGTATTATATTATATTAAATAATATATTGTAATAATAATTAATATTTTATAACACAATACTATATTATTTAAATGATTAGATATTAATAAGAGTGCATTATTAAAGGGAAGGGGTTAATATTAACACACAATGGAGTTGACAGTTGGAATAAATATGGACAAGTTGATGGAGGCCGTAGCACGAGTGAAAATGTAGTAGCCATTAATGGAGGACTGATGAATTATTTAGATAAACAAAAAATGAAGAAAGCAATAAACAAGAGGAGCATAAGATTGATAAATATCATTGTGTTGAATGCTAGTGGGGTAAATCTACTACAATGATTTATATTATTGAAGAATTTTAAGGTTAAAGATGCAATGGAAAACTTAGTGCTCACAATCATTGTGCCCAAGTAGCCTAAGCCTTTACCCAAATTGAAATCAAATGACATGTTTCACTGACTAAGTGAATATATATGTATGATTGAGGCATTGATGAAATTAGCTTTGTTGGATGAGATATGTAGGGGATATATTATTGTTGTGTGTTGTGTAATTAGGATCTTAAAAATGGGAAATTTGCTTTATGAGATGAGATATGTAGGGGATATAGTATTGTTGTTTGTTGTGTAATTAGGGTCTTAAAAATGGGAAAGGGTTTTGTCATGTATGAAGTAATGTGTGCCTCTATTAGTTTTTACAGTCTCTTTGTATTTATTTTAAATGTTTATTTTTTATGATTTTTAATTAATTTTTTTTTAATATTTTAAATAATTAATAGTTTGAGATTTATGGTTTTCATAGTTTATAATTATTTACAAATAAATATTTTAAGAAAATGATGAATACTTATTTCTATTAATTTTTAAGATCCGTTGTTAGTTGCTACTATAACTATCTTTTCTAGATCGGGCTAGGCTATAGAGAATAGAAAGGATGATTGACCATCTCACGACCATACCCATAGATAGAGAGTCGACTGATGGTGATAGATGATGCTCGACCCCCTTTACGAAAAAGAGGGTGACACGATTGTTAATGAAGTAGCAACTAGCAACCGAACCCTATTTATCAAATTTTGTAATTTCTAATCTAATATCAAAAAAAATGTAAATAAATATTTATTATTTTCTTTTAAAAAAAAATATTTTAAATATAATTTTACATTACTTTTTATGTGATTAATTAAATTCAATTATATATATTCTTCCTTATTACCAATGTACCTTTTCCCATACATTAATCTCTAACAATCTGCTTGTTCTAGCTTTTCTCGTTATAGAATAATGCATCACCCCTAATATTAAAATAAAAAATAAAAACCATTTATAATTTTTTCTAATTAAATTTTGAGAAAATTTAATTTATTGAAAATCTAAAGTTTACCAACATTGAAATGAACAATGCACTTATTATGATTGCAAAGGTTACAGACGGCCATCTTGATAATGCTTCCGTGTACATACTATTTATTATATGAACAGCCTACCAAAAAAAAAAAAAAGATAATATGTAAAACAACCTTACACGTGGAAAGAATCCAATCCACCAAGACGTTAGACGAATCTAAGCTTGAGCTTCGCCATAGAAATTCCCACTTTTTCATCTAAACACTTATTATACATAACTGTTCTTGAGCATAAATGGGTTTAGTGG
Organism: Torreya grandis; assembly: GCA_037957365.1. Taxonomy (NCBI): domain Eukaryota; kingdom Viridiplantae; phylum Streptophyta; class Pinopsida; order Cupressales; family Taxaceae; genus Torreya; species Torreya grandis. Next base: position 2,282,673 of record JARHVA010001851.1, on the reverse strand, counting down.
AGCAAATCTGTTTAGTCGTAAACATGGTTGTCATCGGTGAGTCTCCCATTGGCTGTGACACTGCAAAAGTACCGAGTCGGCCATGGATCCTTCCAAGCCATGCTACGAACGAGTCGGCCATGAAATGATCATTTCATCCACTCACTCGACACATGAGGATGAGGATGAGGATGAGGATGATCATCATCATCATCATCATCATGATGTTGAGTGCAAACAGATTCGTACCGTACAAATCACATATGTTATTGGTGCACTCCACGGTGGAGAAAGTTGAGATAGATTTAAGTAGCCAACAATCCTCTCTCTTCCAAGTGCCTTGAGATTGGCGTGGTGAATACGCATTTTCTAACGAATACTAATAGTCACGATTAGGTTTCCCACTTCCAAATATATTCGGCATTTTAAAGTTTGATCGAGATAGAGAGGAGAAGGGAGATGCAGATAAATGTGTGGTTGGTTGTATGACGATGGATTATTTATTCTGGAGAGTTACGATTTAAACGTAGAGAAGGACGGCTATGTGTTGGCCTACACAATCAAAACATCCAAAGTTTTGAGGTTTGAGATGATGGATGTACGGTCTTCCACTTTAGAAATAGTTGCATTAGTGGAGCTCTTTATAAGAGTTTAGTACAGATTTCATGTTCATGACTTTTACTCTTTTTTTTCGTGTTATAATAAGGAGCATTCACATAGAATCATTGAATTATATAGAATATCAATATCTCTAATCATATTTTAAAAATAAATATATAACATTTTAGAAATAAACATATAATATATTAGAATGATGAATAACTATACATTTAAATTTGTGAGCTCTTTTAACTACGCAATCATGAGTAAGGAGCATCCAATTCATTAAAACTATTCAAAGCATGATTTTGGGATTAACTGCTAGACTCTCTGTGCTAGGTACCTAGAGGGGTTTTTACCCTAGTAGATGGATATAAGCAACCATCATCCTCACTGATCAAACTACAAACCCCTACTCATTTTTAATCTTATAACTCTTCAATTCCTTCCCTTTTTTCGATTTGTATATAGTTGATTGTTAGTTTATAAGTTATCTTTATTTCAATTTTTAAATCCATTAAATGTTTAAAAGGTCATATCCGCATATTTTTGTCCTTGCTTTCTTTGGTTAATCTACCTAGCAACCCAAAAAGTTGTAGATGTCTCATGTAACAAAGTCTAGTGAGGTGGAAGAGCCACTCAATTTAACATCATTTCAAGGAATACCAGCGCTATAAAGTATTAGGAAACCACACACTCTAAAACAACATATAAATAACAGAATGCAATAATAGAGATAATTAAATAGACAAAAAATACACAACATGCATGAGACAAAACACAAGATTCATGTGATAAAACCTTAGCAATCTAAGAAAACATTCACGATGCAAGATATCAAGCTTTATTAATTTCAAGATGAACAAATTACATGCAAACTTGTTGCGTAAATTACATGCAAACTCCACAAAGATAAATATACCTAATTGGCAAAGCATTGTTAGGATTCCTCATCCTAAAAATATAGTGAAAAATGTCATTAGGACTTTTCTTCTAAAAATAGAATTTGGTGGAATTCATCTTCCTAGAAATAGGGGTTTGACTCCTTGATTTTTTGCTTCAATGACACTGCCCTCGAACCCCCTGCCAAAGGGACTCCATAGGATGTCCTCTCCCCCTAGACCCCCCTGCAACAATAGTGGGATATAAACCGCACCACAAAAGGGTCCAAAATTTAACTTTGTTGTCACATATCTAACAATCTCCACCTTGACAACAATTTCCATCTAATATCTTGCCGACCAACTCATCACCTTTTCTGCAAGCCAAGAAAAGTTAAACACCATTTTAGCTTCTCTAGCAAAATTGGTTTTGTGAACATATCAATGCTATTTTCTTTTATGTGAACCTTTTCAAGTGCTACTTTTCCTTCACCAATCACGTGCCTGACAATATGGTAATTTACTAAAATATGCTTTGTCCTAATGTGATAAACTGGATTCTTGGCCAAATAAGTTACACTATGACTATCACATAATACCTCCATTTTGTATTGCTCTCTTCCAAATTCACCCAATAGGCCATTTAGCCAAATTGCCTCCTGATAAACATGATATGCAGCCACATATTCTATCTCAGTAGTTGATTCAGTAACAGTCTTTTGAAACTTTGACATCCAACTAATAGGTCCACCTGCAAATGTAAAAACATAACTAGATGCTAATCTTTTGTTCAGATCTCCTACAAAATCAGAACCAACATATACATAAATAGAATCACCAGTTCTATTATAAGTGATGAAATAGTTACTTGTGCCTTGCAAGTAGCAAAACACCCACTTCACTGCTACTCGATGCTCTTTACCTAGATTTGCCATATATTTACCAACAACTCTGACTGCATGTGAAATACTCAGTGTTGTACATACCATAACATACATTAAACTTCCTACTGCACTAACATATGGTACATGAGACATATATTGCTTTTTTTCATCACTACTAGGACAAACTTGAAGAAAGCTTTAAATGGGAAGAAAAAGGGATACTAATTGGTTTCACATACTTCATACTAAATTTGGTTAGTATCTTTTCCAAATACCTTTGCTATGATAACCAAAGCTTACCATTTTTATTGTCTCTATGTATCTCCATGCTTAAGAGTTGTTTAGTTGCTCCTAGATCCTTCATATCAAATGTCCTACCTAGATGAGCCTTTAAACTATTGATTTCTACCATGCTTTTGCTTGCTACAATCATATCATCAACATACACTACCAATATAATTAATGAGCCATTGTCCCAAAACTTGAAGTAAACACAATGATCATACTCACTCTTAACAAAATTTTGGCTCCCCATGAAGGAATCAAACTTCTTGTACCATTGCCTAGGTGATTGTTTCAGGCCATACAATGATTCCCTGAGCTTTCAAACAAATCCTTTTTGCTATCTTGTATAAAACCTTTAGGTTTTTCCATATATATATATAATATCCTCTTCTAAATTTCCATGAAAGAATATTGTTTTAACATCTAATTGCTCAAACTCCAAATCAAGTAAAGCCACTAATGCTAAAATAACTTGAATTAAAACGAGTTTAATAACTAGTGAAAAGATCTCATGGTAATCAATACCTAATTAATGTGCAAATCCTTTTGCCACCAATCTAGTGTTGTACCTTTCAACCTTTTCATCAACACCTATCTTTTGTTTTTAAACCCATTTGCAGCCAATAAGTTTTCTACCTTTTTTAAGTTCTAATAGGTATCATGACTTTTTCTTAGCCAAGGCATCCATTTCCTCTTGCATTAGCCTTTTCCATTTAGCACTATTTGTATCTTCCAATGCTTCTTGATAACAACTAGGTTCCCCATCATTATAAATTAAAGCAATTCAAATATTGAGACTGTACTTACTAGGAGGATCCCTGCCATGTAGATCTCCATACTAACTTTGGAGGTGTTTCCTCATGTTATGACCTTCACTTTAACTATTGAGGTGTTTCCTCAAATTACTGTAAATCTTCAACATTTTCACCATAAAAAAATGGCTGAAATTCCTCATTTTTAGAATATGAAGATGGCCCAATTTCAATTTTGACATGTTGATGTTTTGGTTCCTTTTTTCCTTTCATTTTTGCATCTAAATTTAGAAAAGATGATTCATCAAACTATACATATCTGCTAATGATAATCTTGTGGGTAGAAGGACCCCACACTCTGTATCCCTTAATACCATCTCCTTCACCATACCCAACAAAGATGTGATTCTTAGATCTTGGGTCTAACTTTGAACGTTGATTCTTAGAGTAAGAGCATAAGCATTACAACTAAAAATTTTCAAATATGAATAATCACATAGATGACCTATCCATACCTCTTTAGGAATCTTATAATTTATTACAATTGATGGTGAGTGATTTACTAGGTATCATGATGTATAAACTACTTCTACCCATAAATGCTTGTCCAAATTTGCATTGTTGAGCATGTCCCTTGCTCTCTCTAGAAGAATCCTATTCATGCATTCAACAACCCCATTTTGTTGAGGTGTATAACTGGTGGTTTTATGCCTTTTAATCCTAGCTTCCTTATAATAGTTATAAAACTCCAAGGATGTCAACTCACCTTCATTATCTGTTCTTAAACATTTGATTGAACTGCTGGTTTTCTTCTCAATCAAAGCTATAAACTCTTAAATACACTAAAAACATCAGACTTTATTTTTAGATAGTAGACCCGTATTTTTTTGGAGTAATCATCTATAAACGTAACAAAATATAATGATCCTTCATATAAAATTACAGGGGATGGACCCCACACATCAAAATGAATATAGTCAAGAATACCTTTACTTACATGACTTCTTGCACTAAACTTATGTCTACTTTATTTCTATAAAACATAGTGGTTGCAAAAATCCAAATCTAAATATTTTAAACCAGGAAGTAACTCATAATTTTTTAGTACCTTTAACCCTATCTCGATCATATGGCCCAAACTTATATGCCATAGATGAGAAGGATCTTCTAATTTTTTAGATACCATATTTGCTTGATTGATATCTACACTTCATTGTAATATGTAAAGGTTCCCAACTTTTAGAGCCTTCATTACGACTAAGGCACCCTTAAACACTTTAAGATCTCTACCTTGACCTATGAACTTATAACTGCAAAATCTAATTCACTCAAAGAAATCAAATTTTGTTTAAGTTCTAGTACATGTCTTACTTATGTTAGAGTCCTTACTATACCATCAAACATTTTAATCTTAATTCTACCAATCCCTTCAATGTTACAAGAAACGTTATTTCCTAAAAGACTAAAACTTCCATCAAGGGTTTGGTAAGAATAAAACCAACTCCTATGCAGACTCATGTGATGTGTAGCACATGAATCCAATAACAATTCATGATGATAAGAGGAAACATTACAAGTAGATAAAACTTCATCACTCATACCTTCACTTATTTCTACTTGATTTGCTTACTTGGTGGATTCTTCTTTTGTTTCACCTTATTTTCTTTTCCAACAATCTTTCTTAAGATTTCTTGCTTTACCACAGTGCCAACACTTTGCCTTACTCTTCTTGGTTTCTAACTTACATCTAAATATGCCTTTGAATCTTTCCCCTTTTTCTCTAGATCTTCCCTAAGAAACTATAGCTTTAGACATAAAATTCTTTGGATTATATTTTCTCCTTGTCTCCTCAGCCATCAATGATCCCACAACATAATCATAGTCAAGTTCATCATTAGTTTGAAGCTAATGGAAGTTACTATGTGATCCTAAGAATTCAACAAAGTACATAACAAGGTGACTGCCTTGTCTTCATCATCCACTTTTACACCAATATTAGTCAACTAGCATAATAGAGTATTGAAAATATTTAAATGATCAACAATTTGTATGCCTTCTTTCATTAGTAATGTATACAATTGCCTCTTCTAGTAAACACAATTTTTTATAATTTTCATCATCTACAGGCCTTCTAATCTGGTCCATAAGCCTACTATAGTCTTTTTTCTAGCTATGTTGAAAATAACCTTATCTGCTAAACATAATCATATTTTACTAAGAGATTTTGTATCCAGTTCTTCCCAGTCATCGTAATTCATTTTCACATGTTTTTTGCCTTTCCATCCATGGATTTGTGCAGCCCATGTTGCACCAACACATCATGTGATTTGAGTTTCCATAACTCAAATTTGTTCTTGCCATTAAACTTCTCCACCTCAAACTTTGCATTCGTAAGTTTCACTATTTGATGCTTTAGAAAATAACACCAAATCTAGAACACTATTAGTACAAAATAATAGTATCCTTGCTCTGATATCATTGTTAGGAAACCACACACTCTACATCAATTGAATAAATAACGTAATTCAATAATAGATATAATTAAACACACATAAAATAACCAACATGCATGAGACAAAATATAAGATTTACATGGTAAAACCTTACCAAGTTAAGGAAACATCCACAGTGCAAGATATCAAGCTTTATTAATTCCAAGTTGAACATATTACATGCAAACTCGTTATGTATATTACATGCAAAATCCACAAAGAATAATACACCTAATTGGAAAAGCACCATTAGGATTCCTATTTATAAAAATAGAGTGGAAAATGCCATTAAGAATTTTCTTCTAAAAATAGAATTAAGTGGAATTCATCTTTCTAGAAACAAGGGTTTGATTCCTTGATTTTTTGCTTCAGTGGCACTAACCCTAAAACCCCACCAAGGGGGATCTATATGATGTTGCCAACCCCATGGGCCCCTTGTGATAATAGTGGGTTATAAACCACACCACAAAGGGGTCCAAAATTTAACTTTGTTATCACATGTCTAACAATCTCCACCTTGACAATAATCTCCACCTTGAAAATATTTTCTGCCTAATATCTTGCTGACCAACTCATCACCTTTTCTGCAAGCCAAGAGAATCCAAACACCATTTTAGCTTCTCTAACAAAATTGGTTTTGTGAACATATCAACACTATTTTCCTTTGTGTGAACCTTTTCAAGTGTTACTTTTCATTCATCAATCACTTGTTTAACTAGATGGTAATTTACTACAATATGCTTTGTCCTACTGTGATAAAATGGATTCTTAGCCAAATAAATATCACTATGACTATCACATAATACCTTCGTTTTGTATTTCTCTCTTCCAAATTCACCCAATAGGGCATTTATCCAAATTGCCTCGTGATAAGCATGTTATGCAACCACATATTCTACCTCAGTAGTTGATGCAACAATAGTCTTTTGAAGCTTTGACATCTAATTAATAGGTCCACTTACAATTGTAAAACATAACCAGACGTTGATCTTCTTTTGTCTATATCTCTTGCAAAATTAGAATCAACATATCCAAAAATAGAACCACTAATTTTTTTATAAGTGATGCAATAGTCACTTGTGCCTTGCAAGTAGTGAAACACCCACTCCAATGCTACCCAATGTTCTTTACCTAGATTTGCCATATATGTACTAAAAACTCTAACTGCATGCGATATGTTTGGCCTTTTACATACCATAGCATACATTAAACTTATTACTACACTATAATATGGTAAATTTATTTTCTCTATCACTAATAAGACATAAATTTCTTTTCTTTGTCACTAATAAGACATAAGCTTGAATAAAAATTGAAATGGGAAGCAAAAGGGATACTAATTGGTTTCACATACTTCATACTAAATTTAGTTAGTATATTTTAAAAATACCTTTGATATGATAACCAAAGCTTACCATTTCTCTTGTCTCTATGTATCCCCATGCCTAAGATTTGTTTTGTTTTTCTTATGTCCTTCATATCAAATGTCATAACTAGATGAGTCTTTAAGCCATTGGTTTCTACCTGTTTTTGCTTGCTACAATCATATCATCAACATACAATGCCAATATAATGAATTAGATATTGTCCAAAAATATGAATTAAACACAATGATCATATTCACTCTTATCAAAATTATGGCTCCTCATGAAGGAATCAAACTTCTTGTACCATTGCCTGGGTGACTATTTCAAGCCATACAATGATTTTCTGAGCTTGCAAATGAATCCTTTTTTAATATATTGTACAAAAACCTCAGGTTGTTCCATATATATTCTCTTCTAAATCTCCATGCAAGAATTTTGTTTTAACATCTAACTTATCTAACTCTAAATCAAGTAAAGCCACTAATGCTAAAAGAACTTGAATTGAAACAACTTTAACAACTAGTGAAAATATTTCATGGTAATAAATACCTACTTTCTATGAAAATCCTTTTGCCACCAATAAGCACTGTACTTTCCAACCTTTTCATCAACACCTATCCTTCATTTATAAACCCATTTACAGCCAAAAGGTTTTCTACCTTTTGGAAGTTTTACTAGGTCCCATGACTTGTTCTTAGCCAAGGTATCCATTTCCTCCTACATTTCCATTTTCTATTTGGCACTATCTATATCTTACAATGCTTCCTGATAATAACTAAGTTCCCCATCATTATAAATCAAAGAAATTGAAATTTTGTGATTTTACTTACTATGAGGATGCCTGACCCATGTAGATATCCATACTAACTATGGAGGTGTTTCCTCGTATTCTGACCTCCACTCTAACTACTAAGGTGTTTCTTCAAGTTTTTATAAATATGCAACATCTTCAACATCATTTTTGCATGTAATTTTAGAAAATATGATTCATAAAATTGTATATATCTACTAATGATGATCTTATGGGCATTAGGATCCCACATTCTATATCCCTTAACACCATCTCCTTCACCATACCCAACAAAGATGTAATTCTTAGATATTGGGTCCAACTTTGAACACTAATTTTTATTAGTAAGACCATAAACATTACAACCAAAAAGTTTCAAATCTGAGTAATCACATGGATGACATGTCCATACTGTATACACATAATATTTTCAAAACTTTATGAATTATTGACACTCTTTATCTTGCAGGAACTCATCGAGTCTCAATGTCTCTGAGTGCAAGTCTTAAGGGGTGCACTAGAAAAGGGGTGAGAAAACCATTGGTGATTCATAGGATTGTTGTCTCTTTTTACCACTTATTATCTACACATTTATCTCCTAAAAACCATTCCCCTAATATTTGCCTCCTATCTTCCATCCTCCTCTAGTATTTTACCATCTTCATCGGCCATTTTCCCTAACCTAAATCCCTTTTTGGCAGTTTACATGACACAGTCGGCCACATCGACCTTGTATTATTATCGATAAAGCTTTTTAGGGATTAGGTCGGCCCATGGCTAACCTAGTCCATGACCTAGTTAATTTTTGTCAATTATAATACTAGGTCAACTAGGTTGACCTTGTCATCCTAAACTTTCAAAAAAAATTAGGATTGGATTCACTTATATGAACACATTCATTTTTATATTTCTAAAAAGAATAGAATAAGTAAGATATATTGTGCATCTATTTATCCACCATTATACTTGAGGAGCAAGTTTAGGGTTTCATACTTTCTTTGGAGATACAGATGTTGTCTTGTGGAGAAGTCTTTTAGATACATTGATGGGTTGTGTAGCCTAGATCTGATTTATACTTATCATCATTACATACCAAAAATTCTTGCAAATCACCTTGGCCAAGGGAGATATTGAGGCTCAGAGGGTTCATCTTCAAAGGTAAATATTCCTAACTTTGTTCTTCCTTTATGAGATTATATAGATATGCATTTGCACTTCTCTTCCATGCATTAGGATTTTGTATACATTGACGTGCATATATGTCTTCTATTCATGTTTATTATTAGTGTTTATTACCCCCACTTTGTGCCAAAAGCTTTGGTGATCACTAGATTAGATTTTGTTTTACTTGTTATTAGTTTAGTGAATATGAAAACATAGGACCTAGTTAAGGTTACTGCATAATTTTGCTTGACTAAAGCCTTTAGAACTCTCCCTAGTGATATTATTTATGGTAAGAGATACCTTGATTAGGTCTGATGGATCCATATTGGTCATGACCCTGATTATCTAATGTATCCCCAATCAAAAGTGTAAGTAGGATTTATCTTCTCTGAGCTAGAATTTATTTGTAAATCTGCTACATTTACCATTGCATACATTTTGGTGAACCTAATGTGAAATATAACCCTTGAATATTTTTCATTATTTTTTATATTTAAAACACTATACCAAACCAACCAATATAGTTCTAACTTTTGCGTGCAAGTTTAACACACAGTCATATCAAAATGACTCTATTCTTTCTATGCAGGTCTTCATCAAATACAAGTTACTAAATTAGACAGGTCAACATAATAGTATTCTTCAATTTTAGATAATAAACTATGTCACATAGTTTAACTTTGTGTTTCAATCAACATCTAGATCAACAAACTAGGTCTAACAGGTTAACTTAGTCCTTCAATCAACATCTAGATCAACAAACTAAGTCAAATAGGCTGAGTTAGTCCTTCAATCAACATCTAGATCAACACACTAAGTCAAATAGGTATAATTAGTATCTCAGTCATCATTTAGATCAATAAACTAAGTTGAACAAGTTGACTTGGTCATATTATCTTGCTTCAACACACATGGTTTTGCAAAACTAGGTTAAACCAATCAACTTAGTTTGTAGAATTTGAAAGCACCATTCAAGACACTTTAACAAAAAAATTACAATCCTAATCATCTTCTAACCCAACAAGGTTCCTCTCTTTCTCTCTCTATCAATTCAGTACTTCATTATAGTTTTATTTTGTGCTAGTTTGCAGTCTTTAAAACTACAACCTTAAATCAAACTAAGTTGACCTGGTCGACTTAGTTCTATAGCATCTCTTCTATCTAAAAGATGGAGTTGACCTAGTTGACTTTGTTCTTAAAGACTCTTGCTTCCATATAATAGTATCAACCCAATCAATTTTGTTCTATACTATTTACATATAGTGTCATCTAAACCAACTCTATACCATTCTTGATTTGGGAATTAACAATTATTTGCTAGTAATAAATTCACACTTTCACTTTCAAATATTTACATGCTTAGAGTAGCTCATATAGTCTAATTAGGTGGTTTTTAAAATTACCATTTATTTACACTATTTTTCTCTTTTCTTTCACACACTACCAAATCACACAATATTCAAAATGCATTTATCATTTATCTTCCCAAGGCCTACCTACTTGGATTTCATCACCAAGGGGGAATCCAACTTGCTTTACTAGCCAAGTATAAACACGTGGTTAATGGTATATATTGGTAAAGCACATGACACCCTTATCATTGTAGGATTGTGAAGTGAGTGGGTAGGCCCCAATACCAAGACAATACCATTGCCAACATAGATATCTTTCAGCTTAAATGTCCTAAAACCATCCACAGATTAATTTTTAGTTCCCCATTTTCAACCAACTTCCTTGTCACACTTAAAACAACACTTTATAATAATCTAATAACACATATGATGACCACTTAGTTAGCACTTACTTTTTAGTTGATTGCTTGCTCTTGATCATTATGTGTTGTAATATAAAAACTTGCTTTAGCCAACATTAGTGTAAAGTTTTCTGGTATGTACCCCAATCAGATCACTCACATTGATCCAATTTTTTGTTTGCTTCCATTTCTTGCTTCAAATATGTTACAAAATTTTTCCCTATTTTACCACACTATCATTATGTTCAGTATAGTTTCTTATAGATTATGTTTTCTACTATCTACAATATAGAGTAAACCTGCAAGACTCTGTATCCCTTTTTTCTAGTTAGGTTATAATACTAAGTTAACTTGGTTGACCATGTATCCTTATCAACTCAGTTTCCTACCCTATCTGCAGTACAAAGTTGACTTGTATGACTCTGTGCTCTTTACTACCTATCAGATTATAGTATAAGTCAACCTAGTCAACCATCTATCTTTATCAGGGTTAGTTTCAAACCCTATTTACAGTACTAAGTTGACCTAGCTGATTCTATACCCTTATTTAACTCTTTGATTATAGGAATATAGTCAACTTGGTTGACTCTATTTACTTTCTACCTCTTTATCTTTACATCAGATTAATCTCCTTTAATCTTTCTCCCTTATCATGAACTTCTTATTTAAAGACAACACTAAGCTGAATTCAACAAATATGATGACCTTTACCAACCCTAATAGGTTCTCTCATAAAAATATTGTGGGTCCTACCCTAGATGAAAGTAATGTGCATGCAACCACTAACACTACAAACTATGGGACCCCTCCTCATTCCTCTTTAGTTGACAACCCTCTCTTCTCATTAGAAGATCAATCTAAATTAGAGTATATGCCATAAATTCTCTTCTTCATCAATGAGTTTCCTCAACATCAAAGAAAAGATCCTTATATTATTTACCATCTCATCATAAGTGGTCAAGTCGAGGAGCCCATTAACCTTCTCCCACATTCTCACATGGATTTGAGGAGACTAGTTTCTTTGCTTCTCAACCTCTTTCCTCTATTTTGACCCCTTCTCATACCATGACATCTTCCTCTTTGATTTCCTCCACCTCCATGCCTAATATCTCTACTAACATGATAGGTTCTACATCTATTGGGCCTCTTTTAAGACCTGCTCTTCTCAATTATTCCACTAGTGCATCATTTGTTACCCATGATAATCATGCCTCTAGTGCTACTTGTTCTCATCTCTCTACTAGTACATCTTTTTCCATACAAGAAAATCATGATACTAGTGCCTCTCTTACCAATAATTCTTCTCAAGCTACTACTAACACCCATAGTGGTACCCAAGCCACTACTAACAATTCCAATGCTTCACCCAATACCAATAATACCACTCAAACCCATCAACTTCTATTACAAACTCTTAATCAAATGAATGATTTTTAAACTAACAATGCCAATTAAATGATGCAAATGTAAAATCATCTTATCCATCTCCAAAATCACCCTCAATAGGTTTCTTAGGGAGCACATAACCAAAATGCTCCCCCACCTCCTCTTCAAGATTCTCATGGTAATCTTATCTCTCAACTTCATCTTGTTAAAAAAAAATTGATTACATTCAAAATGAGCCTCTTACACCTACAATTACTAATATCGATATAGGAGGCATCACCCCTACCATTACTTACAATGGGTCAACCAATCCTACTTTCTACTTAAAAACATTTGAAATCTATATAAAGACTGAGTCAAGTTAAATACTTTTGCCGCTACTAATGTATTAGAAAAAAATCTCATGGGTGATGCTTTAGATTGGCACAACCAACTCAAATCTCATTCCATCATTAGTTTGGAATATTTAGTCAATGCTCTATTCTAAGAATTCTAAACTAGTGATCTCCCTGAAAATACCTTGGCCCATTTTATTAGTTGTAAGCAACTTGAGATAGAAATTACACAAGATTTCATCAAATGATGGAAGACATTGTATAAAAAATGTGAACATAATATGACAAATGATAACCTATTTCATCTGTTTAATAATGCTCTTCATCTCAAGTTGTAATATTAGGTCTAGACTCTCTCACCATGAACTTTAGAAGGGGCCATTGACCAAGCAAAGTGCCAAGATTTTCTAATGTGTCAATTTGAGCCATCAAAACCCTCTATGGGTACTCGCATGTTAATAAAAAATAAGAATCATCATGATACAAATGATGGTATCATTGATTCTTATGATACTATTCAAGCTATTATCCCCAACTAGGTTTTGGAATAAGCTTCCCCTCTCAACCACATAATTAATCCTTATGTATATTCAATAAATAACATCAATGTTCATAAACCTTTATCCTTAGCAGAATTAAAAAAGTGTCTACCAAGGCCTCTTTTATGAGAACTTGATCCCACTCATCCACTAAAATCTTGGTACAATCCCAAGAAATTTTGTTAGTTTCATGGTAGTTGCAGTCATTCTCATGATACTTGTAAGCAACTTCATAATTTGGATATGGATTTACTTCTCGGTCCCAATTTTGACCATGATTATATCATTTGTAAATGACAATAAGCCTATGACATTGCTTTCAAAGCCCATGAAACACAAACTAAATATTAAGATTTGAACCAAGCTAATGGTCATTTGGACATCTATAAAGATCCTCTTCTAAATCACCAAGACAATCAAGACAAGCCTACTCCTTATATTAATAATGTTGATAGTATTTGTTGATGTCTTAAAATTGTGCTAGATCTTAACCAATCAACAATGGGAAGTTTCAAGCTATGGGACGATGTGGCTTGAAACGACCTCCAGATTTTAGAGAAGCTGGTCTCTTCTTTTGTATTGGGTGTTGGGGAAAAGGGATAGGAGACTAAACAGAAATGCAAAAATGTAGGAATTGAAACCTAACTATGGCAATGCATCTAAGTGTATTCCTAATCCTAACCTAAGCACAGTGAGACTATTATAGGATTCAATTACATTTAAGAGAAAACAAGTGCATGATCAATGTAAAAGGTCAAAATAACAAAAACAAAGTCTCACAACAGGGAGTTCTTTTGCTGAGACACAGAGAATGTCAACAAATTCATAGTGTTCAATCTTATTAATAGAATTTTACAATCACATAAGAGGCGCATAAGTCACGTACAATTATGTAAACCTTCCAATTCAAGAAAATGAGACAAAAGCAAATTACATTCTTAATCACAACTATAGAAAATCTACAGCATAAACTACTTCACCAATGACACAGACAACACCAACCAAGGCATGGAGCTCAAATTTCCTTAATTCATTCAACCACATTAAGGGCATAAAAACATGCATGGTTATATCAGCTTTACAACTCAAGAAAATTGAGACAAGAGCAAATGATGTTATTGGTCAAGAACTTTAGCAAGCCTAAAACTATAGAATTCTCCCCTTCTTCTTTTTACAATTCTTCCTCTTTTATAGCCTCAGATGTTTCCTTTCATCACTCCCATTCCCACACAATTCTCCTTCATCCTTTGCTCATATGGGAAAAATAGATGGTGCCTTTAATGCTTTGGGGGCTCCAAAAATCTACCTGAGGAAGTGTTTCATCTACTCAAATTAACTCCAGCCGATTTTCCCTCCATTTTGCTTTGTGGCAAAAGATACATGGAACACTCTGTTATGTTGAGATGGGAGAGGACACTTAGTCAATTTCCTAAAAATCCTTTTGTTACTTAGAAGGCACCAGAAAATGACACTTGGCACTTTCTGCTAGATTCATTGAAGACACACGGCTCCCTCTGCTTTTTTATATTCCACTTAGGAATGCTCCACCTTCGACACCTATCGCAATCCGCTTCCTCAATGCTTCACAATTTTAACAAAATAAAATTCACCACATTCTTTGCCTTGGCAACTTTTAGGAAGGGATGGATGCATGTGGTAGTTTCTACATGTTGACACTCGGTGCTTCCACAGACCTTCGGAGTAACACCCGGGACCCACCACAATCTTCATTCGGCAATTAGGCTCAAAGATGGTTCCTCAAAAGTTGACACGTGGTGACCTCTGCTGCACCTGGGAAGATACGTGGCACCTTTCGCTTCTTCATTTAAGGGTATGTGGTGCCTTCCACTTTCTCTAAGGATAGAGTAGAAAGGGACTCAGAGAGTGACACTTGGTAGCCTCCGCTACACTTTGATATTTAAGCAAAATGAAATGAAGCCTTTATGCATTAAATGAAAGTGTTGGACTAAAGTTTCTCAGATGCTAACACATTGTGACCTCTGTTTCTTCCTCAAAAAGGTGGTTTAGGGCCTTTCGTGATTGCCACCTGGCGCTTTTTACTGCTTGGCTCATTGAAAGTCTTTGTTGAAGAGTAGAATGAAATGCAAGTGCCTTTATGAGATGCGGATGCTGACACATGGTGCATTCCACATAACTTTCACTGGATACGTGGTACATTCCATGAACTTTTGAAAAGTCACAAAAGGGGCCTCGGATGACTCCAACTGGTCGGCTCTACTTTTTGGAAAGTGACGCTTGGTAGCTTTTGCTTGAATTCAATACTTAGGCCAAAAGGGAGCAAAAAGGGAAAAATGACCCATGCTCAGAGGGTGACACTTGGTAGCATCCACTGCACTTTGACACTAAGGTAGAAATGAACCCGCCCTCTACCCCAAAACTCTACTGCTATGTCCAAGGTGCACAGGAACCAAAATTGTAGTGCTCGACCGAAAGAAATTTAAAAAATGACATAGAGTAAAAAATTACTCTACAGTTACTGACGAGCCCCAGGACTTTTTAGCCTACTCAAAAAGAATCTGACTCTTGCTATGTCAAAATTTCAAAATTGTGGAAATTACAGCTTCAAAAGGAGCTGTCGACATATGTTTAAAACACTTATTTAAAATTAAAGCGGGAAAACGATAGGAAAAACAATGTGAGAAAGGGAAATTATCTAACTATAATACATGAGAGACCCAAGTCAATTGAAATTTTTTAAATAGATTCCATTTATAGGAATCTCTTCAGGCTCTCCTTCCATTGTTTCTAGCTCGAAAGAATTCTTTTGCTTGCACATGCAAATCTTATACAGACCAGTCCATAGCGCTTCAAATTTGGTATGATGACCCGGCTTGGCGGCCCTTGCATCCCATTTCAAAACAATTGAGCCCACTTCAAAATTGGGATTTGAAGTCCTTTTATCAAAATAACTCTTAACCATTCCCTGATGCTTGATCAATGAATTATGGGCTATATCCCTCTTTTCCTAAACTTCCAATAGTTCTGTGAGTCTGACCTACATGGGGCCATTTTCTTCAATCTCAATTTGTTTGATCAGCTAAAGAGCAGGGATTTATAAGCTTAGGGGAATCACGATAGACTTTCCATAGACCAATTCATATGGAGACATTTTGATCACCTTCTTGGGCGTGATTCTATCAGCCCATAGTGCTAAATTAAGCACTTTATGCCACTCTTTGTTATGATCAACCCCTATTATTTTGATGAGTCTTATCAGATTCTTATTGGTTATTTCTGCCAGACCATTGCATTGAGGGTAATAGTTAGATGAGGTTTTTAGATATATTCCATGCCTCAAGGTGAAATCAAATACTTTAGACCCCAAGAATGCTTTAGCATTATCTGAAATGATGGTGAGAGGAGCCCCAAAGTGAGTAGTGATACCCCCTAAAAAATATAGGATCACATTTTCTGTCACTTCCTTAAGTGGAACTGCTTCGGTCCATCTGGTGAAATAGTCTGTGGCAATTAATATCCATTTGTGACCCATGCTGGACACTAGATTTGTCATCCCGATGAAGTCAAGACCCCATTGAGCAAAAGGTTCATCCACAACTATAGGACTCAGTGGCATGGCTACGTTCCTCCTCATCCCCATATAATACTGGCAGGATTGACATTTTCTAACCAACTGATAACAATATGCAAATAAAGTAGGCCATAAATATCCAACCTCACTTATCTTTATGGCTGTGGTTTTTGCAAAAAAATGCCCCCTGATATTCCATGATGCATTTCGTGTAGTATTCTTTGAGCTTCAGCCTGTTCTACACATCTTAGCAATTTTCCATCAGAATTCCTCTTGAAAAGGACTTGCTCAATTAAAACAAAATGAACTCCCTATATCCTATAATATCTCCTCTTGTTTTGAGGGAGTTCTCTCGAATAAATCCCATTTTTCATAAATAGAATCCTGCTTGTGACCCAGGATTCCTGATCAACCTCTTGTAATTTTAGCATTGTCTTTGTCTCTCCTCCTGAATCTGCTTCCTTAGGTAACATCTTTTCCAACTCTTGGGTTATATATTGACATAGACCCCTACCTCTGACTAGCTTGGTGGGTCTGACCTCCACATCATATTCAAGGATCTTAGTGATCAAATTGGCTCTTTTCTCAGTAATCTCTCCCTCCATGATGTATTCTCTGACACTTGGGTGAGCCACAAGTATCAAAATTTTGTTCCCTGATATCAGATGCCTAAATTTCTTGAGGGATTTCACCATGGCATAGGCTTGTATTTCCATACAATTGTACTTGGTCTCATACTCTGTGAGGGTTCTTGAGAAAAAGGCTATCGGGTGTTCCCCCTCCAGCCTATCATCCTTTTGCGTCAAAACAATAGCAATACTTGACTCTCCTCCATAGACATACATTACGAAGGGCTTGAGAAAATCTAGATTTTTTAGCACTGGGACTGCTGAAGTAGCCTTCTTGAGCTCCTGAAAAGCTTGCCTCCCTTCTTTAGTCCACTTGAAGACCAGGTCCTTTTTTAACAAGAGTGCCATTGGTCTAACCAAACCTGCAAAATCGGATATGAATTTACTGACAAAATTGATCTTCCCTAAGAAGGACTAGATTGCCTTTTTATTGGTTGGAAGAAGTAGGTCCATTATAGCTATGATTCTCTCAGGATCTATAGCAACTCCTTCCTTAGATACTATGTGCCCCAATAGTTTACCCTTATGTACAGTGAAAATACATTTCTTGGGGTTCAATGATATCCCAAAATCCTGACATCTCTTGAAGACAAATTCCAAATGATCAAAATGATCATCAGTATTTTCTGAGAAAATAGTGAGGTCGTCTAGATAGACCAAGATGACCTTATTTAAAAGTTTGCCAAAGGCTATATCCATAGCTCATTGAAAGGTGGCTCCTGCATTTGATAAGCTGAATGGCATCTTCGTGTAGGCAAATGTCCCCCATTTGGTAGTGAAAGCGGTTTTGTATTGGTCTTCCTCAGCTAGCCAAATTTGATTATACCCAGAGAAACCATCAAGTAAAGAAAACCTCTTTGATCTAGCCACAGTTTGCAAGATTTATTCCATGGAGGGAAATGGATAGTGGTCTTTCAGAGATGCTCTGTTTAAATCTCTAAAATCAACACATAGTCTTACATCTCCATTCTTTTTCCTAACTGGGACTAGATTTGATACCCATGTCAAGTGTTTGATTGGAAATATTATTTTGGAATCTAAAAGTTTTTGCAACTCATCTACCATTAGAGACTCAATCCTTGGATTTACTGGCCTCTATTTCTGTCTGATGGGCTTGGATCCCTCAATCAATTCTATTGTGTGCTAGATAATGTCTCTGTTGTATCTATGAAGATCTTCATAGCTCCAAGCTACGACTCTATCATATTTATGGCACAATTCAATTAGTTTTTCCTTCTCTTCTTGAGTTGCATAATTCCCAACTTTTAGCCTCTTTCCATCACTCACCTCTACCTCAGAATAGTCTGCTTTGTCTACCTAGAACCTTTTCTTTTCCAGGCTTACATCCTCTGGGTCAAACAAGTTTTCTAAGGTGATCAATCCCTTAGGGAGCTTATTAGTCCTTAATTGAATAATATGATCACCATATGCCTCTTTAATTCTAGTTTGTAATTGATTTGCAAACTCATCTGATTATTTTAAGAAAGAGACTACTTGAGCATCATTATCAAATACTTGCCAATTCTCTTCATTGTCTGGGATGGTTGGTCTCACTATAACTTTCACTGACTCATTGTTAACCAATAGGTCAGTAGCTAGGTTAAACTGTGAGCCAATCTGAGCCATCCTATCAGCCTCAGAGTTTTGACTTCTAGGGATTATCTCAATGTTAAAAGCTTCAAAATCTTCTATCAAATCCCAAATCCTATGCCTGTAGGATCTCATTCTCACATTTTTGGCTGCTGCTTTTTCCTTAATTTGCTTCACTACTAATTTTGAATCTCCTCTTACTCTTAGGTTCTTTATTCCCTTTTTCTTGGCCAACAAAATTCCATGTACTAAAGATTCATATTTTGCATCATTATTAGTGCAAGCAAATTGGAATCGGATAGCCCTTAAAATTTTATCACCATTTGGAGCAGTAAGACAAATTATTGCTCCAGCACCGTGTTTACTTCTAGCCCCATCAAAATTCAAAGTCCAAACATCTGAATCTTGGGTAGTATGTGCCTCTTTTCATATAACATTAGGGATCACCTGATCCTCATCAAAAATGACATACGTGCCCAAGCTAGTAGAGTCATAGTTCCCATACGGGTCACTCTGCATCATAGCCAACAACTAGCTATTTTCTTCTTCTTGATCATGCTCAGTCCAGTCGCCTAGTTATTCAACAAAATTTCTTTCCTCTTTATTCAACATGGCATTAAATGCTTCTAATCTTGTTGTTGGTTCATTAGTGATATGGTCTTTGGACAGTGGATTAGATAGAATTTTCATCTTTGAACCGTATTTGGTTCTCAAGATGAGGTGAGACCAGTCAAGAGACATATATCCTCCTATTTTTGCTGTAAAGTCTCTGGATAAACATAAAACAAAGACGGGAGGTATATTTATGACTACTATATCTTGTTTAACAATAATGCTGGGACATGTATACAATTGCAAGGGGAGTTGTTTAATTCTCCCTATGGTTTGCACTATTTTGCCATCTAGCTGCATAATTCCCTTTACAAGGGGTTCATATTTTATATTCAAAGCATTAGCTATTTGCTTGGGCATTAAAATTGTAATAGCTCTCGAATCTATCAATGCATTATGCAAAAGTTTCTTTCCAACTATCAAAGTCAAATAGAAAGGCTCTGGCTTGGATTTACTTACTTGTGTTGCATCGTTCACGAAGGCTGTTGTCTTTGGAGGAACTGTATCCTTGAGCTTTCCCTTTCCAACAGGTCCTTCTTTGGTAACAACATCTTTGGGTACTACTTGCCCTTGCAAAGCCTCTTGCAATAGTGTCTTTTGTTTTAGAATAGCCAAGATATCCCATATAGATACTTGCATCAGAGTCTTCTTTAATTGGTCCACTATATTGATTGGTCCCAAGGGTTGAGTTTTTTGGTAATAGGGATACCTCATTTTTTCTTGAACTTGAACAGGGATCCCTTGATCTTGTACCAGCTGAGGCACTTCTTGTCTAACAGCAGCATTCTTTTGCCCTTGAGGTGGAGGATTATTCTTGACTTGGCCACTTACAATCTCAGGTTGCTCCACCATCTTCCTTTTCGACCTGGTGTAATAATCAGATTGCACTAATGGCCTTTGGGAGGTAGACACTTTGTTCAAGAAGACTGCTTCTTCATCATCAACCCATGAGAACAAAGCATGTTCTAGGGCTATTTCCTCTTCTTGCTGCAAGGACATTCCTTGCATCTAAGCCACTAGCATTGAATTTTGCATGCTAGGAGACTGGTAGGCCTGACTGTTACTGGTACTAGCAAACTGACAATCCATTCTTCTCTGCTCAGCCACCCTTTGTTTTAGATTACCCCTAGGACAATCTTTGGGTGTGTGAGCATTGTTGCAAGGGAAACACCAAGCATTAGTATCATCCAAATAATTATTCTTACCTGGAACCATCTCCCTATTTGAGTTGGGAGGAATGGTCTGTGAGGGTGTGGGAACTGCAACTAATTGATTTGCTAGTTGATGGTTGGTTTGCCTTGGAGGGCCTTGATATTAGTTTGGTTGGAACGAAAACTTGTTTCCTTGGTAGCCTTGATAAGGAGGCTTAGGGAAAGTATTTTGTTGCCTCTTCATATTAATCAGCTCGTTAGAGAATGTCCTTAGCATACTCTTTATATCGTCCATCTCTGAAGACTGAGCCGGGACGGGTTGCTTCACAAATGATGAAGGGTAGGCATACATAGACATAGGTGGGCTTACAGCCTTAGGAACCTCTTAAGGTAAGGGCAAGGTAATTTTTGGGATTACAGCCATGGGAGGCATGGGAGGTAACTTTCCAGCATCAATTAAATGATTCTCAGCTCTGAACGTGAGGGCATAAGCCATTGGCAAAGTGTGTCCTCCTAGTGACTGAATCATAACAGATATATCTAAATTTAAAGCTTTGAGATAGAATACTATGGCCATACCAGGTGGTGGTTTAGCTACAACAGGGATTCTATCCCAAGTTTTTTAGAATCTAGTGTTGAAGTCAGTCATGTCCTCTTGTGGTCCCCTTTGAATGGTGATCAATTGCTATAATAGGGAAGACTTATCACCCTTCTCTACAAATCTTTCAAAAAATAGATCTCCAAGCTGGTCCCAGGTAGATATGGTATTTGGGGTCAACAACCGATACCATTCTAAGGCCTTCCCTTTGAATGAGGCTACTAACAACCTTAGGGCCACATTTTTCTCTGTGACACCATGTATGGCACATACATCTGATACATCTTGAAGATGTTCCATGGGTGTCTTTGAGTCTTGCCCACTAAATTTGGGTAGAGCTTTTAGAGCGTTTACTGGGATAGGGTCCCAAATAGCTGGTGTTGTTGGGAGGATTAAGGGGCTACCAGTGTTCCAACTTGCATAATTTCTTAGGGGAATGTTGGCTCCCATATTTGGTACCAGTACAAATTGGTTAGCTCTTCTTCTTGGACTGATTACTAGGGGTGGTAAAAGAATACCTAGATTTGTAGCAAATTGCGATCTGGTGACTGGTCCACAGCTCTGACTCCTCGTAGCTCTCTAGTTCATGCGGTCTCAAAAGAAAATTTAAGACCCATCCCACTAGGCATGCCAAAAATTGTTGATGTCTTAAAATTGTGCTAGATCTTAACCAATCAATAATGGGAAGTTTCAATCTGTGGGATGATGCAACTTGAAACAACCTCTAGATTTTAGAGAAGCTGGTCTCTTCTTTTGTATTGGGTGTTGGGGAAAAGGGATAGGAGACTAAACAGAAACACAAAAATGCAAGAATTGAAACCTAACTATGGCGATGCGCCTGAGTGTAATCCTAATCCTAACCTAAGCATAGTGAGACTATTATAGGATTCAATTACATTTAAGAGCAGACAAGTGCATGATCAATGTAAAAAGTCAAAATAATAGAAACAGAGGCTCACAATAGGGAGTTATTTTGTTGAGACACAGAGAATGTCAACAAAGGCATAGTTTTCAATCTTCTTAATATAATTTTCCAATCACATAAGAGGTGCAGAAGTCACGTACAATTATGTAAACCTTCCAATTCAAGAAAATGAGACAAAAGCAAATGACATTCTTAATCACAACTATAGAAAATCTACAGCATAAACTACTTCACCAATGACACAAACAACACCAACCAAGGCATGGAGCTTAAATTTCATTAATTCATTCAACCACATAAAGGGCACAAAAACATGCACGGTTATATAAGCTTTACAACTCAAGAAAATTGAGACAAGAGAAAATGATGTTACTGGTTAAGAACTTTAGCAAGCCTAAAACTATAGAATTCCCCCCTTCTTCTTTTTAAAATTCTTCCTCTTTTATAGCCTCATATGTTTCCTTTCATCACTCCCCTTCCTGCATAATTCTCCTCCATCCTTCACTCACAAGGGATAAACAAACAGTGCCTTCAATGCTTTGGGGGCTCCAAAAATCTACCTGAGGAACTGTTCCATCTACTCGAATTAACTCCAACTGATTTTCCCTCCATTTTGATCTACAACAACAGATACATGGAACACTCTGTTATGTTGAGATGGGAGAGGACACTTAGTCAATTTCTTGAAAATCCTTTTTTTAGATAAAAGGCATCGGAAAATGACACTTGGTGCTTTCTGTCGGATTCATTGAAGACACACGGCTCCCTCTGCTTTTCTATATTCCACTCAGGAATGCTCCACCTTCGACACCTATCGCAATCCACTTCCTCAATGCTTCAAAATTTTAACAAAATAAAATTCACTGCATTCCTTACCTTGGCAACTTTTAGGAAGGGATGGATGCACATGGCAATTTCTGCATGTTGACACTCAGTGCTTCCACAGACCTTCGGAGTAACACCCGGGACCCACCACAATCTTCATTCAAAAATTAGACTCGAAGATGGTTCCTCAAAAGTTGACACATGGAGACCTCTGTTGCACCTAGGAAGATACATGTCAACTTCTACTTCTTCATTTAAGGGTATGTGGCACCTTCCACTTTCTCCAAGGATAGAGCAGAAAGGGACTCAGAGAGTGACACCTAGTAGCCTCCGCTACACTTTGATATTTAAGAAAAATGAAATGATGCCTTTATGCATTGAATGAAAGCATTAGACCAAAGTTTCCTAGATGCTAACACGTGGTGACCTTCGTTGCTTCCTCAAAAAGGTGGTTTAGGGCCTTCTGCGACTGCCACCTGGCACTTTCTACTGCTTGGCTCATTGAAAGTCTTTGTCGAGGAGTAGAATGAAATGTGGCTGCCTTTATGAGATGCAGATGCTGACACATGGTGCATTCTACTTAACTATCACTAGATACGTGGCACATTCTGTGACCTTTTAGAAAGTCACAAAAGGGGCCTCAAATGACTCCAGCTGGTCGGCTCTGCTTTCCAAAAAGTGATGCTTGGCAGCTTTTGCTTGAATTCAATACTTAGGCCAAAAGGGAGAAAAAAGGGAAAAAGGACCCATGCTCAGAGGGAAACACTTGGCAGCATCTGCTACACTTTGACACCGAGGTAGAAATGAACCCGCCCTCTGCTCCAAAACTCTACCGCTACGTCCAAGGTGTGCAGGAACCAAAATTGTAGTGCTCAACCGAAATAAATTTAAAAAATGACGTAGAGTAAAAAATTACTCTACAATATTATAGACCCAACTCTAAAAGAGAACATGGTTAATATGACTAATATGTAAAGGGTGGTTACCTTCATTGATCCTCATCCCATCCATACTCCTCAATTATCTTGCACTTTTCATACCATCCAAGACTCTTCCCCAACTTAATTAATAGAGTTGGGGCAAGAAGACCTTATATCTTTTGATGAATTAATTCTAGCACCCCCCTTGGATAACACTTCTCATCTAATTTATACCACTCCTCCAACCTATTTACCTATCAAAAATGATACTCAAACTTCTATCAACACTTCTTCTAAACTATCTCAAGTCAGCCCTACATCAACTACCCCATCTTCTCAAGACAATAAACAAACTTGTCATCCAATTAAAATTTTTGCATCTTATCAACATAAATTCACATGCACTTTAGCTCCTACTTCCAAGGACCTCCTTCAACACTATACACCTCTTTCCAAAAATTCCCTTATGGGTTATGATGAATGGGATCCTATCATGGAACTTACTAATCTCCCATCTCAAATCCCATTTCTTAAACTTATGCATACCTCTCTATATAACCATAATTGTCTTATGAAACTCTTATTATAAATGAACATCCCTTGTCCTCCCTTAGTAGGATGTGAAGCCACATTATCTAGATCAGAAGATAGTATTTTAAAATAGTGTGAAGAAATGTCCATACATGTTGATGAAACAATGGACACTTATCTTTCCCTCAAATTCCCCATTAATTCTTTGTTACCCAATGAGATTTCACTTTGTGTGGACGATCCTCCTCTTTTTATCAGTATCCAAATTGGTGATATCCAAGTCAAGCATTACTTAATTGATGAGGGTTCATGCACTTGTGTTTCCTCTCTTAATTTTATTAAAACCCTTGGATATTTTGAATGTAATTTTAAATCCCCACTCAACATGTGTCCAAGCTATTACTGAAGGCAAATGCCTCCCTTAGGTTATGTGTGGATCCCTATCACCATCTCACCTGTCACCATTCACATGAATTTGATGATCTATAACTTTCCTCTACCCTATAAAATTTTCATGGTAAGCCCATCACATGAGAGCAGTTGCCTCTTCCACTTGCTAATGTGTCAAATTTCCTCACAATTGAGTAATCTATAGGATTTAAGGTGACACTAACCCTTAGAATTTTGAACAATTCCAAGACCATGATGTAGTCAAAATTTCCACCTTTGAACCCTTACCAAGTGTTCTATTCTATGAATATCAATAATTTAACTTTCCTATCAACTCCAACCAAGGTTATAATGGTCACCCTAAACTCATCAGGAAGATACCACCTAGCCTCTTTGATTTTAATGACGATGTGCCTAGCAAGATCAATCTCAAGATTAAAACCTTGGATCTTTTACCTTATCTCATTTCTCAACTTCCCCCTTCTCTAAAACTCATTCCCATCAACTACTTAGTGATGATATACCTATTGTCTTAACTAAGACCTGACATTCCATTTGTCACACCATATCAGATGATAAGGTCATCCCTACCTACACCATTGATCTTCATACACCTAAATATGACAATGGATATACCTTAGATGATCCATTCTTAGGAGGTATTGTTCAAGCCTAAGATGCTGAAATTATTCATTATCATTCCTCTTAGATTTAGTATTTTTGTATTTATTTTAGCATTCCATCCTATATCATTCCTAATTTTACAATTTTTCCTATTGTTCATAGGGTAGAGATGGTGCACACACCTCCAGTTTTTGAATAACCTCATAGGAGTATGCTTATGAATCATGCTATGATTAGTCCCTATTGATATGCTCGATACAAAGACCCCTCTAGATGACTTATCCCTAAGATATTTGTGACTGTCCTACAACCTTCTATTCATCCCTCCCCTCCCTCAACTGAGCCTAGTTTGGATCCTATTCCCATTCCCTCTTTAGTTAAGTCTCTTACTATTTTTGATCCTATTACTCCTTTAGTTGAGCTTTTCCTAGTCTTTCCACCAACCCCACCTTCCCTTGGTGATGGTTTGATCCCTTTACCGTAGCTTGCTCCTTTGCTCACCAAATGGGCTGATTAGCTATATTTTGATATTCATAAAGTTGTCAATCACTGGACTAGAGATTGTTCATTACAAAAACCTTCCTCAACTTCCATTTCTTCTTCCTCCATTATTACACCTACAAAGTTTACTAACAAGTGTATCAGTTACTTCCATGACATAAATAATCATTCATCCACCCATTATCATAAACTAAAATAATATATAGATACCTTGCATCCTACCACTCCTCATTCTACATACAATGATATACATCGCCTAAAAGTATTACCTAAATATCTTCCCAAATATGGAGAGGTATATTATCTCTAGCACCAATGTGGTACTCATCACACTAATCATTTTTGCATCCTTTAATAACATCTTAAGGATCACCTCATGACCATTCTTATGCCTACTACCCTTTTGCCCATAGGTCACACCATCAAGAACGACCCCCTTATTACCCCATGGCTCCACCAATTATGGTCCCCTCTCCATGCATGATTCCTTCACCTATGGATATTACCTCACCCATGGATCCTTTTCCACCAGTGACTGCTTCACCTATGGCCCATTCTAAACTTGTGACCCCTTTATCTCTCATATAATCCATTCCCATTCCTTCCCCTAAGCATCCCATGCATGATAGCCCTCATCAACATGATCTTTCAGGGGTTCCTACATTTTATGTCAAGGAGATTCGATGCAAATTATTTTCTTAACTTTCCCTAAAGATTGATGAGACTTTGGTTGCAGTCTAAGTTTAGCTTTATAGATACTTATTAGATGTTATGGATAATGTGTGTGGATAAATATATTAGTTTTATAAACATAATCATGGTGTTATTTCATTTCTTTTTTATTTGGATTGGACATGTGCTCCAAATTTACATTTATCTATTTTATATCATTTGACATTATGTTAAATTCTTATTTATCTTACATGATGCCTTTTGTCTTGCATTATATGTTACTTATGATGTCATTATTTTCCTTATATTCTCTTATGGATTATTTTTCATGATTACATACTTCTTCTTCATGAGTTCCTTTTTCTATGGTTATCTTGTTCTCTTTCATGATTATTTGCTATTGTTATACAAAACTTGGTCCCTTTAGTCATTCCTTATTTACCATGTGATCAGTTAGCAAAAAATTCATCTCATTATAATATCCTTTTATTGGTCCACCTTGGATATCCCCTTATTTCCTTTTGCAAACTAAGCATACACATGGTTCGGACTTGAGATAACATGTTGGTTCATAGTTTAGCTTAAGTTTTATAGTCAATCATGTATTTGGATACTTAGCCTCCTTTAGCCTAAACCTAAAGATCATTTATGTGTATCAATTTATCTCTCATGATTGGTCATTCTAAGTATGTATGGAGGAGGAATCTTAAAAGCCATAAATATTCAAAATCCAAACCATTTAACAAAAGACAATGATTTAAAAGGTAACATTCAAAATTTTTAAAAGCTAAATCACACTAAAAGATGTGATTTTAAGTACATCTACTTTTTTAATCAAATATCAAACTCCACAATCAGCCTCAACATAGAGTTTAGGTCTATTGGGGTGCAATAGGCTTGTAGATTGGAAAAGAAAAATAAAAAATATATTCTTAGTGCTACCTACTTTCTCACATAAGTACCCAATCTTCGCAGTAGATCGAGGACTTTGTAAGGAGTCCTAAGGAATAGGGAACACACCATGAGAAGGTAGGTCCATTTTTATTTTATTGTTCAAAATAACCAACATGAGCTGATATTAGTACCACACTTATTTTCCTACACATCTTTATGCCTATAGAGAACAAGTATCCTTTATATATTAATGGTTACTAGTCTTTTAGTGTCTTTATATGTCTTTAGTGTGCCTCATGTCTCCTAAGGTATTCTCATAAGATGCCTATGTTATGTTTATTACATTCCCTTCTTCATTCCCTACCACCCTAGTATTTTCCTTTAAGAAATATTATTTTGTTCACCGATCAATCCCCTTAGGGATTTCATTTGTGACTTACAGTGTAAGACCTTGGATAGGACCAGGCCTTCCTCAAAAATCACCAAATTTTCACATTACCATTTCAAACATCCCCTTTTTCATATTTTAACATTGTTTCTACCTATATACATCCTAAATTGGTCAAGAAACCACATACATCATGCCTTTTCATAGTCCTTTCATAGGAGACTCTGACTGGAAAATATGAGCCTTGTTCACATTTAACCATGTCTTTTATTTTACTTATTGTGGTTTTGTTTCATGCTTGAGTCACCTTTTTACTCATTTTGAGTCATTTGTAATCTTCTTAGACCTAATTCCATCTCAACTAGACCCCATTTCCCAAGCTTATTCTACCCCCTAGGTCTTGAGCCTATAGGATAGGAGTGCTCGGGTTGGACTATAGCACTGGACCCTAGGGTGCCCCATTTATAGCACTCTTATCTAACTATATTTTGAGTTCCAATGGTTAATTTGCCTTTCTTAATGAGTTTTAACCCCTCCTTAGCTTCATCCTTAAGTTTTGTTGGTCTTTTTAATTTTGGCCAAGTGCAAATAAAGTTATCAAATTCAAAATAAAGAGTCTCCTATGTAAAGGAATTCACAAGGCATTTTATATCTAGCACTTACTACTTTGACACAATACATAATAAAAAATTAGTCAATAGTATAGCTTAACATTTTACATCATATATAGATTTACATGCTTGATCAAGGAAGGGCCTAAGTGAAAGTCATTATTGCATCTATCATGCATGTTCCTTAAGGGAGAACTACATTTGATCTGAGACCCTAGCTTAAGGGTTAATTTAAGTAGTGATCAGGGTAATAGGGATTATAGATCATGTGATCATTCTTCCCCTAACCCAATTCTTTCCCCCTTTTATTTTTGATGCATTTGTTGCTTCATGTGTGTAGATAGACTAGAGTTGGATATTAAATCATCTATATAAGGAGATCCATCAATAGTCAAGATCTAAAATTTCATAGGTAGACTAATACAAAAATAGTAGACAAAACCCAGAAAGGTTAGGTGTTTATGACTAGTTTAGATAATAGCGGTAGGAACTGGACTATAACATCGAACACCAAGGTGTCTTGTTTTTAATGTTCCTATCTTTTCACTAAATGAAAGCTAGATTCAGGTTTCAAACATCTTCCTAGCCCTACAAAATATTTTTTAGATTTTACAATAGTCATCTCAACCTATTTTTATAGATAAGTTATTTCCTTCTCCTATGTAATTAATTTGACAAAATCTATATTTTACCATATAAAATTATATTTTTCTACTCATTCTAGACCCTTTATTATTTAGGAACTAAAGACTAGTTTTCCAAAATTAATAAAACATTTGGTGAACCCAACTTACTTCAAACAAATCTAAAACCCTAGGTACACTTAGGACTTTTCCTTCATATTTTATGCAAAAAATTAACCTTTAAAATTTTGATTTTTGTATAAATTTTTATGCATTAATTTTATTACCAAATTACCTTGCTTGACCCTTAGTACCCCTACAAATTTATTAGGGTTCATTATGGTGTCCATATTTTTTCTAATCATATAATTTTTATAAATCACTCAATTTCAAATAAAAATACTCAAAATTTTAAAAATTTTAGTTGCTTACTTGTGCTGCACTCATTGTGGCTGATGTGCATCCTCCCGATCTCAATTGTCATCACCCCACCATCCTCACTCTCTAGGTTTCTCACTCGGTATATCAAGATCTCTATTATTATTATAATATAAAATAATGATAAATTAATTCTTTTTTCATCTTATTTACTATTTCAAAATTATTTACCTTTCAAATATTTACCAACAGATTTCTTGTTTTACTCATATCTTTGTGTTTACTCACTCTTTTTCCAAACTATAAAATGTTCTATAATACTAATGTTGTAGAGAATATTTTAAACTATTATATGTACATGTTGAATTTTTTCTCTCTCTCTTTTGTGCTAATTTTAGACATTATAAATCCACATACCATGATTCTAAATGTTGTAATTCCTTTGGACTACCTTATGACCCCCTCAGGTCTATCCAACACTCTAACCCCTAACCCAACCTAACCTATAGTCATTTTAGCTTAACTAGCTTAATTTAGCCATTACCCTATTTTTAACCTTCACCCTTGATCACTAATAGTCAAGTTGACCATTGACGATCACCTTGACCATTGATGTTCAGGCTCCACCTCCTTAGTGACTAACATACAAACTCATCTACCTTGCTTTTCTAAAAATAACTTGTCTAATTCCTATTGCAAGCCATTAAATGTGTGAGTTATAATTAGTAAGCACAATTCACATGCTTTTGTAACTCTCTTTCCTTGCTTATAATAAGAGAGGAGTAGAGAGGTGAAAATCCATTTACAATCATGATCAAGAACTTATGCATCTAGGAGTTTCCTTTTCTAGGTCAATCATCATCAACAATATAACAATCTAGCAATCATATCAAAGAGTTAATTTACCACCACCTATCCTCCAAGTTCTTAGGTACCATTACTCTATCGATATCAAGATAGATTCTACCAATAGATTAACTACCTCAACCATCCACCCAATTGACTTCTAGTAAAACAAGTACTTATTCCTTAGTATTGATTCACTTTATTTCCATTTTGTAATCAACTCAGGTCTTACCCATCTCTTGGAATCCATATTTTAGATCTTGTCAACCAACCCTTTAACCAACCTAGATCTAGACCCAGTAATCTTAGATGGTTGTCTCAATCACTAATGGTATGTCTAACCACTACTGGTCACCTTGACCATGACAATCACCTTAAACCATTGATGGTCAGCCCATCTGTTGATGGTCACTATGGCAATGAAAACCAACAAGATAATTTCACTTACCTATCCCTAATTAAACCTAATTCTCTATGTTCTTGCTTGTTCATAGATCCCTTTATAATTTTTTGAATAATACCCCAACCCTTTAGCACTAGTATTAATTAGTTTATCAATAATTTAATCATTTATAGTCTATTTTATAAGCAAGTGTCTCTTGTATTTAATTTTAATATCTTTGATTTATTGATGTAAGTAATTTATTTTATATTTTATAAAATTAATTATTTAAAATGTGTGGATTGACATCTCATAAAGAAGCCCTTACTTTCAGGATCTAGATATCACTAGGCAAGCTACTCAAATATCTGTCTAACAAAAAAAAATTCTTTAGCGATTTATTATCTACAAGTCATCCTCCCAAGCCAAAGAGGAGCTTTTCATAATCTTGTGATTTTATTGCGTGCAATATAAATTAGGTTTTTTAACCACACATGTACTTAGTTTCTTCTTTTCCCTCTTTCAATAATAAGTAAAAATTCATTGAAACATTCTAACACACATGATGGGACCCTTATGTCCTTACTTGGGTTCTTGTTTGCTTGCATTATCTCTCTATTCTATACTCATCAATGAAATCAAAAGTTTATTTTGGGCTTAAAATTAAGTGCATACATTGATTTCTTGGAAGTTTAGTTCACATAACTTGAAAGGTAAAGTAATCTATCATAGCTTCACTCTTTGTTTCACACACTAAACCAAACCACTTTCACTAATTAAACATCAAACAAACTTGAGACAAGGCTTGACTAGGATTTCATCACCTTATGGTAACCTTACCCTTTCCCAATAATCCCACTTGGATTTCATTACCAAGGAGATAACCAACTTAGCTCTCTAGTTGAGTATAATATCTAGATATCAATATATTTATTGGCTAAACACCTAACACCCTTATCTCTATGGCATGTAAAGTGAGGGGGTAGGCCCCAATACCAAGCCATGTATTGAATCAAATTCAAATTATTTTTTAGTGCCCAAACACAACTTGAAACCAACCTTAGAATTCCTCTCTAGTACTTGCTTTATAAAATAATTTTAGTCACACGTCTTCTTAAAGCATAAGCCAAAAGAGAGATTAATTAAAACTCTAGGGCTTAATGTATCTTTTAGAGTGTTATTTAATTTATTTGATCATTTTCTTGTCTTCTCTTTGTTTGAGTAATGAGGCTATTTTTTATTTCTATCTCCTATTTCTCATATGGTTTTCACTCATCAGCAGTGAAGAGACCTTGTGGAGCAAAACCCATTACCAATACAACCTACCTCTTCTACCTCTTCATCCATGTACTATGTTTCTAAGCTAGCAAACTCTCCTCACCCCTTAGGAATTCATAATTTCCCTCAAGAGGTTCCTCAAGGAGATAGGGATTTCACCACTTTCCTATATAAAAATCTTGTAGCCTTGCAATATTATATTACAACCATGTCTTACCGTATCCCATTTTAAACCCCACCCATAGATCCACCTTATGGCATGCCTCTCCACCTCATAGGGAGTACCTCCATTGCCATGGTCACAACTCAACCATTAACTACCCAAGCCTCTTCATCAATGAACAACCCCTTTGAGACTACCATAAAAAACCAACCAACCGAAACTACCACTGCCCTTATACCTTCCACTCCTACAAACCAATCCTCCATAATAGGAGTGCCTACCTCTAGCACTAAAAACATTCCTTTATCTACCTTTAATCCATAAACCACTAATCTAATTCAAATATTTATGGTGTCCATACCCTCTACCTTGCCACTGATTAGTACAAGGTTCACCACCCTTCCATCGATCACCAACCCAACTACCACTTTGATCCAAAAAGTACCCCTTGAACTAGCCTTTAGATACATTCCTAATCTATAAGGGCATGTGGCCACCACCCAACCACCTACATCTACCTATTCTTATGCATCCTCCACACAACCATTGATATCTACCTACCAATACATGGCAGCCTTCCAACCTTTTACCCACTATCAACATATCTCCCAACCACCGTAATAGTATGCATCTTACAACCTTCTAGGTGCCCAACCTAAAGGGATCTTAATGAAGATTATTATGGATAAGATGACCACCTTGGATTCATCAATTTTACGTGCTCACAACATCTTATCATATGACCAAATATTTAATGAGCCCATCCATCCATCTGTAACTATCAGGCCATATCCTCCCCAATGGGAACTTCCCAAGTTCTCTAAATTTCAAAATAAGGAGGATCCCCAATAGCACCTT
Organism: Torreya grandis; assembly: GCA_037957365.1. Lineage (NCBI taxonomy): Eukaryota > Viridiplantae > Streptophyta > Pinopsida > Cupressales > Taxaceae > Torreya > Torreya grandis. Next base: position 2,249,527 of record JARHVA010001851.1, on the reverse strand, counting down.
AGGGAATTTAGGAATGCTTTTAATCTCATCACCTATGATTATGTCCTTCTTCTTTTCACCTTCCCCATGTCTCTATCTAGTCTAACATTGGATTGGTATAGTTCCATACCTAATCACTCCCTTTTCTCTTTCACCCAACTGGCTCAAACATTCTTGGACCACTTTTTGATGAATATCTCCAAGAAAGTTTCTACCATCTACCTCTACTCTATATGGAAATTTGAGGATGAATCCATTGTCAATTTTTTGGCTTTTTGGAAGACCTTGATTAACCAACTTTCCTTTTTCTTTCCTCAACCCAAGCTCATAGAGCTCTTTTCTTGGGCATGTGCCAAACATATCTCCTATACACTACATGTCCAAAGATTTCAAACCTTCGATGAAGCTTTTACCATAACACACAATTTATAGAATTGATCCATTGATAAGTGAAAGATAAAGCTCAAAAATAATAACTCAATCTACAAATTTAATGAGACCTCTTCTTCCAAGACAAATAACTAGTCCAATACCAATACCAAGAATAAGGGAACCACAAATGTGGTTTTCCTTAAAGTTGATCCTCTACCTTCCATCAACCAATATAATTCCTCTAGTTCCTCAAAGCAAAACACAAGGGGCCAAACATAGATTAATCAAAAGCAATTCACTCCACTTGGAGAATACTATGATTCCATTTTGGAGAAGTTATTAAAAACTAACACCATTAAACTTATTCCTATCAAACCTCCTCAACATTTTGACTCTTCTCACCCTACACCTAGTTATTATAATGAGAATGATCTATATACCTTCCATCAAGTGATAAGACATGATGTCATTAGATGCAACACCTTCAAGAGCCTTATCCAATCCATCATTAACAAGGGGGAGCTCACATTGGACAAACCCAATGCACCATTGAACCAATCCCTTGACATAGTTATGAAACCCTTCACAAACCATGCTCCCACAAAAAATGAAAGCAACAATGTTGAGTGCTCTCACAAAACCCATATGATTAACATGGTCATTGATGAGCTCATTACCAAACCACCTAATCCCCAATATTCCAATTATTTACCATCTATTGAGATAGTGGACTTACCTCCCATCCTTTTAGACACTCAAACTGAGGAAATACCATCCTCTATCCCTCCACTTATTAAGGTAGTGGAGCCACTAGCCTTCTGTTTAACTGATATACTAGAACAAACAACCATCACTGCCTCAGCTTCACCTTTAACTACCAAGAAAACCACTCCCTCTTTAGAAATAATTCTCAAGGAGTAAACCCCCATGTATACTCCTCCCATTGAGTAACCACCTATCTCAACCTTGAACCCTTTGATTAAGGAAGAGTATAAGGTTACCATCAATGTGTCTTCACCTAAGGGCTTAACTTTGAGGTCCACTATTCAGGGAATCAAACCAACCTACAAACCATTCTCTAGGTTAGTGAAAAAAATTGGAATTTATCTCCAACCCTGACATGGATCGAGCCACCTTATGGAAATAATTAGGGTTACCTTATATCACTAAGCAAGAACCTCCAACCATACCTTTAGTAGACCAACCCACCACTTTTGCTATCCAAAATTATACCCTACCAACCAAACCAATAACAACCTTTGCCAATCCAATAATCCCTCAACCATCTAAGGAACCTAAATCCTAAGCAGCCAAATCACCTTCTCAAACCAAACTAACCAAACCAATAAAGAACCTTGGCATCTTCCCCACACCAAACCTTAGTCATCCTTCAATGAAGGTGGAGCTTGTCTTACTAGAACCAACAACTAAATGCCAGACCAAAGAAACAAAAAAAGGTAAAACCATACAAAGGATGAATGGCCCAAATTTTTCTTCCCTCAACCTTAACCTCCATTCTAGGGCCTCATCCCTCTACCTTGGGTAGGAAGCTAATCACTTCTACCAAAACCCCACCACCTCTTTTGGTTACACCTTCACAGATATTATTCAATGCACCTATTTTCACCATGCCAAAAATACTTAAGCTACCTAACTTATGACCTTCAACCTCTACCTCATCAATCTCCTTTCCTAAACCAAGGTCATCAACCAAGTGCACCACCCTACCCAAAACACTTACCACCAAACCTATCTCCAAATAACCTCCTACTTCAACCATCAAAGCAAAGATTACAACACCTCTACCACCTTTATTTGAGTCCTACTTGACCATTATCCATAGGTTATTATATAATTATTTCTTAGCCTTATCTCTCATCAGATCTTTTAACCCTCTTTCTTCCAAACCCATCTAGTATAATGACCACCATGTGTGTTCTTATCATAGGACACCCAACCATGACACAAAGAACTACAAGGATCTCCAATTTTTTATCCACTAGATCTATTACAAGGATGATCTATTAATAGATTAACCTCCTATATCCCCCATACCAATCCAACCAACAACCATACTACCCAATTCTTACCTAATCCTCCTCTCTCACCTAAGAGTGAAGATGAGTCTAACCAGTCTACTACCTCAACCTCTCCTTCTATCCATACTATCAATGTGGTCACAAGATCATAATAGAAGGATAAGGGGAAGGCTAAGGTGTCCATTCCATAGACATATCCATCTTCAACCTCCCAAACAACCCACACCCATCCATATCCATCTTCCACCAAACCCAAGGTGTTTATTTTAGGTACCTCCCAATCTAACCCCTTAAAATCTATCAATAGAATTAACCTCAAGCAACTTCACCAAACCCCAATGAATACGAGCTTGTATGAGTCAATCTCTACCTCTCCCCATCACCACCAAGCACTAATAGAGGCTTTGAAATCCATTGAGGTCTAACTTGAGGACCCCTAACCTTTGGTAGCCTTTATTGGTGCCCTACAACTTTCCTACCTTGTTACCTTCAAGGATTCAGAAATACCTTCCATCCACCCCAAGGACCCAAATCTACCTCTCTTTATTATTATTTACATCAACCAAACCCACATCAAATGGGTCATGATTGATGGGGGAGATAACATTAACATCATCTCCTCTCATGGCTACAAGTAACTCAACTTGTTAGATAATGTCATGTCTAAATCTTTAGCCATCCTTTGTTCCTTCAATGATACCATGACCACTACCTTGGGAACTATCATCTTTCATATCTGTTTAAGACCTTGCATTCTCCCCAAACTTTTCTATGTTGTAGAATGTGAATTCTAATATAATGTCTTGTTAGGATGACCTTTGATTCACTCTATGGGTTGCATTCCCTCTAACCTCCACCATTGCATTAAGTTTGAGCATGAAGGCTAGGTCATCACCATCCAAGCTTACCTAAGTCCTTTCTCAACATTAAACATGACCTATCATCCTAATGATGTCCTCATACCCCTATCTATCACACCCTCAATAGCTAAAACCTAACCTTCAACCACCAAAGTGGATATCATATCCCCTTCCACTGATGAGACATAAACTAGTTCCTCTATACCTTCACACCAAATCCCCACCATAGACCCTTTATAATCTACCTTCCATTAGCTTTCACTAGGGGAGTATCACCTTTTATCACTTTATGTTTTCCCTACTCCTCATGAGTATGGGCAACTTACCAATTAGTTAGGATATGACCCCAATATCAGGACTATTATTCCCTTCGAACCTTCTCACTATTAGACCCATTATGTCTATGGGGGACTCAACAAATCCCTTGATGCTTATACCACCTCTCTTATACCTTGACCATTCACTACTAATTTTTCCTACCTAGATAAACCAAGCTTCACAAAAACATACCTCCATTAGTGTCTTTGGAAAGGCTTCAACCTTGGGTAGTATGAGCATGGCCCACATGAATTGCTCACCATCAAAACTAAGAAGTTACATGCGAAGCACAAACATGGTTTCATCTTACATGATAATAATAAAACTAAACAACCCATCATTAACATTATTAAATAAGATGCCCCTTCCTCATTGACCTTACCTCCACTTGTGTGTGAGGATGATGACATCATCCCACTAATTTTTTTTTCATCAACATGGTCAGCCTCAGACCCTTGACTTATCAAAAGGAGGTGGCAACCCTAACTATCCCTTTGATCCATCTTGAGATGATAGGGGATGACTCCCCTACCATTAACACTATTAAGTGATAGGATGATGATTCTATCCTCACCTACCTTGGCACCCTAGATTATTTAATACACAAATCCATTCCTCATGAGACCTTGACCATTTTGAATCAATCCACCATGGATATCAACTTGGGTACTCTAGATAACCCTTGCATTGTCAAAATTAGACAATCATAAAATGTTAAAGAAATTTGGGACTTCCCTTCTTTTCTCCAAGACTGTAGCATAACCTTTGCTTGGTCTTATAATGATATGCCTAGAATTGACCTTGCCATTGCTACCCATAACATAGTCACTCATTGTGATACCAAACCTGTCAAGTAGAAGCTTTGATGCATGCATCCTCATATAGCCCTTCTCATCAAAGAAGAGCTTCAGTGTCTTCTATCTATCAAATTTATTCAACCCATTGACTACCCCCAATAGGTCTAAAATGTTGTACATATTACCAAAGCCATAGGGGAACTATGTATTTGTGTGGACTTTCATGACCTCAACCTCACTTATTCCAAAGATGAATTTCCTTTAGTAAGCATCGACTAGTTTGTTGATCTTATAACCAACCATGAGATGTTATCTCTCATGGATGGTTTCTTAGATTACAATCAAATCTTAATTTTTCCTAAAGATCAGTATAAAACTAACTTTACCACCCCATAGGGAACATTCTGCTATAGAGTCATGCCTTTTAGGTTAAAGAGTGCCGGTGTTACCTACCAACATGCCATGACATATATCTTTCATGAACTCATCCATAAGATTGTTGAGGACTATGTGAATGACCTTTTTAAAAAATCCAAACTCTAGAAGGATCATTTGGTTATTCTTAAGATAATCTTTGAATGCTTCATCCATTACCATGTCTGCCTTAACCCTAAGAAGTGCATTTTTGGGGTCTTGTTAAGAAAGCTTCTTGGTTTTATTATCTCCCTTCATGGAATTTAAGTTGATCTTACCAAAATCAAATAAATACTATACATGCTTCCTCCAACCAACCTTAAGCAACTTCATAGCCTATAAGGAAAAATTTAATCCATTCGTCATTTCATTTCCCAACTTTCAGACTAGTGCCAACCTTTCTACCACCTTCTAAAAAAGGATGTCTCTTTTAAGTGGGATAATGATTACCAAAATTCCTTTGATTCACTCAAAGAATACCTTTTGTCTTCACCTATCCTTACCCCTCCCAAGGATCACCAACCCTTTTAACTTATATCTCTACCATCGACCATTCCCTAGGGGAAATGTTGGTTCACTGAGATGAATAACATAGAGAGCAAGTAATATATTAAATTAATTGCAAATTTATGGAGTACAAGACTCGGTATACCCATACTAAGAAAATTTTATTAGATTTAGTCTTTGTGGTCACCAAAACTTCACCACTACCTTCTAAACCACAAAACCTAAATCATAACTAACACTGACCCACTCAAGTACATGCACTCTAAGACATACTAAAAATAGTGTATGGCTAAGTGGCTTATGCTCTTATTAGAGTTTGATATTGAGTTCCTTTAGTATAAGTCCATTAAAGGTAAATTCATTACTGACTAATTAGTCTAAGAACCATTAGTAGATAACTAACACCCTCCTCTTGAGTTCCCTGATGAGTCCATCGTAGCCCTCTCTCAAGTGGATTTGACCTATCAATTAACCATGTTATTTGATGGATCAAAATGTGAATAGAGTGGGGGAGTCGTTATCATCCTTTCCCATTTAATGGTGAACTTCTACCTCTATCCTTCAAGTTTGATTTTGAATTTACCAACAACATGGCTGAGTATGAAGCCCTAGTGATAGGCCTTCAAACTGACTTAGCATTAGGAGTCAAAAAATCAACATCTTTGGTGACTTATAACTTGTTTTCAATCAAATAAATGGATATTAACAATGTAAGAATGATATCTTACAATCATAAAAGTAGCTAGTTGATGAACTCTTGGAATCATTTGAACACCACCACATCCAGTCGACCCCATAATGTACTAATAAGTTCACCGACACCATGGCTTCCCTTACCTCACAATTCTTATCTACACCTTAAAATTCTAAGATATTTGGTGTTATCCATAGGCTTACCCAACCTTCCTATGTCAAACTAGATTCTCCCACCATTTTCAATGTGGAGGAGACCCAAGCTAACCTTTGGTATTGGTAAACCTTTGACTATCTTAACCTTGGCATAGTTCCTTTTGGCCTCTCTAGGAGTAGTCAAAGAGTGTTTATTTATAGTACATCATTCTATACCATTATGAGAGCAATTCTATATAAATATGGCTTTGATGGCCTCCTTTTTTGTTGCTTACATAGTCGCAAATCCTCTCATGCTATCAAGAAAGTACATGATGGCATTTGTGGGGGACACTTTAGTGGCCTCACTAAAGCTAAGTACATCCTTCATCTTGGATATTAATAGCCTACCCTTAACTAGGAATGATATGATTATCTAAAAAAGTGTGTCAAATGTCAACAACATACCAATTTATGTCATGCACCTAGCCATAATCTTTGCATTTTTACCAATTTCTTTCCCTTTTCACAATGGGGTTTGGACCTCATCAGTGAAATTTATCCCCATTCCTTAGAGTCTCACCTTTTTATCATCACTACAACTAAATATTTTACCAAGTGGGTAGAGGCTATTCCTCTAATCTCCACCAAAGTAGAGAAGATTATCAACTTTATCAACCATCATATCATCTACTGCTTTAGTGTTCCTCATAAGATTATCAACAACAATGGTAAATCCTTTATGAAAAAGCAAGTCCAGGGTCTATATGACACATTCAACATTAAGTTAAGCTTCTCCTCACCCTATCACCCTTAAGCAAATAGACAGGTAGAAGCCTATGATAAAACTCTTATTAACATGCGAACTAAGATGGTCAATGAATCTAGTCAAGATTGGCATTTACACATCCCTTTCACATTATGGGCATATCATAGTAGCATTATGACCTTATGGGTTCTAACCATTTCTGTCTTGTGTTTAGAGTAGAGGTTGTTTTACCTCTCGAAGCCCAAATCCCATCTCTTTATAAGATATCATATATGAGGATAATTATCATCAGCACTGTTTAACCCAACTTGATCTACTTGATGAGTGTCATTTAGCATCCCTTACCCATCTCCATATCTATCAAGATCACATCATGTGTGCCTATAACAAGAACCTTAAAGTGTGGGAATTCACTATCAAATATCTCATCCTAAAGGAAAATCAACATGTCACTAATATGGAGAAAATCAAGTGAGGCAAGTTTGCTTTCAATTGGCTTGGACCTTATATCATAACCCATAAGTATGGATAAAAAGCTTACTAGTCATGTTCTCTCCAAGGATACCTAGAACATGAGCCCCTCAATGCTTCACATATGCATCTATTATTTTATTAAGAAGGATCAAGTTCACCTTTTGTTTAACTTAAGCTCATCACATGCTATCCACCCATATCCCATCTCCCCATTTTAGGGGCAACTAATTAAAATATGAATCATGTGATTATCCATCATAGTCATAGCATAATATTGAATAATGGGTATCATGGCTCTACTCATGGCATTGTTCTCATGGTACTTTCCACCCCTTTCAAGATGGATCCCCATGATCATTATCACCTAAACCTCTTTTACACCTGATTAACCTTCTTGTGATTTTAGTTTTACCTTCATAAAGGTAAGCGACTAAGCTGGCCTAAGAAAGTCTATTCAAAGCAAATTCAAAGTAATAATAAGAAAAATCCACACCAATAGTAATCATAGGTCATTCATAAATATTTATAGACTACTCCCTCAAATGATATCTATATAATCATATCTAAAATTGCACAAATGTAAGGTAGACTACTCCCTTAAAGGATAGATATCAAAAAGCCTTGAACAAAGCACATAAACTTAAACCACTCCCTTGAAGGATGGCTGAGTAAGCATTTTTAAAAATCTTAAAAATTTCTTAGAAGCTTCCTACATCGATCAACTTCCCATATACAACAATTAACAAAGGACCCATCATCAAACTTATAGCAAAAATAAACTAATCTTAAATGCCGCAATCAATTCTCAAACAAAAAAATAAGGTGGGAAACATAATTGGATTTCATAATTAGACTTCCCACATTGATCAGTCTACATAATTTTGGCATAGGCTTATTTATCTTGTTTCTTTGGATACCTACAGATGAGGCATGCTAGTCTCACAAGAAGGTCACATTTTTCACCCATCTCCCCTTTACACTATACACAAAGTATTCTTGAGCTTACTTGACATTATGTGGTCAAGACACCTTTTAACCAAATAATGAACACTAATAAGAAGCATTTGAAGAGTTTATGTTCATTAAGTAAATCCAATTTTGGTTTTGTTCTAGTCCTTGTCAAAGAAGAAACATTATGCCCTCTTCTTATCCTATTGTGACTAGTTGATATTTCCATTATGGAATTGGTCTCTTGGTTATGTTCTTTATTCTTATATATAGTGTTCTTAATTAAACCACCTCATGTGTTTTCTCATAAATATTAACCCTAAGCATAAACATTAACCATAAGTATAACCATACCAAGCATGATAATCACATCCATAAGCAATTAAAACGATCAATCATTTTCCATAACATGTCTAAATATAATAAAATCCAAATACTCATTTAAAATTAACATCTCATAAGCAATCAGGAAGCATAACCATAAATCAAAAACATCTCATGCCTAGCTAAGCATATATAAGTGTCTACAAAACCATAACATAATCATAATCCATAAGCAATGTAAACATCACATAATAAGAAATAAACACCAAATGCAAGTCAAACCATGAACATGAGCATAATAAAATATCACATATATATATCTCATAATTCAAATATACATCATGTCATCAAAATAAATAATACATGTAGTAATGTATATCCTCTCTCTCAATGTATGTATATCTCACTACTTTAACACATAGGTTGGTATTAAAGTCATGTACATCTATATTTACATGTCATAATATAGTATATCATGTCCTTGGGGAACCACTACCATTGGATCTACCTATTCTACCACTACCATTTGGTGTCAGTATTCCTATGATGCCTACCTATCCCCTCACCAAAGTGGCCCACTGACTTGGACTTACCACAACTACCCCAGTTGCTAAACTAGCCCTATACTCACCCCATCAGGGTTCCTATGGACACTGCGTTAGAATAATGGCCTCATAATACCTTAGATCCTCCACTATGACCAAATACCATGCCATAGGGATCATACTTGGTGGCCCTCCTACTGGTGCTTCCATGACTTCTACCCTTTATCTCAAGGTGTCCCTCTCTTGGGTCACCAAACCTATAGAGGTCCTTGCCTGATCTTTCTCACCTATCATGATGGAAATCTAACCCTATAATGTCATTATTTGGCCCTACAATGTGGCCACTTATCCCTATAATCATATAATATGTGATTATTTGATAGCAAGTGCTGCCCCTACTTGCGCATTATGGCCACCTCCCTATGCATGTACACTATCTAGATCTAGATCCATATCCTAGCGACCCCCATCATCCCACCCAAAATTGGCCACTACATAAAGTGCATGGTATCATGCCACATATCCCTAAATAAAATTATCATCATCAACACATACTCTAATAGGTAGTTCCTCATGATCTAGGACCACCTCCTTTGGTTGTGGCTTGAGTAACAAAAACTCAATGTCTTCCCTCTTGTATCTCAGGAATGGACTTGGGATCCCTTGCACTAGGTCATACTGCCTCCAAAATCTATCAAAGTGCATGATCCTCATCTCACCATCCCTCCTAACATAAATCCACATCCATCTCTACAATGATAATGTATGTTGAGTGTAGTGGGCCCACCTAAAAAAACCAACATATGGGCTCACATAACAACCAGACCCTCCAATACATCTTAAAATTAGTCAATGTCTCTCTCACCTCCTCTAGCTCCTATCAGTGCATAATCTCCCCTCAAAAATATGAATACCACTATAAAGTATATCTAGGTGTATCCCTCCTATGGTAGCCTTAGTGGTCTTAGAACCCTAATGTGCTCGTATGCCTAGTAATGCATTACAAACCCCATAATGATACCATATCATGTATGTGCTCAGAACCCCCATAGCTCTCTATATATCTAAACCACCAAAACTAGAGCCCACCTGAACACTATCTATCTAAGCAACATTTTCACTATCACTCCCAGTAGCAGATAGGTAAACCATCCACTAATCAAATATAGAAAAGCAAAGTAGGACACCACCATCATCATCATGGTCATCAAGTATCTCTCATCTATATCCCTCTCATACAATGGCTCATATCTAAAACCACCAAAATTCCACTTGGAATGGGCCCAATCCTTGCCATATCGGAGCTTCATCTACTCATCCCTCTCCTCACTCTCAATGTGATATATTGAATCCCATCAAACAAGAATCCATGTAATCAAGTGGACATCCTCTAGTAGGATGGTCATCTCTCCTATCGATAGTTAGAAGGTGTTCATGGCTAGATCCCATCTCTCAATGAGGGCCATGATCATCACCATATCTCATGGAACACACTTATAATTCATCATGGCTATAAGGTCAACCTCATCTATATGAACCCAATCATCCCTAGTCATTCCTTTATGGATCTCTACAAAAATATAAGAACCTGATCCCTCATTTTGATATGCTTTTATACCTAAAAAATCAAGGTTAACATGCAAACTTATTTTTCCATTGCCATTTCCCATGATGTGATAATTCACTCATCTTTCAACCATTACCCATTACGATTACTTGCTATACCCTTACCATCACCCATGTTTTTTATTTTATTTTACCAAATTAACTTCTTTGTTAACCTATACAATTTCTACAAACATTCTCAAACTACTTCTAAAACACCTACCCCAACCCATAAACATTTCAATACATCCCTCCTAACTTACACTTGGCATTTTACCTACCCTCCACCCCTTTCAAACATTTTACAAACATTTGTTCTATATCTTTATATTTAATTAATTACCCTAATCAATCGACCACTAATAGTCAACTAAACCTTTTGCTTTGGTGGTCGACCATCAATGATCAATATTTATCATCAATAGTCGATTCAAACCATTGACGGTCACTGTGTGTGACCATCGATGGTGAAACTACCTAAACCTACCATCCCTAAAAACTCATCAAAACATCCAAATTTAACAAAAAAACTACTTACCCCTACCCTCTACCTTACCCCCAACCCAAATCTTATCCCAATTTTAAACTTCACCTACTAAATTTCCCAATTTTACCCAAAACCTGAATCAAGGCAAAACCCTACCAAAAACCCTACCCAATTACCAAATTGAACTTCACAATAGCAAACTCAACTAAAACTAACAATTTTAAAGCACCCCTACCTCATTCCTTGACTGATGTTAAGGTCAAAGACCACATCCAACTCCTTAGTCACATCCTCATCCACCCTACTCCTCGATCCCAAGAGATCACCTAAACACATGCCTCTAACCAATCAACACACACCAACTCAGCTCAACATCAGTCAACCCTCATCATCACTATCATTCATAAAAATCCAAATTTCCTAGAGCACAAAAAATGCATAAGTCAACTTGTAAAAATGAAAATGACTTTTCATTTTCAATTTTTATGTTTCAACCTTCCCCCTGACCATCGACAGTTAGGGTGATCGTCGATGGTTGATCTTGGGACCCTTGATCATTGATAGCTAGGAACCCACATTTTAAATTTTTTAGGCACCCACACCTAAGTTCTAATTTTTATAGATTACCTTCTCCTACAAAATGAAACCCATTGATAGAGATTACCCTTCTCTCACCAAACCTCATCATATCACCATTGGTATATTTTAGCCTAACTAACATGCATTTGATGACACCTTTTACTCTATCCTTTTACCATAATGACACCACTACCATGTTGATCACCATTTGAACTTACACCACCTCATGCTTTCCTAACCTACTTATGTATTTTTGAGAGCACTTCCTACCTTGGATACCTAAGACACTTGACCCATTTATGTTTTCCACAAGAGCACCTCCTACCTCAAATACCCATGGAACCACTGACTTTGTCGAGGAGACTAATAGGTGTACCCAATCACCATGCCTAAATATGGTTACACGATACACTGTTCACTTATATTTCTTGTACCAACCTTTATTGTTATCATATGTGAAAATCTTGTCTTTGCATGATCTTGGCTATTGCACCTTTTTGTCACATTATGTGTGCCTATTTGCACTTTAGTGTCCAACCTATCATCCACCTATCATGCCATTCAACTTCATCATCACCTTCGCCCACATTATCAAACCTGCACCTAATTCTTATTTACCTTATTGCTTCTCAGTTTGAGGGGGAACACCTTCTACCATACTCAAGGTAATTAGTAGACCTTTGACCAACATCAATTTTTGTTTTGTAGTTGGTTGATTCTAAGATGCATAACAAAAAAAGTCAAAATATAGACATTGGAAATCTGCACACCATAATTCTGAATGTCACAATTCCCTTGGACCACCTTAGGACCCCCTTGGGGATATCTAACCCTCTAACCCCTAACCAAACCTAACCTATAGTCAGTTTGGCTTAACTAGCTTAACTTAGCTGTTACCCACTTTTTACCCCTTACCCTCGACTATCGACAATTAGGTTGATCACTAACGGTCATGGTCCACCTCTTTAATAACTAACATGCAAACACATTTACCTTGCTTTATAAAATTAACTCATCCAATTCTTATTGTGATCCATTACATGCATGAGTTATAATTAAGAATCCCAATTCACATGATATTGTAACTCTCTCACCTTGCCTATAAGAAGAGAGGAGCAGAGAGGTAAAAATCCATCTACAATCATGATCAAGAGCTTATGCTTCGAGGAGTTTCTTTTTGTAATTCAATCATCATTAGCAATCCAATAATCATATCAAAGAGTTAATTTGTTTTTACCTCTCCACTAAGTTCTCGGGTACTATTACTCTATTAAAATTGAGCTAAATTTCACCAATAGGTCAACTACCTCAACCATCCACCCAATCAACTTCTGGTAAGACAAGTACTTATTCCTCAATATTTATTTACTTTATTTTCATTTTAAAATCAACCTAGGTCTTACCCATCTCTCAAAATCCATATTTTAAGTCTCATCAACCAGCCTTTTTACCAACCTAGATCTAGACATAGTAACCATTAATGATTGTCTCAACTATTGATGATCTATCCAACCATCGATGGTCACCTTGATTATTAATGGTTACCTTAACTATCGATAATCAGCCTAACTACCTATGATCACTATGGAAGTGAAAACCCATAAGCTAATTTCACCTACCTACTCCCAATCAAACCTAATTCTCTATTGTCCTTCTTGTTCACAGACTCCTTTCTAATTCTTTGAAGCATACCCCAACCCTTTAGTAGTAGTATTAATTAGTTTATCACTAATTTAATCATTTCTAGTCTATTTTATAAGCAAGTATCTCTTGTATTCTATTTTAGTATATTTGATTTATTAATTTAAGTAATTTCATTTCTATTTTATAAACTTAATTATTTAAAATGTGTGGATTAACAAACCCTAAGGAAGCCCTTGATTCTAGGATCTAGCTATCACTAGGAAATCCACTCAACTATTTGTCTAACAAACACATTTGCTTTAGTGCTTTATTATCTAAAGGTCATCCTCCCAAGACAAAGAGGAGCTCTTCACAATATTTTGATTTTAATGCACACACTATCAATTAGGTTTTTCAACCACACCCATACTTAGTTTCTTATTTTCCCTCTTTCAATAATAATCAAAAATTCATTGAAAGACTAATCTTTATAGGTTCGCCTAATGTTCCTCATATTGGACACCTTCACATTTCACACATGTCCTTTTTTATATACAACACTAAGGTAAGTAAAGGTATGTGTTTTCAATTCTATCCTTTTATTTATCTTATTTTCTCCTTACTACACTTTATTTAGATTCAACATTATGTGTTTCTATATTATTTTCTCAAAATACCATCTTGTATAACACCTACATGACACATGATGATCTTCGAGTGGGGCATATGTATACACATAATATTTTCAAAAATTTGTAAATTAATAATGATTTTTATATTTCAGGAACCCATTAAGTCTAAATTTATCTGAGTGCATGCCTTAAGAGGTACATTAAGAAAGGGGTGGGAAGACAATTGGTGCTTCACAGGATTGTTGTCCCTTTTTACCACTTGTTATCTATACACTTGTCACCTAAAAATAATTATCCTAATATTTGCCTCCTATTTTTCACCATCCTCTAGTATTTTACCATCTTCATTATCCCTTTTCCCTAACATAAACCCCCTTTTGGTAGTTTACATGACATAGTCAACCACATCGACCCTGTATTTTTATTGACAAATCTTATTAGGGACTAGGTCGGCCATGGGTGACCTAGTCCATGACCTAGTTAATTTTTGTCAATTACAATACTAGGTCAAACTTGTTGGCCTAAAATTTTAGAAAGTTTTAGGGTTATATCAGCCTAAATAAACACATTTATTTTTCCATTTATAAAAATAAGAGAATAAGAAGTAAGATATATTGCACATATGCTTATCCACTATTCTACTTGAGGAGAAATCTTAGGGTTTCATAATTTATTTGGAGATACAAATATTATATTTTGGAGAAGTATTTTGAATTCATTGATGGGTTATATATCCTAGAGGTGATTTATCCTTATCATCCTTACATACAACAATAACCTCTTACAAATCATCATGGCCAAGAGAGATATTGAGGCTGGGTGGGTTTGTCTTCAAAGTTAAGTATTCATAACTTTGTTTCTCCTTTTTAAGAGTAGATAGATATGAATTTGAACCTATCTTCCATGAATTAGGATTATATATACATTAGCGTAAGTATATGTCTTCTATGCATGTTTACTTATAGTGTTTATTACCCCCAATTTGTACCACAAGCTTTGGTGAACACTAGATTAGATTTTGTTTTACTTGTTACTAGTTTAGTGAATATGAAAACATAGGACCTAGTTAGGGTTAATTCTTAGTTTTGATTGACTTGAGGATTTGGAACCCACCCTAGTGATATTTTTTGTGTTAATATATCCCTTGATTAGGTCTAGTGGATTCATATTGGTCATAACCCTGATTATCTAATGTATCCCCAATTAGAAGTGTAAGTAGGATTTATCTTCTTCAAGCTAAGATTGATTTGTAGATATGTTGCATTTCCCATTGCATACACATACATATTCAATAATATTATAGTCTATTTCAACTAATGGTGAGTGATTTACTAGATATCATGTTGTACAAACTGTTTTTGACCATAAATCCTTGTCCAAATTTTCATTATTGGGCATGCTCCTTACTCTCTCTAGAAGAGTCCTATTCATGTGTTTAACAACCCCATTTTATTTTGGTATATAATTGGTGGTTTTATACCTTTCAATCATAGCTTCTTTATGATAGTTCTAAATCTCCAATGATGTGAACTTACCTTCATTATCTGTGCTTAAACATTTGATTAACCTACCAATTTTCTTATCAACTAAAGCTCTAAATTACTTAAATACACAAAAAAATAGTATACTTTATTTTTAGAGAGTATAACCATGATTTTATTGAGTAATCATCTATAAATGTAACAAAATAAAGTGATCTTCCATATGAAATTACAAGGGTTGGACCCCACACATCAGAATGAATATAGTCAAGAATACCTTTACTTACATGACTTCCTACACTAAACTTTCATCTAATTTATTTAATGAAAACACAATGCTCGAAAAAATCTAAATCTAATTATTTTAAACTCGGAAGTAACTCACAATTTTTTAGTACCTTTAACCCTTTCTCGCTCATGTGGCCCAAATGTAGATGGCATAGATGAGCAATATCTTTTGCTATTTTAGATACCATAGTTGCTTAAATGATATCTACACTCCCTTATAATATGTAAAGGTTCCTAAATTTTAGAGCCTTAATTATTACTAATGCACCCTTAGACACCTTAAGAGATCCACCTTGACCTATGAACTTATAACTGTAGGAATATAATTCACTCAAATAAATCAAATTTTAAGTTCTAGTAGATGTCTTACTTCTATAAGATTCCTTACTATACCATAATCAATTTCAATATTAGTGATAATAATATCTTTATTATTACAATAAATATTATTTCCCAAAATAACATATTTTCTATCAAGGGTTTGATAAGTATAAAATCAACTCCTATGCAAACACTTGTGATGTGTCGCACCTAAATCCAATAAATGTTGACAATTTTGACCTCATAGATCAAATTAACATCCCTAAAAATTTAAAATTTGATTTTTAAGACAATGTAATTATTTATGCATGAAAATATCTATTATATACATTTTACATTAGTTTCATTAGACTTCTCAAGTGATTTTGGTAGTTTTAGTGCCAAAAAGGTCTGTTTTAAGGCCATCCATGTAGTTCTTTAGGTAAAATTGAAATTAAAGAATATTAAGGACCTTATTTATCCATTAAAATGTAAAAAATGATTTATAATAGGATTCAGGTCTTAAAATGAATAAAACCAATTTATTTCTCATATCAACCTCCTTTACAGCTCTAGAAGGGTAGTTTTTAAGTACTTAGTACAGACAAAAGAGAGAGATTTAGGAGATAAATTTTATTAAATTGTTAAGTGTCCTAGTAATATTTAAATAAGTAACATTTATTTGCATATTTATGTCTTATTATATATGAATAATTGCTAAGAGTCACAGTAGGTCACTATGGCCTATTTATCCGAGAGGGGTCTAATCTTGCACCTATTTCTATAGATCATAAATATATGGAGATTAATGGTTTTAGGAATTATTTTATAGGTCATGGATATTATTTTAATTATTTTTTAATTATCCAACTCATCTCCTTTTACTTCATTTTAAGGAAGAATATCTTAGTGTACAGGTTGTTTTAGTGAATTCTCCCACAATCTCTATTTTGTATTCATATTAGTCATTATCAGAGGTTTTGTAATGATTAATAAATCATTTAATCTCACTTAATTTCATGGAACTCATGTTTTTTGTCTAAATATGTGTTTCTTGTCCATTTTCTTCAAGTGTACTTACTCTTTAGGACATAGTTGTGTTTGAACAATCCACTAAAGGTTTGACTATCAATTTGGGATAAAATGCCAATGATACATCATGATGAATCATTATAAGATGGTATTATATTACTATAATCATAAAAGGTTGAAGATAAGAGACCATATACAAACTCTCTAATAAAATTCATAGTTGTTTCCTTCATAGGAATGTTGTATGTAATGTGGAGTGTATGGAAGATGTTCATTGCTCATAGAGAGGATTGATATATCTCTTCACACCTTCATATATCCTTGAATACATCACTACTATAACCAAGTGTCTCCAATTAACTAGAGTGATCTAATTTCAATTTAAAATCTTATACATTGGTTGACTATATACAGTCAGTTCAAGATCAGTTAGGTGAGTTGAGGGTGACTTTAAGCATGGTCATAAGCTTTGTAGACTATTGAGAAGTGTTAAGGATGTGTTTCAAGGTTTGACAAACATGAAAGTTTAAATAAATCCTTTAGATATCTCTCTTTTTATAGAAATATATAATCAATGAAACCTACAATCCCTTAAGCCTGTAGGTCCTCATTTTGAACCTTAACCAACATCAAAATAACATAAAATAAAAGATAAAGCATAAAAATTGAATGTAATATAATATAAAATAGGACACAAGCCTTGAAGAATCCACTGGGTCACTTTTAGGTGAAACATGATAGTGATTTTGAATTTACAAGTTTCATAAGAGCGCCTACATTATCCTATATAGAAGGACCAAGTGCAAAGAGAATCTGAAAGTGTCATAGAAGATTTACTGACCCTTTAGACATTGGTATCTTAGCTAATTTCATGAACCAAATAAGGCTAGTTGTGAGAAGGGTGATAAGGTCCTAAAACAAAACATAATCAATACTTTCTAAACATCACCTACAGGTGGCTTAGAGGGTTCAAGGTGAAAGGAAAGAGATAGAGGTATGAAGGGTGTTTAAACTGACTGAGACTATGAATAGGTTTATGGGCCCATTTTAAAAGCATTAGAAGATCAATGGTGAGAGGAGTAGGGTCTAAACACACAAATCATACCTCCAAAATGAATCTAACAAGTAGCTATAGGCCTATGTGAAGGGTTAACTTAGTTTCTAAGCATCAATAAGAGCTAGTGTTTAAAGAGTGTTTTGAACCTAAAATGGATCTCCAACTAACTCAAAGTCCACTAGGGAAGGTCAGTAATGTGAAGGTGAGGTTATAAACATATGAATATAATTAAGACTACCTTAAAATAATCACCTACAGATGGTGAACTAGGCAGTTGATCTTGGGCCTGAGTAAAGGAGCTGAGTTGTTTGAGAGGTACTTGAAACTTAATTTAAGATTGCATCCAAGTTCAAGATAATTTTTGAGGGACCTCTAAGTTAAAATTGAGGTTTCTAAACCCTAACATAGTCAAGATGCCAAAGAGGCACGTATAGGTCATAAACATAGACCACTCTCAATCCCAAAGAAAGAGTTAAAGCATTTTAAGAGTGATTAGAACCTAATTGACATCTTAAACAAGTTCAAATACTTTTTTGGATCAATGGTATAAATGTAAGATCTCAAACCCTTAAATGATAGTCAAATGACTCTAAGAACACTTACAGGCCTGTTGTAGGATTAGTTCATTTTTAAATCTAAGGAGAGACATATTATGTTCAAAACTACTTGAGTCTAAATTAACATCCTCATCCAAGTTCATGACTCAATTAAATTTGATAATGTCAATGGAGTGAGTTCCTAAACCCAAAAGACATATTCAAGTGAGTATTCCAAACAAGTATTTATAGGTTGGTCTTAAATCTTAAGAAAGAATAAGGATGTCTGAAAGCACTCTGAGGTCTACCTCAAATAAACAAATGGTCCATGAGGTAATTTTGAGACCAAAAGGAAACATAATAATCCTTTACTGATCTAAATTTCATGACCTCATACACAGTCATATCAAAACCTCCACCTATAATCACACAATAGAACACAAGCAGTCTTAGCAAGAGGTTAAAAGTTTGATAGTGATCATGATTTGATGATGGATTATATGGGTGTTATAGATTAATTAGGAAGGATCTTAGAGTTAGGAAGGTTATTAATGTAGAGGAATATTCTTATACATAATAAATGCAATCCTAAATCCATATACATTCAAACAACCCTCTAAAGGCACCTATAGGTAGATAAGAATGAATTGGTCTTGGGCCCAAGTAAAGAAGGAGATGAGGTGTTTGAAACCTAATTTAAGACTTTATCCAAGTTCAATAACATTGATATATCACTAATCTAAGAGTGAGGGTTCTAAGCCCTATTCATAGTCAATGACCCTAAAGAGACATCTACAGTTCTTCCTGCTCTCTATGAGCTTCTACTAGATATGAGGAATGAGTAAAGACTAGGTTTGAAAGAGTAAATATTGGTAAATAGTTTTCATAGTGAAATAAATACTAAACTTCAACTGTCAAACCTAATAACATGGTATAAGTGAATATAAAAAGCTATGTTCTAAGATACACTATCAATCAACACACACAAAGTCAAGCTACAACTAGTTTTGAGAAATTGGTGTCTTGGGCCCTCTATAGGGATGACCATGATTTTAAATTTGGTACATAGTGTGGTTTTTAGTGGATTAATATGTTCATGTCCATTTAAAATTCATTTAAATAAGGGATATACTTTCTATTTTATCTCAGACCTTGCCCAGTCTATTGGTAAGGGGCAATCTTGAGACCAAGGAGTCTACTTGAGCTCAAAGGTATAAATAAAACATGAAAAAGTTCATGAAGAGTAATTTATTCAAATCACATTCATATAATGTGTATTAACACACTTTTAGCTCACATCAACACTCAAGTTTCAACTCAAATGCCCTTGAGGGCTAGCATGAGAGAGACAAACCCATAACCCTAAGTACCCTGACCAATGTACCTTGAGAATATAGAGGAGTGATGAAGACTTATAGAGAATTTATAATAATGGAAATAAATTTTTTTAAGGTATATAAACTTCAACTAGTAGTGGGAATCACTTTTGAGACCCAAAACTTATATTTGACCTCTCTTAAGCCTCAAGAATGCTAAACAAGCCTCTCAAAGAGCAAATTTAGATGCTTGTACTATCTTTCAAACTTAAAATTGGGAGATAATCCATTTTGGATAGGTGAGGAGTTTATTAAATAAGGTTATACAAGTATAAGGAGGTTAGTTGGATGTTTTTTCTTTATGAACAATCATTAAGACCCCAAACAAGTCTTAAACCTTTCTTAAACCTTGATAGTGACCAGTCATGGAAAAAAGGACTAAAATTCATATATAATGACAAATTTTTCTGATAAAAACTATTTTATGTTGTTTTAGACTCCAATGAGGTTACCCACATGTAATTTTATGTTGATGTCACTTATACAAATTTCTCCAAATACCCTATATTTCATGATTTTTGGTGTTTTAAGGTGCTCTGAGAAGGGGATAACTTAAAAATAATGGGATGAAGTAATTTTGGAGTTTTAATAACTAATAAAGATAAAAAAAATTCATTGTATATTCTGGAAGTGGCTAAACTAGGCTTATTTTTGAAAGCAGTCCCAAATAGGCACAAAATAAGACTAGGAAGTAAGGTGGTTTCTTTATTTGCACACTTCCAAAAGGTATCAAGACCCCAAATTTGGCATGGAGGATTATATTATGAAAGTTAAAGTGAATAAAATTATTTTGGATAGTTTCATTCATTTGGGTGGTAGTTTGGGTCAGATTTCTCTTTTAGGCTTAGGAAGGTTAATTAGGCCTAATTGAAGAAGAAAATGAATGAAAATGAGTACTTACACTTGGATTATAATCATGAAATTTTGTGTGGAGATGTAAGGGAATATATTAACTCAAAAATATTCCCAATTTTACAATTTTTTCCATATAATATTTTGTACAAGGAGATTTTTTAGGGTTTTAGTGCTACAAGGAAGGGGTGTTTTAGCAAGCAAACTGAGTAAATTTGAAAATTTTAGGATACTTCATGGATATAAATTCCTTTTTTATGTATTTTTTCATTATTATAATCCATTCATGTCTTAATTTTTCATGATATAATGTAAAAACTCAATTTCTCTCTCCTAAGCCTTTTGCACAAAGAAGGGTCAAGTGAGCAAAGCACCAAATGGATGCATAAAAACATCCCCAAAGGTTTTATTGAGGTTTATAATTATTTACACAAAACTTTAAGAGTATTAAGGGATCATAGGTTTATTGTAATAAATTTTAAAATGCTTTAAAGAGTCCTAAAATAACTTTGAAAGGACATTTTCCTTCCAATGCCTAGTCAAGGAAGACAACGTTAAATTTGCACTCAAATAGATCTAACAGCCCAAGGAATATGGAAAGACATCATTATTGGTCTAGATAAGGTTTCAAATCAAGACTCTATCATGTCATGATGACCTACTCTCAAGGATCAAGGCTTATTTTCAAGGAAATGACTTCTTGACCAAGAATTTAGGAGTATGCAAGAAAACATCTAGGAAGTTGTAAAGATCAAAGACCAAAGATAAATTCTTAAGAATATTTAAAACTTCCCAAACATGTCTCAACTTAACCCCTATGACACTTTTGGAGATGGATAAAAAGAGAATAATAATGAAGTAATATGTTGGAATTTAAAAAGGACCAAGTGAAGGTTTCATTTCCTAATTTTAGGGGATCTTGTCTCTCTCTCTCCTCTCTCTCATTCGCACTGTATGTAAGCCAATGCTTGGCATTTTAAAAATCCTTAACTTGAGTTGTGGAAAGTCCATGCTATGAAAAACACTTGTAATTTCCTATTTTTGATGAATAAGACATAACTCATGCCTCCTCAAAGCTTGTGTTTAGTGTATGCTAATGGGTTATTGATGAATGATAGTGATAGTATAGACTTTATTTAATTTTTTCCTTTCCTCCTTACCTATTTTCAGGTGATAGATAATTATTATAGGTTGCATAGTGTGCTTTAATCATCCTATTTATATGGCAAGTGCAAGATTTCTTTAGTGTCTTTGAGAGACCTATTGAATAGGTTCCTTAGATCATGCATCAAGCCTAAGCCTCTATGTGAAACATTGATGTTTGGGGGCTTTAATTTGAGAATTTTAATTAGGTTTATGTTATTATTCAATCTTGTTATTAAATACTACATAAGTAAAGGTCACATTTTGGTGTATCACCCCAACTAGATAGGTTTTCCTTTTAAATTACCTTATTCTCTTTTCCCTTACAAGCTAGTAATGTAAAGTATGGATCATAAATAATACAAAAAGGAGATATAGTAATTAAAATCTAGAGATTCAATCCACCTATTATTACACCCATAGCCTAAGATTATCTCCATGTTACTTCAGACTGTGAAGGCCTAAAACTACCTTCATAAGGGTGCAAGTCTAGTAGTCAACAATTTTTGGCATGTCTGGTGGGACTCAAGTCCAAAGTAGTGGAAGGATTTTTGGTGTTTTTATTGTACTAATCATCCTTTAGATGCATTAAAAACATCAATGGTTCCTTCAAGTTCTATTAGCTGGTTCTATCATCCCATGCATGATTTCCAAGTAAGTATATCTTTATTACACTACCTTGATGTTGTTTTTATGGCTTACTTTGAAGAAAATGTAAATTTCATGAAATTTTATGAACCTTATAATCAATATGGTAATCCTTATAAACCTTTTTATGAGCCTAATAATACTTATTAATAGTATTATTAGTCTAATAATCAATCTTGTTAAGAGTATGATGACTCATATCAACTTTATAGTGACCCTTATCAGCCTCAATATGACCATGGTTATATGCCCTAGTAGCCTTGTCAAGACCTTCATTAGTCATACTCACCTCCTCCTACTCCATTTCCAACTCAAAATCATGATTACCCTACCCTATCTTTGTTGGCATTCAAACCAAATATGTTAAAATTTGAAGGGGTGATTAGAGTGTGGGATAGAGAGTTAGATGTGATACCTTTTCACCTCATAGAGAAGATGAGGAAGACAATAAAAATGTTGATAGATAGGTGGGAATAAATTGGAAAAGAAAATCATTATGTCATGACTTATGAATTTTGTGAAATGAGAACCATGATCTAATGGTGGATAGACAAGTTAGTGAGATGGGAGAATCAAGAGATCTAACCCAAACCACATGAGCCATCTCTTCCTACCCCTAATCAAAATTCTTATGTTCCAAGTTTTCTCCCAAATTCACATACCATTCCTTAATATAATAAGATTATATCATCTTGGAGGCATTCTTGGGATATGACTCCTGGTTATGCCATGCCAAGTCTTGTGTATGAATCTCCTCTCATCACTCTTCATAAACCCTCTTGTTTACCATATCAACCCTCTTATGATCCTTCTCCTCATGAAGTCATTGACCATTATCAGATGGAGCCTCCAAGAGATATAATTAAACCTCCAAGTGAACCTACTAGTTTCAAAGTCCTACCTTGGAACCAAGTAGTTAATTTTTGGGAGAAGCAAGAGGAGGTGAGTGTTATTGAGTTTGATCCCAAAGAAGACATTATGACTATAATTATTCCTTGATGGAAGTCAATTCAAGAAAAAATACAAATGAAGGAGGAAGTTATTATTTAAGAGGATAAAATTCATCTTACATATAAAATTTATGAAGTGAATATTGAGGGTGAGGAAGGAAATGGCGAGGAATAAAACCAAGTGTCCATACCTCAAATCAACTTAATCTCTTATCAAGTATTCTTACAAAAAACTTCTATTCCCAATACCTAAAATTTTAAAATTACTCCCTTGACTCAAAAATAAACATATGATCTTATTAATTTCCCTCCCAACATATCCCTTCTTGAAGAAGATCATGTTCTATGGAGGATAGATGAATAAGTTGCAGCTGGAACTGAGTTCCAAGGAGAGTGTGATGAGGATGTTTCAAGTATGCATGAAGAGGAAATTCTCATTGGTATTCCACTTGGTGAGAGAAAAGGTGATTTGGCCTTTAAAGAAGATGATAAACTTATATTAGAAGGTAAAGGAGGTGTTGATTTGTTTCACGAACTCCCTTTCAGTGTGTTTGAAGACCATGACAAAGAGGCCATAGATGATGAAAAGGAGCTATTTTTAGAACCTCTCGATGAGTTTGAAGATCTTTCTATAGTTGAAATTTAGATAAATGTCCCTCATGGTAACTAAAGTTTGAATGAGAAAGCTAGTCTTGATGTGAAATATCTCCATGAGATGGTACAAGCTAAAGTAATGAATGAATTTGAAACATCTCGTATTAAACAAGAAGTTGACTTTGAACAGGTTATTTACCAATCACAACATGATTGCACATTTGACATTATTGATATCCCTATTGGTCCACTTGAGAAGGATCAAGATGATATTCAAGCTAATATCATTAAGGTTGATCAAATTGAGGAACAAAATGATGATTGGTAACTGTACATTGAGTCCCTACAAGAGATTAAAGACCTTTTTAAGGATACATTACCCATTAGAGAACATGCTTATGAGAAGGTTGATCAAGGGTCACTTATTAAAGACCAGATGCATATTGGATTGAATATTCAAATATTCTTGATGTGATTTATGAACTTGTAGTAGGTGATGATAATAGTGAGGTCACTCAAGATGCCTTAAAGACTTAAAGACAATTCATATATGAGGTATCACTTGATGAGGTTGCAGTTGACAAGCAGTATGAAAAAGATCCTAAAGTACAAGATGAATATGTATTCATTGGTGACTTTTTTGATGCTGATGATTCATTTTAAATTTTTTCAAGAGGATTTCAAACCATAAATTAGTTGAGCACCATCAAGAAAAAGTACAAGAAACATCTTGTTTCATATCCTTGTTCATCATGTGAAGTAGGTGATCCAAAAAACTTTCCTTTTGATCCTGGAGAAGGATTATTTGAAGGTTAGTTTTAGTTAGTTTATCTTTCCTCCAAGTGATATAAAGAAAATTAATTTGATTTCATTTTGTTTCAGTAAGTGCTTTGAAAGAACATGTGTTTTGTTAGCATTATTTCTTTATTTTGTTGTCTTTTCTTTCCTATTTTTGAGGAGCAAGTAGTTTTATTATCTTGAGTAAAGATTATTATAGTTATGAATCAGGTATAATCATGATTTTTTTAGAGTGTAATTATGCTTATGAGTCCAAAAGAGATGTCAATGGTCTGGTTCCTAAGCATAGCATGCATGCTTCCCAGTAGAGTCACCAAAATGTTGACAATTTTGACCTCATAGGTCAAATTATCATCCCTACCAATTTAAAATTTGACTGTAAAGAAATGGTTTAATTATTCAAGCATGAAAATATACATTGGATAAATGTCACATCAATTTCATCAAACTTATCAAGTAATTATGGAAATTTTAGTGTGAAAAACACCTATTTTGAGGCCATCCATGCAGTTCTTTAGGTAAAATTGAGCTTCAAGAATATTCAAGACATTTTTTTCCATTAAAATGTCAAATAAATTATTTTTAATATGTTTTAGGTCTTAAAATGAATAAAACTAATTTATCTCTCATATTAACCTCCTTAGTAGCTCTAGAAGGGTAGTTTTCAAGTACTCGATACAGATAGAGGAAAAAGATTTAGGAGCTTAAAATTTTGAAATTTTTATGGGTATTATTAATATTTAAATAAGTGTCATTATTTTTCATGTTTATGGCTTTTTATTTATGAACAGTCACTAAGAGTGACAACAGGTCACTATGGCTTATTCATCTGAAAGGGGTCTATTATTGCATATGTTTATCCAAATAAATTTTTTATGGAGAGTAATGGTTTTTAGGGATGATTTTATAGGTCATGGATATGATTTTCATGGTGGTTTCATTATAAAAATAATCTCTTTTAATTAACTTCACTTGAAGGAAGAATGCCTTAGTGTATAGGTTGTTTTAGTGAATTCTGATGTAACTCTATGTTTTGTATTCATGGTGGTCATTCTTAGAGGTTTTATAATTATTCATTAATAATTTAATCTCCATAAATTTCATGTAGATCATGTGTTTTGTTTTAATATGAGTTTCTTGTCCCGTCTCTTCAAGTGTGCTCATTTTATGGGACATAGTTGTGTTTGAATAGTCCACTGAAGGTTTG
This sequence comes from Torreya grandis, assembly GCA_037957365.1. NCBI lineage: Eukaryota > Viridiplantae > Streptophyta > Pinopsida > Cupressales > Taxaceae > Torreya > Torreya grandis. The sequence continues at coordinate 2,223,165 of JARHVA010001851.1, read as the reverse complement.
ATTACTAATTTGGGCTCAAATTATAGTGATACATCATGATTAATGATTATAATATGGTATTTTATTATTTTAAGTATATATGGTTGAATATAAGATACCATATACACACTCTCTAATAAAATTCACAATTATTTCCTTCATAGACATGTTGTATGGACTGTGGAGTGTATGGAAGATATTCATTACTCATGGAGAGGCTTCATATATATATTCACACCTTAATACATCCTTGAATACCTCAATAATATCACCAAATGCCTCTAATTGACTAGAGTGATCTAATTTCAATTCACAAGCTTATACATTGGTTAATTGTGTAAAATCCGTATAAGATCAGTTAGGAAAGTTAAGGTTGAATTGAAGCATGGTCATAAGATTTGTATACTATTGAGAAGTGTTAAAGAGGTGTGTTCTGGTCTTATAGACTTGAAAGGTTCAATAAATACTTGAGATATGTCTCTTTGTATAGAAATATACAGTCAAATGAGACCTATAGGCCCTTAGGCTTGTAGGTCCTCAATTTGAACCTTAATCAACATCAAACCAACATAAAATCAAAGATAAAGAATAGAAACTTGACTATAGTACAAGATGAAATAAGACACAAGCCTTGAATAAGCCACTAGGTCACTTGTAAGTGAAAAATGACAATGAGTGTGAATTGACAAGTTTCATAAGAGCACCTATAGTAACCTATATGGAAGGACCAAGTGTAAAGAGAATTTAAAAGTGTCATAAAAGAATTTGTAGTCCCTGTAGACATTGGTATCTCAGCTAAGTTTATGAACCAAAGAAGGCTATTTATAAGAAGGGTGATAAGGTCCTACAATAAAACACAATCAATAATTTTTAAACATCACCTATAAGTGGATTAGAGAGTTAGTTTCATTCTCAAACCTATTTGAGGGATCAACATAGTTTCATGCTGAAAAGAAAGAGACAAAGGTATGAAGGGTGTTTGAACCTGACTGAGACTATTTTAGGTTTATTGGCTTGGTTTAAAAGCATTAAAAGATCAGTGGTGAGATGAGTAGGGTTTAAACACATAGATCATACCTCCAAGATGACTCTAACAAGTAGTTATAGGCCTATGTGAAGGGTTAACTCAATTTCTAAGATTGAGTAAGAGCTAATGTTTAAAGAGTGTTTTGAACCTAAAATAGATCTCCAACTAACTCATATTCTACTCGAGAAGGTTAGTAATGTGAAGGTAAGGTTATAAACATAATAATATAGTCAATAATTACTTATAAAAATCACCTACAGGTGTTGAACTAGGTAGTTGGTCTTGGGCCTGAAAAGAAGGAGATGAGGTGTTTGAGAGGTACTTGAAACCTAATTTAAGATTACATACAAGATCAAGAACATTATTGAGGGACTTATTATGACTTTAAGGTATACCCTTTGAGAGGGTTGTTCAAGATCTCTCCCATTAATTCAAAATATTGGGACAACTCCAGGCTATGGGTAACTTATGTTGGCTCTAAACCTCCAGAGTAGGCCAAATTCCTCTTTAATTCTCACCTAAACTAATGCTAAGCCTAATGCTTCATGGGGAGAATATTTAAAAAGTGGATAAGGGCTCCTAATCAATTTAACTAGGTGATGCACCAAACTTAGAAGGGAAACTCCCATAAGCTTGAACCCACACTAGGTCAATAGAAGACAATACTAACTCACATAACCTCAAGATCAAGCTACTTGCATAAATATATCATAGAAGAGGTTCAGAATATAACACTATTATAGACCTACAAGAAACATTGAAAACTCTATAAATAATGTCATAAAGGAGGATAATGTATGAGAAATATTCTCCTTCACATAATGCCATCATGTACAACTTACAAAACTAGATCAAAGGCAAGAGTTACGTAAAAAAAGTCCTCATTACATGAAGAGGTAGTTCTTACAAATACATACTTTGTAGTATCCAAATGAATTCCCTATCTCTCAAAAAGATAAAATGACTAAAATATGAGAACCTTTACCAAAGAGAAGAGAATGGGATAATATAAGAGAAGTAGAGAAGGGAGAAGAGGGTGCATGTTCTAAGAACAATTAATGAGCTTCCAACTTTCAAGGGATGCTCCATCATGCTTTAGTCTAATTAGGACATTATCCATCATAGACAAAGTAACTTGCATTTTTTATCAATAGCCTCTGAGTAATATACTAGAAGATAAAAGTTTTTCCAAATATGGTGAGTCATGATCCTATTCATAAAAGTGACCCTTAGGCACACTTCTAACCACCAAATCTCTATCTCTCATCTTCTATGCATCTTTCTACTTGACTACTTATGTATAAGGACAAAATGCTCATATCTTTGAACCTAATTGAGCTTTGGTTATGTCTACTTTAGGTGGATATATGTTAGAAGCATGGCTTGGGATGTTTCATTTATTAAACATAGTTTCCCCTCACTTTGAGAACTGAACCTAGGTTTACTATAGATGAAAACCAATATAAGGTTATTGGCTTTCCAATAGTCCATATAGATGGCACTTTGATTGATACTCAATCCCTTCCATAATAATTTGATAACCTTTGATCTATATTAGGTTTAAAAAGACCTAATAGATCTCTATAAATCCCTGATGGAAATGCTTGGTCCTTTGTTTTTACATTCTAGTCTGACTCATATCATATTTGAGCTTGATTCTATATATTTTCACCAGTTCAAATTGATTTATTTGATTTGCTTGAGTCAAGTTACTCTATTGACCTTAGTTGAAAAATATCTTGAATCAGTCCTTGTCCATTGGTTATAAAAAATGACTCAGATCATTGACCCTCTGACTTGGCTTGCTTTGTTGGATTTTCTAGGTACAAATAACTACAAGGCCTTGGATCTATTTTTGAATTATCAACATTGTCTAGGTTTAGCCACATTTAAAATACACATTAATCCTCATTATCCTACTATCAATTTTTAGCCTTACATACTTGTGTCATATGTTGATCTCTTGAGCTATCTAACTATTTGACCCACCTCACACCGTTGGGTCGAGATTTATGATTGAGCAAGGATCATTGATCTTGTCAGGACCCACTATTTGAAAGCTAACAACTAGTTCATGATCTTAAATTTAATGATTTATGGGATGTCATTTGACATTCATTTGATCATCATTAATGTTTGTGTGACCATCAAATTTAATCTAAAAAGGATCCATTTTGTTTGAACTTAAACTTGACGTTAACACGAACATCTTACTACATAGGTCCAACTTTGAAATCTTGTAACTTGAGATAGAAAGCTCATGTGGGCCTAAAATTTTCTAAGGATGTTCCTATCATGTAGATATACATTTTTTCTTGATCTAATAGTCATGTGAGGCTTCCTAAGTAAGATAAAAATTGCACAAGTTAGCTAGTTTGTTCATTTATTGGTGATGTCATAGTGATGGTTTGGTTCTGAAACATTGCATAGTTCATATTTTGATCATTATTTTATGGTTATAATGTATTATTATAGTTTATGCAACCTATTCCATGATTTTAAATTCTTAGAACATATAAAAACCTAATTGAATCCCTCCATTTGCAAACTTGGACCTAAACCCTTTGATCCACTACTTCACATGAACTCTATTTAGCTTGGTATGTGGACCAAAAATGGCAAACATCTTTGGTGACTCATAGGGGTTACTTGCCTATCTATGTAAAATAACCTAGACCATACTGCTTAGTCTAATCTATTAGGCATGGAGTCATTAGCCTCTGCAACTAAGTTGGTCTAAAAATTGATATAAGGCTGGCCCTTTTTGGATAACTCCTCTTCAAGCAACAAGGATAAAATAATTAAAAAAATCAAATTCAAGTACATGCAATCACTTGGGGAAAATAAAAATAGCTAATCTATTAAACAAAATGTGCATAAAGGAACTTAGAGAAAATCATAAAATATACCTACCTTAAACTAACCAGTTAGAATGGACCCTATACAAAACCATTGAATGGTTATACAAAATAGCCACCCTTCCTTACTAATATAATATACATTAAAGGCTTAAAGGCAATGAACCAAATATGGAGAAGGATATGATAATGAACATATTGACAATATACTTCTCCAAAGAAAAGAAAAAAAACTTACCCACCCAATCTGATTGATTGGACATACAAGCATCTTGGAGTGGATAAGCAAGTTTATCTTCCTCGTCTTGATGCTCAAATTTGTTCTCTAAATTAAGCACAACCTATAATAGATCCTCCTTGTCATCTTCCAACTGAGATAGGTACTTGATAGGACATCTTCTTGTTAATACAAACATTGATCAATCAGATTTTACTTGTTTTTTGTACTTTGTTATCCCATCATCATGCTCCTTGGGTATAATCAAATCATAGTCTCCTTAGAGAGTAACATAGCCTACTCCTAAGATCTCAAACAAGTCCTTTAACTCATTTTCACTTGCTTGTGTAACAAATTTGATCTTGAGTTGGTTAGGATTTTTTTCCCTAAACCACGTGTTCTTATGATAAGCTTTGTTCACCCTCAAGGTTCCCCTCCAACACCCAAAGTGGTGGTTCTTGAAGATGCATTTCTTGAGCATTCAAAATATCCTCTTCATAAACCTCAATTAGGATTTTATCTTATTTCTCAACTAAAAATGAGGGTTGATTTACCCATCTAAGGTCCAAAGGGATGCCTTTGTCTTGCTCAAGGTCTGATTTCCCTTCCATCAGTTCTAATTCATTAGGCTATCCTAAATTGAACCAAACTTTATTTCTTGAATCCAATCCTTTTCTTGATCTCTATATAATAGACCTAATTCTTCCATTTTTGGACTAAGTGGGCTACCTATTATGATATCCTCATCATAGACACTTGCATTATCTTCTTCAAGCTCAACTTTGACTGCAAGCTTCTCCTCCATCCTTTGTATAACAAGCTCATCCTTCATGAGGGAGATGGTGGAAGTGTGAAAAAGTTAACCTTTCTTGTAGCTTAAGAGGGTATCCTTCTAGCTAGGTACTTTGAATGCTCTTTTAGGTGGCTCTTGAACTAAGGAGAGAGAGTCTCAAAAATCTTGTACACTAAGCTCATTGAGTTGAGATATGGTTGCTTGGTTCATTTCTTACATAACTAACCCTTCCTCTATCAGGGATGGTTCTTGGACTACCTCAAGATACACCTCCCCTTCATTCTTTGTGCCCTCCTTGATTGATTTCCATGAGGGGAATGCATAATATTTGGCCACTTTCTCCTTTTCCTAATTGGGTGTGGGAGAGGGTGGTTTCATAAGAGAGGCTATGGAATAGTTAAGGTCATAAGAGAGGATCCAAGATGGAATATCTTCATGATCTTGAGGGAAGAGGGGAGATTATTGAAACTCTTGTACACCATGCTCATTAAATTGAGCTATGATTACTTGATTTACTTTTGGTATGACTAATTCCTCCTCCAAGACTTCCTATTGGACTGCCTCAACTAGTACCTTCTATTTTTGAAAGCCTTTTTGAATTAACTTCCATGAGGGAAAAGTATAGAGAGCAACATATTTTTCTTTAATGGATTATTGGACCTTCATAACTAATGCCTCCTCTTTTTTTATATGCCTTAGTTGATTTCCATGAGGGAAAAGTGTGGGAAACAATGCCTTTTATTGGTTTTGACTCACTTCCTCTTTCCTCATCTTTAGCTTCAACTCTTTGATTTGTCTATCTATATTCTACTTAAAAATCCTCTCTTGAAGTTGGTCAGTGGCCTCATGAAGATAAGGAACACCAGAGAGCTGATATGAGGTACAAGAGGAGTCTTTAAGAAGATAAGTGGGATCTTAGATATCAATAATAGGTTGTTCCACAATAGTTTCCTTTTTTATTTTAAGGATTTCTTGGATTGAATTCCAAGAAGGGAAATTCTGAGGAATATAGGGGAACTTGGAGCACAAAATGGGGTACTTAGATTAACTCTTTGGGGAAGGATGTGTGGACTATATGAGGGATAAGGTGGTGCATATAAAGCTACATGAGGTTGGTGGAAAGGGGCCTATTATTATTAAAGGTTCCTTATCTTATCCTTAATGCTTTGGATGTAACCACTCACATTCAACATTTCACTTGAGAGGTTGATCCAATTTGCTCTCTCAATAGGTGTACATTCTTCCTTCATTTTTTGTAATTCACCTCTTATGTCATGAATGATGTGATCAAGGATATCTTGACCATCTCCCCTCTATGCATTAAGGATTGTCATGTACTTTTGATAGCCTAAGATAATTTGCCTCCAACTTAAAATGGATTGGTTTGGAGAGAAACTAAGGACATTTTGATCCTGAGAAGGCTACCCATAAGAATCTTGAGAACCACTTGGGGTGAATACCTAAACATTATTAACTTGATATGAAGGGTGAATAGGTAGAGAATAAGCATTTTGATACATACATGATAATGATGATTATGTACTTTAGACTGCTCAAACTAGTTGATAGATGCTTAGAGTTACCATTGATGTTTGTAGAATGCCTCCAAAGGATGATATGTAGAATAATAACACCAAAAATCCTTATACTACTTTGGACCTTAGTCCCACTAGGTGTGCTAAAGATAGTTATTACTTTAACATGCACCCTTGGAGAGGGTTGTTTAGGCTCTTTCCCATTAAGTCATAATATTGGGACAACCCTAGGTTGTGGATAACCTATGTTGAGGTTGAACCTCTAGAGTAGGCCAACTTCATCTTTGATGCTCACCTAAACTAATGGTAATCCTAATGCTTCATGGGGAAAAAATTAGAAAGGGGATAAGGGCTCCTAAGAAAGTTAACTAGGAGATGCACCAAACTTAAAAGGGAAACTCTCATAAGATTGAACCCACACTAGATAAGAAGAAGATAATACTATCTCACACAACCTCAAGATCAAAATACTTGCATAAATATTTCATAGAAGAGGTTCAGAGTAAAACACTAATCTAGACCTTTAAGAAGCATTAAAAACTCCCTAAACAAGGTCAAAAAGGAGGACAATAGACGAGGAAGGTTATCCTTCATACAATGCCATCATGCACAACTCATAAAACCAGATCCAAGGCAAGAGATAGGTAAAGAAAGTCCTCATTGCATCAAGAGGTAGTTCTTACAAATACTTGATAGGGTCAAGTCTAATCAAGCTAAGCATACTTTGCAGTATCCCAAAGAATTCCCTATCTCTTAGAAAGATAAAAATTCTAAAATATGAAAACCTTTACCAAATAGAAGATAATGGGATAATATAGGAAAAGGGGAGAAGGGAGAAGAGGGAACATGTTCCAAGAACAATTAATGAGCTACTAGATTTCAAGGGATGCCCCATCACACTTTGGTCTAATTAGTACATAATCCATCATAGACAAGGTAGCCTACCTTTTTTCTCAATAGCCTTCAAGTAATATACTAGAAGACAAGAGTTTTGCCAAAGATGGTGAGTTGTGATCCTATTCATGAAAGGAACCCTTAGGCATACTTCCAGTCACTAGATCTCTATCTCTAATCTTCTATACATATTTTTACTTGAATTCTTATGTATAAGGATAAAATCTTCATATCTTTGATCCTGGCTGAGCTTTGGTTATGTCTAATTTAGGTAGCTATCTATCAGAACCATGGCTTGGGACATTATTTCATTGATTACACATATTTTCCCCTCACTTTAAGAACTAGACATGGGTTTAATATAGAGGAAAACCAATATAAGGTTATTGGTTTTCCTATAGTCCATATAGATGGCACTCTGTTTGATGCCCAGTCTCTTCCACAATAATTTTCTGACCTTTGATCTATATTAGCTCTAAAAAGATGTAATCTATCTCTATAGATCCTTGATGGAAATGTTTGGTCCTTTGTTTATGCATTATGGTCCAAATTGGATCATATTTGAGCTTGTTTCTATATATTTCCACCAGCTCAAGTTGATTCATTTGCTTTACCTGAGTTGAACTACTCTATTGACCTTAGTCAAAAAAAGTCTCAACTCGATCCTTTTCCATTGGATATAAAAAAGGACTCAATTCATTGAACCTCTAACTCCACTTGCTTTGTTGGATTTGCTAGGTACAAACAAATGTAAGCCCTTGGATCTATCTTTGAATTATCAACCTTGTCCAAGCTTACACCACATGTCAAATGCATGTTAATATTTAAGATCCTACTATCAATCTGTAACCTCACATGCTTATGCTATGTGTCGATCTATCAATCCATTTGACTATTTGACCCATCTTATATCATTAGATAGAGATGTACGATTGAGCAAGGGTTTTTAATCTTGTCAGGACCCACTATTTAAAATCTAATAGCTAGTTCATGATATTAAATTTGATGGTCTATAAGACATCATTTGACATTCATATGACTATCATTGATATTCACATGACTGCCAACTTTAAGATAAAAAAGATCTATTTTGTTTTAGCTTAAACTTGATGTTAGTGTGAATGTATTACTGCATAGGTCCAACTCTAAAATCTTTTAACTTGAGCTAGAAAGCTCACATGAAACTAAATTTTTTAAGGATATTCTTGACATGTACATATACATTTGCACTTGATCCACTAGTTGTGAGAAACTTCCTGAACAAGATAAAAATTACACAAGTTAGATGGTCTATTCATTTCTTGGTGACATATTGGTAAAGATTTGGTTATAAAACTTTTCACAACCCATATTTTGATCATTCTTTTAAGGTTCTGATGGATTATTAGGTTTTTTGAAACCTATTCCATGCTTCTAAATGATTAGAACATATGAGAACCTGATTAGATCCCTCCATTTACAAACTTGGACCTATTTCAAACCCTTTGATCCAATACTTCACATGAAATATTCTCATATTGGTATGTGGGCCAAAAATGGCCAACAAGACCTCTAATCTAAGAATAAGGTTTCTAAACCCTAACATAGCCAAGATGCTAAAGAAGTACCTGTAGGTCATAAACATAGACCTCTCTCAAGCCTAAAGAAAGAGTTAGAGTGTTTAAAGAGTGCTTAGAATGATTTACATCTTAAAAAAGTTTAAGTCCTTTGTGGGATCAATGGTATGAAGGTAAGGTCTCAAACCATTAAATGAGAGTCAAAGGACTCTAAGAACACTTACAAGCCTACTGTAGGATCAGTTCATTTTTCAAGCTAAAGAGAGGTAGAGTATATTCAAAATTGCTTGAGTCTAACTTAAGATCCTCATCCAATTTCATGACTCAATGAGAGTTAGTAATGTGAATGGAGTGAGCTCCTAAACCCAAAAGACATAGTTAAATGAGTATTCAAAATAAGTATCTATAGGCTAGTCTTAAAGATTAAGAAAGAAAAAGGATGTTTGAAAGGAATTTGAGGTCTACCTTAGATAAAAAAATGGTTCATGAGGTCATTTTTAGAATAAAATGAAACATAATCAGCCTTGACTGATCTAAATTCCATGACCACATACATATTAATATCAAAATCTCCACCTATAATCACCAATAGAGTATAAGCAATCATAGTAGGAGGTTAAAATTTTGATAGTGATCATGATTTGATGATGGGTGATATGGGTGTTAGATAATAAATAGGAAGGATCTTAGATTTGGTAAGGTTAGTAATGTAAAGTAAGATTCCTAGACACAAGAAATGCAATTCTAACTCCATACATAGTAAAGAAACCTTCTAAAGGCACCTATAGGAAGATAAGAATTAACAAGTCGTGGGCCTAAGTAAAGAAGAAGTTGAGGTGTTTGAAACATAATTTAAGAATATATCCAAGTTTAATAACTTTGAGAGATCACTAAGCTAAGAGATAGGTTTATAAACCCTATTCATAATCAATGACCCTAAAGAGACATCTACAATTATGCCTGCTCTCTATGAGCTTCTTTTAGATTTGAGGAATGAGTGAAGACTAGGTTTGAAAGAGTAAATATTGGTAAATGATTTTCATAGTGAAATAAAGACTAAAATTAAACCCTCATACCTGATAATAGGGGATAAGTGATGACAATAAGCTATGTTCTAAGATACATAGTCAGTCAACACACACACAGTCAGGCTACAACTAGTTTTGAGAAATTTATGTCTTGAGGCCTCTATAGGCATGACCATGATTTGGAATCAGGTAAAAATGGTTATTTTATTGGATTAATATTTTCATGGCCTTTTAAAAGTCATTCAAATAGCGGATATTCCCTATGGTTTGTCTCGGACCTTACTCACTCCATTGGCAAGGGGCAATCTTGAGACCCAGGAGTCTACTTAAACTCAAAGGCATAAATAAAAAATTTAAAACTTCATGAAGAGTAATTGAGGCAAATAAAATTCATGGAAAGGGTCTGACACACTTCTAGGTGATATCAACACTCAATATTTAATTCAAACTTCCTTGAGGGCTAACATGAGAGAGATAAGCCTATAAACCTAAGTACCTTTAACAATGTACCTTGAGCATATAGAGGAGTGATGAAGATTTAAAAAACATGTATAATCATGGAGATTATTTTTTTTAATTTTTATGAACTTCACCTAGTAGTGGGAATGACTTTTGAGACCCAAAATTCAAATTTGACCTCTTTTGAGCCTCAAGAATGCTGAGCAAGGCTCCTAAAGAGCAACTTCATATGCTCATACTATCTCTCACACTTATCATGGGGAGATGATACATTTGGGATAGATTATGGGGTTATTAAAGTATTTTTTCCAAGTGGAAGGAGTTTATTTGGATGTTTGTTCTTTATGAATAATTGTTAATACCTCAAACAGGTCTTAAACCTATCTTAAACCCTACTAATGACCAGTCATGGAAAAAAGGCCTCAAATGCATATTTAATGACATATTTTTCTCCTAGAACCTATTTTATGTTGTTTAGTCTCCAAGAATATTATCCACATGTACTTTTATGCTGATGTCACTTGTACAAATAATTTCAAATACCTTATTTTTCATGATTTTTTGTGTTTTTAGGTACTTTGAGAAGGGGAAAACTTCCAAATAATGGGATGAGGTTATTTAGGAGTTTTAATAAATAATAAATCTCAAAATATTTCATGAGGTATTCTAGAAGTGGCCAAACCAAGCTCATTTTCCAAGGCTATCCCAAATAGGTTTAAAATAAGACTAGGAAGTAAGGTGGTTTCTTGGTTTACACACTTCCACAAGGTCTCAGGACTCCAAATTTATAATGGAGGATGGTATTATTACAATTAAATTTAATAAAATTCTTTTGTCCAATTTCATATGTGTGGGTGGTCATTTGGGTTAGATTTCTCTTTTCAAGCCTAGAAGGGCTAATTAGGCTTAATTGAAGAAGAAAATGAAGGAAAAGGAGTAATTCCACTTGGATTCTGATCATGAAATTTTGTGTGGATATGTAAGGCAAAATAGGGTACTAAAAAATGTTCCTATGTTTCCAAGTTGGTTTGTAAAATCTTCTATACAAAGAGCTTTTCAGGTTTTTAGGGCTACAAGGGGTGCTTTAGCAAGCAAAATGAGAAAAATTAATCTTTTGTGATAATTCATGGATCTAAATGCCTTGTTTTAGGTGTTATTTCATGATTATAATCCATCCATGGTGTAATTTTTCATGGTCTAATGCAAAAACTCAATTTCTCTCTCCTAAGCCTTTTGTACAAGGAAGAGTCAAGTGAGCAAAACACCAAATAGATGCATAAAAACATTATCAAAGGTTTTATTGAGATTTATACTTATTTAAATGACAATGTAAGAGTATTAATGTGTTATAGGTTGATTTTAATAAGTTTTCAAATGCTTTAAAGTCTCCTAAAAAACTTTGAAAGGACCTTTTCCTTCCAACGCCTAGTTAAGGAAGACAAAGTCAAACTTGCACTCAAAGAGCTCTAATGGTCCAAAGAATATGGAAAAAACACATTAATGGTCTACATAAGGTTTCAAATTAAGACTTGATCATGTCATGATAACCTACTCTCAAGGATCAAGGTGTATTTTTAAGGAAATAACTTCTTGACTAAGGATTTAAGAGTATGCAAGAAAAAATCTAGGAAGTTGTATGGGTCAAATATTAGAGATAAATGCTCAATACTATTTAAAACTTCCCAAACATGTCTCACCTTAAGCCCTATCCCAATTTTGGAGAATGATAAAAATATAATAATAATTAAGTGCTCTTTTGGAATTTAGAAAGGACTAGATGAAGGTTTTATTTCCTAGTTTTGGGGGCTCTTGTCTCTTTCTCTCTCTCTCCTCTCTCTCATTCTCACTATATGTAATACAATGTTTGGCATTTGAAAAATAATTAACCTAATTTTTGGCATGGCCATGCTCATAAAAATACTTCTTATTGCCTATTTTTGATGAATAAGATAAAATTCATGCCTCCTCAAAACTTATGCTTAGTGTATGCTAATAGTTTGTTAATGAATGACAGTGATAATATAGACTTCCTTTCATTTTTTCCTTTATTACTTACCTATTTTCAGGTGTTAAATCATTCTTATATTTTTCATAGTGTGATTTAATCATCTTGTTTTTATGGTAAGTACAATCTTTCTTTAGTGTTTTTAAGAGACCTATTGAATAGGTGCCTTATATCATGCATCAAGCCTAAGACTCTATGTGAAACATTGATGTTTGGAGGCTTTCATTTGAGAAGTGTAATCATTTTTATGTTATTATTCAACCTTCTTAGTGTATAATACACAAGTGGATGTCACATTTTTTGTATCACCCCAATTAGATAGATTTTACTTTCAGTTTACCTTCTTCTCTTTTCCTTTGTAAGATGGTAGTGTAGAGTAGGGATCCTAACCAATACATCAAGGGGAACTAGCCATTAAAATTTATAGATTCAATCCACCTATTAGGACACCCACGACCTAATATTATCTCCATGTTACTTCATATTGTGAAGGCCTAACTAGTAGTCAACCATAACCATTCATGATAATAATAAGAAACATTACAAACAGATAAAACTTCATCACTCATACCTTCACTTGTTTCTATCTGATTTGCTTCCTTGGTGGATTCTTCCTTCTTTTCACCTTATTTTATTTTCCAATGATCCTTCTTAAGATGTCCTAATTTACCATAGTGCCAAAACTTTACCTTACTCTTCCTAGCTTCTAACTTAGATCTAGACATGCCTCTAGAGATTTTTCCTCTTTCTCTAGATCTTCCCTTAGAAACCATAACTTAAGGCATAGAAGTCTCTAGACTATATTTTATCCTTGTCTCCTTAGCCAACAATGCCCCCATAATAAAATCATAGTCAAGTGATTAGCAGTATTGAATCTAATGGAAGTTACTATATGATCCCAAAAATATGGCAAAGTACATAACAAGGTGGCTGCCTTGTCTTCATCATCCACTTTTACACTAATACTAGTCAACTGACATAATAAAGTATTTAAAATATTTAAATGTCAACAATTTTCAGACCTTATTTCATTCACAATGTATAAAATTACCTCTTCAAGTAAATATGATTTTTTTACATATTTCATCATGTATAGGCCTTCTAATATAGTCCATAAGCCTACCATAGTCTTTTCTCCAGATATGTTGAAAAGAACCTCCTTTTCTAAACACAATTGTATTGTACTAACATATTTTGTATCCAATTCTTCCCAGTCATTGTCATTCATCATCATAGGTTTATTTTCATTTTTGTTCAAGGCTTTGTGTAGCCCCTATTATACCAACACATCATGTTCTTTAAGTTTCCACAACTCAAGGTTTTTCTTACCATTAAACTTATCCACCTCAAACTTTGCATTTGCAACTTTCACGATTTGATACTATAAAAAAAAACACCAAATCTAGAACATAGTTACTAAAAAATAATATTAATCGTACTTTGATAGCACTATTAGGAAACCACACACTCTAAAACAATAGATAAATAATAGAATACAATAATAGAGATAATTAAACAAACCAAAAATACCCAACATGCATGAGACAAAACATATGATTTATGTGGTAAAACCTTAACAAGCTAAAGAAACATCCATGATGTAAGATATCAAGATTTATTAAATCCAAGATGATCATATTACATGCAAAATCAGTATATATATTACATGCATACTCCATAAAGATAAACACACCTAATTGGCAAAGCACCATTAGGATTATTCCTCCTAAAAATAGAGTGAAAAAATGTCATTAGGACTTTTCTCTTAAAAATAGAATCTGGTGGATTCATCTTCCTAGAAATAAGGGTTTTACTCCTTGATTTTTTACATAGGTGGTATTTCCCCTAAACCCCCACTACGGGGGATCCATATGATGTCACCACCCCTTGGACCCACCTACAATAATAGTGGGCTATAAACTATGCCACAAAAGGGTCCAAAACTTAACTTTGTTGTCACATATCTAAAAATCTCCACCTTGACAAAAATTTCCACCTACTATCTTGCTGAACAACTCATCACCTTTTTTTCAAGCCAAGAGAAGCCAAAAACCATTTTGGCTTCTCTAAAAAATCCCTTTTTTTTGAACATATCAACACTATTTTCCTCTATGTGAACCTTTTGCATTGTTACTTTTCCTTCATAAATCACCTATCTTGCAAGATGGTAATAAACTATAATATGCTTTGTCCTACAGTGATACAATAGATTTTTGGCCACATAAGTTCACTATGACTATCATAAAATACCTTCATTTTGCATTGCTCTCTTCCAAATTCACCCAATAGGCCCTTTCACCAAATTGACTCCTGCCAGGCATTATATGTAGCCACATATTCTACCTTAGTATTTAATTCAACAATAGTCTTTTAATTCTTTGACATCCAACTAATAGGTCCACCTATAAATGTGAAAACATAACTAGATGTTGATCTTCTTTTGTCCAGATCTCCTGCAAAACTAGAATCAACATATACACAAATAGAATCACCAGTTCTATCATAAGTGATGCAATATTCACTTGTGCCTCACAAGTAGTGAAACACCCACTTCACTACTACCCAATGTTCTTTACTTGGATTTGGCATATATCTACTAATGACTCTAATAACATGTGAAATATCTGACCTTGTACATACTATAACATACATTAAAATTCTTATTGCACTAACATATGGTACCTAAGATATATACTACTTTTCCTAGTAACCACTAGGATATAAACTTGAACAAAGCCTAAAATTGGAAGTAAAAGGGATATTAACTAGTTTCACATACTTCATACTAAATCTAGTTAGTATATATTCCAAATAACTTTGCTGTGATAACCAAATCTTACCATTTTTATTGTCTCTATGTATCTCCATGTCTATTTTTTTTGCTACTCCTAGATCCTTCATATCAAATGTCTTAGCTAGATGAGCCTTTAAACTATTAATTTCTACCATTATTTTGGTTGCTATAAGCATATAATCAACATACAATGAAAATATAATGAATTAGCCATTATCCAAAAACTTGAAGTAAACACAATGATCATACTCACTCTTAACAAAAATTTGGCTCCCCATGAAGTAATCAAACTTCTTATACCATTGCCTAGGTGACTATTTCAGGCCATATGATGATTTATTGATCTTTCAAACAAATCCTTTTTGTTATCTTATATAAAACTCTTAGGTTATTACATATATATATATATCCTCTTCTAAATTTCCATGAAAGAATGTTATTTTAACATCTAACTTCTCTAACTCCAAATCAAGTAAAGCTAGGAATGCTAAATAAACTCAAATTGAAACAAGTTTAACAACTGGTAAAAAAATTTCATGGTAATCTATAACTAGTTTTTGTGTAAATACTTTTTCTACTAATATAGTGTTGTACCTTTCAATCTTTTCATCAACAACTATCTTTCATTTGTAAACCCATTTGCAGCCAACAAGTTTTCTACCTTTTGAAAGTTCTACTAGGTCCCATGACTTGTTCTTAGCCAAGGCATCCATTTCATCCTACATTTCCCTTTTAAATTTTAGACTATATACATTTTCCAATCCATCCTAATAATAACTAGGTTTCCCATCGTTATAAATCAAAGTAATTGAAATATTAGGATTGTACTTACTAGGAGGATGTTTGACCTGTGTAGATCTCCATATTGGTTATGGAGGTGTTTCCTCATGTTCTGACCTCCACTCTGATTATTGATGTGTTAACTAAAGTTTTTGTAAGTATTAAACATATACAACATATTCACCATGAAAAAATGACTAAAATTCCTCATTTTTAGAATTTGAAGATGGATCGATTTCAACTTTGACATGTTGATGTTTTGTTTCCTATTTTTCTTTCATTTCTACATCTGATTTTAGAAAATTTGATTCATCAAACCATACATCTCAATAAATGATGATATTATGGGAAGTAGGATCCCACACTCTATATCCCTTAAAAACATCTCCTTCACCATACCCAACAAATATGTAATTCTTGGATCTTGGGTCTAACTTTGAACATTGATTCTTATTAGTAGGAGCATAAGCATTACAACCAAAAAATTTCAAATCTAAATAATCACATGGATAACAAGTACATACCTATTTATTAATATTATAGTCTATTACAACTGATGGTGAGCTATTTAATAGATAAAATTTTGTACAAAATGCTTCTACCCATAAATACTTGTCCAAATGTGCATTCCTAAACATACTCCTTATTCTCTTTAGAAGAGTTTTATTCATGTGTTTAACAACCCCATTTTGTTATGGTGTATAGATAGTGGTTTTATGCATTTAAATCCTAGATTACTTGAAATAGTTATGAAACTCCAAGGATGTGAACTCACCTCAATTATCCATTATTAAACATTTGATTGACATGCCAATTTTGTTCTCAATCAAAGCTCTAAATTTCTTAAATACACTAAAAACATCGAACTTTATTTTTAGATAGTAGACCCATAATTTTTTGTAGCAATCATCTATAAATGTAACAAAATATAATGATCTTACATACAAAATTATAGGGGTTGGACTCCACACATCAGAATGAATATAGTTAAGAATACCATTACTTACATGAATTTATACACTAAACTTTCATCTACTTTATTTCCTAAAAACACAACACTTGTAGAAACCTAAATCTAAAGATTTTAAATCAAGAAGTAACTCATGATTTTTTAGTGCCTTTAACCCTTTCTCACTCATGTGGCCCAAACATAGATGTCATAGTCAAGCAATATTTTCTATTGTTTTAGATACCATAACTTCTTGATTGATATCAACACTCCCTTACAATATGTAAATGTTTCCAACTTTTAAATCCTTTATTATGACCAAGGCACCCTTAAACACCTTAATACCTCCACCTTGACCTATTAATTTATAACCATAAGAATCTAATTCACTAAAAGAAATCAAAATTATTTTAAGTTTTAGTGCATGTCTTACTTATGTTAGAGTCCTTACTCTACCATAAAAAAATTTAATCTTAATGCTACCAATCCCTTCAATCTTACAAGAATCATTATTTCCCAAAAGAACAAAACTTCAATCAAGGTTTTGTTAAGAATAAAAAAATCTCTATGTAGACACATGTGATGTGTAGCACCTGAATCCAATAACCATTCATGACAATAAGAGGAAACATTACAAATAGATAAAACTTCATCACTCATACCTTCACTTGTTTCTACTTGATTTGCTTCCTTGGTGGATTTTCCATTCTTTTATTTTCCAAAAATACTTCTTAAGATGCCTTTATTTATTTTAGTACCAACACTTTACCTTACTCTTCCTAGATTATGACTTTTATCTAGATATGCCTCTTGATCTTTTCCTTCATTCTCTAGATCTTCCCCCAATAACCATAACTTTAGGCATAGAAGTCTATAGAATAGATTATCTCCTTGTCTCCTCAACCAAAAATGACCCCATAATAGAATCATAGTCAAAATCATTAGTAGTACTAAAGCTAATGGCAGTTACTATATAATCCCAATAATCTAGCAAAGTACATAACAAGGTGATTGCCTTGTCTTCATAATCTACTTTTACACCAATACTAGTCAACTAGTATAATAGAGCATTTAAAATATTTAAATGATAAAAAAATTTCATGTTTTCTTTAATTAAAAATGTATACAAATGCCTCTTAAAGTAAAATGGTCTGTTACAAAAAATTTCATGTACAATCCTTCTAATCTGGTCAATAAGACTGCCATAGTCTTTTCTCCAGCTATGTTGAAAAGAACCTCATATGTTAAACACAATCATATTGTACTAAGAGATTTTGTATCCATTTCTTGCCAGTAATCATCACTCATCATCATATTTTTCTTTGCCTTTCTATCTAGGGCTTTGTATAACCCTTATTACACCAACACATCATGTGCTTTGAGTTTTCATAACTCAAAGTTGTTCTTATCGTTAAACTTCTCCACCTCAAACTTTGCATTTTTAAATTTTACCATCTAATGCTATAGAAAACAACACCAAATATAGAACATAGTTTTTGAAATATAATATCAACCTTGATCTGATACCATTGTTAGGAAATTGTGCACTCTACAATAATAGATAATTAATATTATGCAATAATAAAGATAATTAAACAGATAAAAAATACCTAACATGCATGAGACAAAATATAGGATTGACACGTTAAAACCTTAGAAAGATAAGGAAACATCCATGGTGAAAGATATCAATCTTTATTAAATCCAAGATGAACAAATTACATGCAAACTCATTGTCTAGATTACATGCAGACTCCACAAAGATAAATACACCTAATTGGCAAAGCACTGTTAGGATTCCTCCTAAAAATAGAGTGTAAAAATTCCATTAGGAATTTTATTATAAAAATATAATTTGGTGGAATTCATCTTCTTATAAATAGGGGTTTGTCTAAAAAAATAGTGGGATATAAACTATGCCTCAAAAGGGTCCAAATGTTAACTGTGTTGTCACATATCTAACACAAAGGTGTGTGTCTTGAGTTCACAATTATTTTTTCATTAAATTAGGTAGTTTTAATTTATTTTGTGATATAATCACCTAATATGGATGTTTTATATGAACTACTACACTAAAAATTTGAGGTATTAGTGAATCCACACATTAGGATCATGACATCCTACCACACTTTTGAAGCCAAGACTTTGCACTAGATTTTGAAACCATACATTAGGATCCATTACATGTAAAATCCATAGACAAAAACTTAAATTCCATCATATCTACCCATTCTATGACTCAAACCTATGTTGATGCGCTGATACCAAATGTAACAAACTGTTACACTAAAACCTCAAGATATCAGTGAATTCACACATATGTTTCATAACATATGATTAACATATTGGTCATGTTATGATTATATTATGTATGTATTATTGTATTTAAATATATATTGGAAATGGTTTCTCTTTACTTGAAATTATATTTGGTTCCATATTTAATCATTTAAAAGTGTAAAATATTCATTTATTGTGAAGGCTATAAGAAAGGTTACAAATTTGATTGTTAGGTTGGAGAAGAAAGATTATTATAATGAAATCAAGGCTAAAATCAAGTATGCATATATTTAATTTTCTTAAGAAAGAAAATATTATAATAATTAGAAAATTTTGTAAAAATAAAAAAGAGTAACTGGTTTCTTAACTTGGAATGATGCATGGAGGATGCCAAAATTAAATTTAAAGGTATTTTTGGGTGCATTAAAGATAATGTTTTATGGTCAAGATATTTTGGGATAGCTTGGATGTAGCTCATTATTTTATTATTTCAATTAGAATCAATTTTCTTGAGGTTTGTCCTTCTCATAACATTTGATCATCATGCATGTTTGATGCAAAGTCAAACATAGCTCACAATGACTAATCTTTGATTATATGAGATTCAATTTAGAATGGGAGATGAAGGATAGCTTAGGTACCCTTCATACACATAAGGGGATTTAACACAAAAATCTAGGTATTGGTGAGTCTTAGTGTAATGATAAAATATTAGTTTTGGTAAAAAATAATCTATGTGAAAATTAGTTTCACTTTGCATCTCCTGAATTAAATATATGTACATTTCCAAAGAGAATCCAAATTTTGATTCCAAACAAATATTTTATTGTACACATTGATGTGATAAAAATGGTGGTGTTTTATCATTAGTTCATTATACTAGTGGCATATTCAATGATGAAGCACTTCTACTTTTTCATCCAAACATTGATTAGCTAATCTTAAACAATCCCAATACATCATATTCTAAACTTATTAAGAAGTCTTAATATGGGTGTGCCATAACTAATAGCTATGGATATTGAATGGGTGTCTAGGAACTAACAATTGAGTTTAAATACACATGGTTGGAAATGTGATAGTATAAAGTAATTTAAATAAACATGGTTATGTTTTATTTTAACATGTTAGTGGTTTTTCAAAAGAAGGAATATTTTGACTTAATTTATTTCTCCTTTATTTAGTAATTTTGATGACATAAGTATTTTCTGTGTAATACAAAGGTTTGCAAAGGGTAAAATTTTAGTGTATTAGAATGAAGATAATGATGAAAAATTTGAAGGATAAAAATTTCCACATATTAGTACAACTGACTAATAGAGTAGGTTTGTTTATTATTTTTTATTAGGGCATAGTTTTAGTTATGGTTTTAATTACATTAACTTTTGAATGTTTGTGGTATTAGGTAAAGACTAGAATGGTTAAGTTAAATCTCCATTAGAATTGTTAGTTTATTTAATTATGTATGGATTTATTAATTTTTTTTATTTGATAAGGTAAATGACCTGGTTTTAAAGGGAATGAGAACCATAGTTAAAAAGTATAAAATAAAGTAGCAAGCCCCATGGGCTAAAACAATATAAAGTAACATCTAACTAACTATCCTTGAAAAAGGCAAAACAACAAACAGATAAATTTAAATATATTCTATGTAAGGGGAACCCTCCATTGGTTCCTTTGCATCCTTAGTCTTCTTCTCTTACACACCCTATTTTCTCTTTGAAATTTTAGCCCTTGTTCTTTTTTTGGGCCCTTCTGCATCATCTTTGGGTAGGATCATTCAAGGTCTCTTCTACACCTATTCTTGCATCGAAGTCCTCTTGGTAGGGGTAATGTAGGGGATATTTGGAGAGGGGGTCTCTTCTATTATCATGTGTTGCTTCATGGGGGTCATATCCACCTTCATATAATGAGCAAAGGATTGGATTGTTTTGGCCACTTCTTTATTCATGGCATTCTAATCGTATATAAGGCCCACCAGATTTATCTTGGCCTTGTGAAGCTTACTATTAAAATTTTCTAGCTGCTCTTTATTGGATTTGATCTCCTTTGTCAAGGGTGGATTTCTTAATTGTAATTATATGTATAATTTATGGTTTATATTGGGTTGTGGTGCTTTGTGATGTGTTTGATATACTGTGCATATAATGTATTATTAGTTTAATGAATTCATGGGGCTTATGTTTTTTGTTTTAAGGTTTTTATAAAATTAGTGTTTTGATTTGGATCTTAATATAGGTTGTTGGTTCAATTTGAATCGGGGTGTATTGTATACATGACATGTTAGTGGGTGTCTTGGTCCCCATGTTTGATAGATTTCTATTAATGGGAAACCTAAAGGTTTTCTTATATTTTAGAATTAGAGATTGATGGCGATTTAATTTATTTAGTATTATATTTATACTATTGGGGGTTATAATTTTGTGTCATATTTGATTGCCTTATCTAAATAATTATTTAATCTATGTGAATTGGTTTTACTCCATAAATTTCAATGTAAAATAAAATAGTTTGTGTTTGGGGTACTTGTTTGGAGATTTTTAGGTCTTTCATGAAATTGGGTATTTGATATTTTTTCTTACTGGCAGTAAATTTTGGTTGAAATCAATGTAGTGTTGTGTATCATTGATTACATTATTTAATGTGTTTCATTGAATAAAACACTATTATTTTATATTTGTTAAGTTTTAGCTTGAGTTTCATTGCATTATGATTGTTTAGATTGAGGGCACATAATTATTCAATAGATCCATCATACAACTATAGGTTCCCAATCAGGATGTTTATGTCCTATCTATAATATTTATGGTTCATTTTAATTTATAGAAATAATGCTAATATATATTACTATTATAATATTAATTTATAATGTAATATAGTATATATTAATATTATATAGATTATATATTACTATTAAAATATACTATATAATTATAATATATCAAATTATATATAATATATATGTTTATATAATATATTTATTTAATATTATAATGGAATATATAATATTATATTCTTTAAAATAATATATAAACATATCTATTATAATATATTATTTTAAAGAATATAATATTATAATTATCTAATATTATAATATATATTATAGTATTTTATTTTATTAAATAGAAAATTATAATATTCATTGATGGTTCACTAACTAGTAGCAAATTCAAACATAGCCTTGGGTGGGAAGGATCTACAAATGAGCAAAACACAAGGGACAAAGATGATCCACCAGGGAAGGATGCCTACAAGTTGATATGAAGCCAAAGAGTAGAAAATGACCAACATGTTATGGAAATCAGATTGGAATAATGGTAGGTCAAGGATAATCATTCTTAGGCCGATAGAATAGTGGATAAATGACAAAATTAACTAGGATTTAAACATTGATCTTTGGATTTGATGATGGATAAAGGTGAAATTTGCCTCAATATTCTAGATAAAATGGTGGAAAGAGCCAACTCAAGAATAGGAAATTCATTGATAGGTTTATGTTCAATATAAGTAGACATAACATTGATACTTTAAGGGAGTGGTCTAGTAGGAAGTGGAGACCTAAAGGTCACATTGAGATTTTAGCCATGGTGATAGTATTTTTTCTCATAAATTTCTTTAACTCTAAAGATCGTAAGAAATCCTTGCTTGAAGGCCCATGGATTCAGGGTAAAGCAAGCATGTTTCTTAAAAAATGGATACCAAGACTTAATTTTATATTTGAATCCTTTAATGAGATACCTATGTGGGTTAAACTTCCAAGGCTACCCCTATAATTTTGGGAAGAGGAAGTGATCTCTGGGATTACTAATGCCATTGATGCATGTAGCTCTAGATGGTTTGAAAAAATAAAGGAATAGTTTGGTGCATGAAATATTTTATGTCTATATCGCCATGGGATAATCTTTTTCATTTTCAATCACACTTAAATCTAAGTACAAAGCTTGGAAGCAGGATATAAAGTATGGAAAATTGATAGAGATATATCCCAAATGTAAAAAGTTAATTCATGAGGCCAAGGTTTATCTAGATATCAATTTTATGTAGATACTAAAATATAATTATATATATCATCTTAATCTTATACACATGACAAACACCAATCAAGTCTCTACCATTTAGTTCTAGACCTTTATGTTGTTGAAAGGCTCACATTCACCATCTCCTAGTGCCTAACTAATCTTATGTATTGAACTTACCATTATGATGACCTATATGTCTTATACAATACAACAAGACCAAAATATGATTTATATCCTTAATTGTTAGTTATAGACCTTCAACAAATTTCTACCCTGCCAAACACTTGAATTCACATAAGGACACTAGTGTTGATGTTAGTGTCTAGACTCTTTATTTAGTGTAGTAACTCAAAATTCATCAAAATTTAAAATATTTAAAAACATATAGGCTAGGATATTTTTATTAAATAACCCTTATATTAGATATTTTCAAAAGGTGTGGTATAAATACAAATCAAATCCTACTCATTATTCATCTAGAAAATATCAAACAAGCACCTATTCAAGCTCATTTAATACATTGCATAAATGGGTTATACTACCCTATTTTTTCTATTTATATATCAATAATAGGATAAATCATATTATATGTCTAAATAATTCAAAGAATATCCTATGAGTATTATCTATCAATTTATAATCTAGATCATTACATGTCCTTGCATATAGAATAAATGATGTTTATGCACACAGAAGCCCACACTTA
The DNA here is from genome assembly GCA_037957365.1 of Torreya grandis. Taxonomy (NCBI): domain Eukaryota; kingdom Viridiplantae; phylum Streptophyta; class Pinopsida; order Cupressales; family Taxaceae; genus Torreya; species Torreya grandis. The sequence continues at coordinate 2,199,286 of JARHVA010001851.1, read as the reverse complement.
TGGGATAACTACATATGTTTGAGGCTCTCCCTAGAGTATTATATTTTTAGGTAGCACTCATTTATATATGGGTCTTTGAGTTCAGTTAAACTTTGTGAGCCCATTAACCCATTTTTGGCAAGGTGACATGACCTAAGGTGAAGAACTAGGGTTTGAGCTATATGCAGTCATATAAAACATGTGTATGCAATTAAAATACATAAAAATAAAGGTGATAGAAAAATATAATAGGTTTAAGAGGTCACTTATAAATATAGTTAATATTTTGTAAAGGACATAAATATCTAGCCACTGAGAATAGAATTGATGTAAGTGTCCATAGGTTTACATTACTATCTAGGTCTTTAGAAGCAATATTTACATAATTTGATGAAAGGATCATGAACATTAGTCTTCCTATTATACACATGTACATTTCAAATCCACCTACACATATGGAAATAAGCTAAGTATTATCTCTTCTTTATGTAACTATTATCATAATATTAATTGGCATTATACTTTCTATATTTGATAATTTTACAGATTTAGCATATTGGGTTATTTGAATTAATTTTATTTTAATAATTTGTAATGATTTTATTCATATATTTTATTATGATATTCTAACCCCTTAATCCTTATCCAATCACAAAAAGGGATAATTTTTTTATGAACCTCACCTCTATGTCTTCTTCTACAAACCCTAGCTTACCCTAGGATTTTATAATTTCTAATTTTTAAACTTTAAACATCTTAAAAATTAGATTTGAATTTATTACAAAGGAATATATCATGCAAAACATGGATTAATCTAGTATCTATTTCATTGAAAATTATATAATGATAGTCATTACTTGTTACTTTATATGCATTACTAAATTAATAGAAGGTATAAACCAATGACTTAAACAAATTGGTCAAAACAAGGAAAATAACTTACAAATAGAGAAAAATCAAATTTATCTTTACAATTCATTTTGAAATAATATATAACTAATATCCATGGGCCAACATGTGTTCTCTCAACCTTTTGTTCCTCCTAGATCCTATTTGAGTGATAGCTACCATCCTAATCCCATTATTTTCTCACACCTTATATTGGATTTTATGGTCCATGATATCATTACATGAAAATAAAAGGGTTCCAAACCTATACCACCAATTGTTAATATAAAATGGATTCCTCCTAATACTAAACCAATAATAAAATCTAAAGGATATGATCTTATTGATCAATTATGCAATATACATGCTAAGATCTTGATTATAGAGATTAATAAGTAATCAACTATTTATAAGCATATATTATATGAATCCTTACATGAAAACCAAGTACCAAGTGATATAGATATATATTATTTCACATCTATTATTCAAGATATCAAAAATAATGCAAATATCATCACCTTTGATCATAAATATTTACCTTCAAAGGATATCTTTAAACATGATTTATATTTACTCATACAATTTAGCATTCAAAATAAAGGAATCAAGGGAGTGCTAGTTTATAATGGATCTAGTCTAAACATTTATAGAATTTTTTTTTTATAAACAATGGGAATTAACATAAATATTATTCAAAAATATTATATGCATATAAAATGATTTGATAATTCATGCAACCCACAAATTAGCCAAATCACATTAAGTGTGACATAGCGACCAAAAAAATAAAAACTACATTCCAATTAATGTCTCAATCATCACATTATAACTTATTCTTGAGTATACCTTGGATACACATAATAGATGATGCACCATCTACATTACATGAATGTGTTAAATTCATACATGTTGGAACATTATGGATGATGTTTGTTGATGATGAACCCTTTAAGTTTCTTGAAATGTTACATTCTAACATGGAAGGAGTTCCTAAAATGATACCAATTAAATAGTATATTCCACTTGATAGAATACCAACTTATTATATGGGTGAGTCAAGAAAAATAAATCATTTATCCCAAGATACTCATAAGGCACCAACCATTGAGGTGCATACAAGTACCCATACTACACTAGAAACTTCATTAAAAGATAAAAAAGTAGAGCAAAATCCATTACTAGAGGAATTAATTATACTTATACAATAATAAAATCAAACATTTGAGCTTTCGTTCATGATCAATACCGAAAAAAAAATGGAAAAGTTTCATATTATTATGACATTGATGATGATGTTCCTCATGATGTGATTTATGACAAATTGTGCAAATTAGGTTTTTATCTGCTTGAGCATATCTCACATAACTTATTTTCACCTATAGTGCCTAGTACATATAAGCTAAATCCATATCCAAAAATTATAGAACCAAATAGATATAATGGAAACATAAAAATAACATATGAACATGTAAATGCTTGCTACTAAATCCATCCCTCTTGGCTAAAAGATTTTCAGCTAACCTTACAAGGAAAAAATGCATATACATTATGTTAATAATGTGAAGTATTCACATAAGCCTCTATAAGAACTTATAAAAATCATAGTAAAATAAGATGCTCTGCATAAAATACTTATTATGCTACTTGAGCATAATATGATCTATTTACCTCCTAACAAACACAAATTAGGCAACAAACTCATCCAAAAAGATAGATCACCATATTGAAATTATCATTAGATCACTAGAAATGATTAAGATTAGTATGAGGCATTGAAAAACAAAATACAAAAATATAAAAACAAGGATGTATATGGATTATGTCAGAATGATTAAAAAGACCTCTAATTTTTTATATTTTAAAAGGCAAAGGTAAAAAGGAGCATACTTCTAAATGCCCACAATGTAAAGATATAATTATTACTAAAAATATTGATGGATATTATTATCCACACCTCAATATTGATATACATAATTGGGACATAATATTTATTATTACTCTATGATATTTCGGCCATGATATAAATGAGTTAAATCAATGTCCACTCTTTCCATAATCCCTTGGATACATAATGCTACTAGTAGTATGTGGACTAAAAGTAGTCGATATCACCATATGAGTAATGAACCAAAAACCAAATTTAACATTTGATTTTAGTCAACAATGGTTGATTGATGTGGAGAAAAAGGTGATTACTACATATATTACTATAATTTTTGATTTGAAGACATAGATTTGTATTCCCCATGATGGTAATTGCCAATACTAATTACCAAACAAAATCAAAACATTGGAAATGATAAAATATAAACAATGGTGTCAACCAAAGGATCCACATGGCTGTCCTTTATCTCATAATTTAGAGGATTCATGGAACTATTTATTCCATATACAAATATTCCAAAAATCCAAAAAAATCACATATTCCAAAAAAATAAATAAACATTCAAATAAAGCAAAAATACAAAAATTATTCAGCATACACATGTTTACTAGCTCCTTGGCATCTATGTTATTTACTTTATTTTAGTAGATAACATATCATTTATTTTTGATATACACATATTTTTACAAGTATTTGAGTGGGATACATGCATAGAATAGATGCATGATACATGCACATGCAAATGTTGGACATTTCTTCTTCCTGCATAATATACTATGTTGGGAACATCTTTCTTCTATTTGATCATGATTGGTATAGGTTATATTATTTTATGATCACTTTTACATTATCATTTTGAGATTATATACTAATGCTTACACATGACTATACTAATGTTTACATTTTACATTGTGTACTTGATTTGCTATGTTACATGACATTTTTTTCTAACATACATATGTAGGGACTGGTATGATATGATTATGTTGGTTACTTATACTTTATTTAATCACATTTTCACTTCTTTGAGTACACTTATTATTTTTTAATAAAATTTGAATATGTTATTTTCTTGTGGGCCCATTTCCATTTCATATTATTTATTTGTGGGTGGGAAGTTAATGTATAAAATTGGGAGAAGTTAAACCTTAAGGAAAACTAAATTTTAAGCAATATTCAAAGTAAGTCAAGTTCACCAAATGTTTTAACCTTTTAGAGTTTTTATTAATGCAATATTATGTTATTAGAGGACTGAGTATGTTTTTAGTCTATAATGAAAATTGTAAATGATTTATTTAATTAAACTTTCTCAAAATAACAAGTGAGAGGAGAAAATGTACTTATCTAGGAATTAAGATATTTTTACACATATCAAGAAATTAGAACAGGCTAGAAAAATAGGTAGACACCATTCATATTTTTATTGTTTATTGAAATATGGCCTTGGAAAATAACACCCATATCAAGAAAGCAGCACCATGTTGTGATAGTGTCCAATTTTGGTGTTAATGTCCTTTCTATAGAGACTGTCTAAAACTTTCATGGAATTTTCAAGTTTTGGAGGTCATGTGGGCATTTTTATGTCATTTAAAGGCTTGATTATGTCACTATTTTTACTTAATATCTTATAAAAACCTAATTTATACTTTCACACATGAAACAATAAATAGATCAAATGCAAAAATGAAAGAAAAAACTAGGTTATGGGATATTATTATCCCATAGAGCAAAACCCTTATTATCCTAACCACTACCTACATTGACCCTAATGCTAGGGGTCTTATATCACATGTATTTATCCATTAGGTAACATGCACCATAAACTTACATAGTATTCTAGAATGAATTTCACTTAGGCCCTTCTTTGATCAAGCATGCAATGTCTAGGTGTGATGACTGAGTAGTTTGTAGAGTATTAAACTATACTATTGATTGATTTTATGTAATTATGTGCCAAAATAGTAAGTGATAGATGTAAAATTCCTTTTGAGGCTCTTTATATATAAGGAAATTTATTTTTTAATATAAAACCTTGATCATTGGCTGACAAATTGTAAAAGAGGGATAAAAACATAAGATAATGTTCACGAAGGGGTTAGAACTCAAACATAGGAAAAAAGGCCTGTTAGACATGAGAGACATAATTAGACACTAGTGACATGTGGAAATATTATAATAAAAGTATAACCTATGTTTTAAGTCTTAAATTAGAGATAAAATCAATAAATATGGGATAGGGAGCCCTGTGACTGGGAAAAGGTGACATATGACTACTAGGAGTGTTGTAAATAAGAAAAAATAAGACATAAGAAAGATCAAAAGACTTAATATGACCATGTGAAAAAGGGATATAATAATAACTAATACATTCATGTGAAAGATAAATAAAATAAATATTATTTGTGGTTTCTTGAACAAATTAGGGTGTTTACAAAGAGACTTTTCCCTTTGGTCATCTCCTTAGTTACAACTTTGATTTCATTTATGGGTGTCAAAAGTTTCGAGATGTTATGCATCCTTCATGTGAGGCTTTATAATACAATTAAAATGAGAAGGAATATATCTTGAATCATGATAATTTTCATCATTCTCATAATCAATAATCTTTAGAATCCATTGGATATTAATTTCAATATGTGGAACGAGTATAGAATCACCTCAATTGATATAATGAAGAATTGGTTTCAGAGAGAAGATATGGATGGATAAAGAGTGAGGGTGGAGCATTTTTCATGAAATCATGTCAAAATTAATAAGATAGTGTGGAATATTCTAAGGTAAGGAAAATTAACTAAATACATGTAAATAATTGGTGGGGTCAACCTAGGGATCTTAGTAGGGTTTGTTGAATCTTGAAAAGATAGGGTGTTGAAGCTAAGAGGAATGTTGGTGGAAGTGATGGAATAAAATATAGTTTCATTCATAGATTAGGATAATAAGGTAACTAAGGTCTATATGGACCATCATAAAAAGAATGAATTTTATCTGTAGCTTCTACTCTGAGAAGGAAAAGATCCATGAGATGGAAGATGACATCCTTCACATGTCCTTACCTATTTTGTGGCTATAAGTTTGCATTTAAGTGATGAAATATGTACAAATTGAGGGGAGGTTCATAAATCTATATTCTCACCCTTTATTCTTTCTCAACCATTTTATCCATGATGAGGTAATCAACTTTCTCTAATACTCTTTAAGGTCTCTTGAAAATTTATTAAAGGAATTTCAATTGGGGGATGTTGATTTTCTGATCCATCAATATTTAATTTTTACCTTAGTATATTTATGGTCCTCTACTATTTATCAAACTATGGGGTCTCCTAGGGAAAGGGTGAGTTTAGGGTAAGGGAAGTACCCAGTAAGAAAATCAAGGAGCAAGATGGAAAACACTAGCTCAATGGACTCTTAGGTCTAGAAATAAACTAACCCATATTAGATTATTTTACAAAATTTATATAAAATAAGGTTGAATACATTGAAAATGAATGTGTAAATCAACCATGTTACCTTATAATAAATTAACCACAAATGTGAGACAATATTTGTCAAGTGGGAAAACTATTAAATAGAGAAAAACCCAACATCTATTAGAAGTATTGTAAAGTACTAATCCCCAAGTACAATCTTTGGTGTAATATAAGATAAAGATAAAAAATAACAGGCTCAATCCATAAACAATTATCTCAATATGGACTAGAGTAAGTGAATATAATGAGAGAGGAGATCTCAATAAATAGAGATATAAGAAGGAAGAAGGAGTAAAAAAGAACCCCATCATGACTTTCAAAACCATCTTAGTGTGTATTGAATATAACTAATCCCCATAAGGTGATGGGGATGTGTGTGACAAGTGTGAGATTAGTTACATTTGAATGTATCTCCAAGATTCCCTACAAGAGGAAAAAATAGGTGTGACATCTCATAAATCTAAGATAAAGTGAATTTATTTTAATAAGAAATTCACATTAAAAAAGACTTAGGATTAGTATAAACTAACCTAAATGACTTATCATAAATAGAAACTAAATAATATTAATATTCAACACTCCCCATTAATCTATTTTTTTGTTACAAAAGTGCATAAAACCTTAAAAATAAGGGAGTTGACATTACATAATACTCCCCTTAATGGAAAATTACTTCAAAAAGAATTAAAATAGATTTAAATAAGAAAGGAGATAACATGTCATCCATAAAATTTTAAAAGTGTGATAAAAATATCCAAGAATAGTCTTTAGACAAGGTGGTCAATCTGTAATGGAATAAGGACCAACAAAAAAGGAGATGGAAAATCTGATTCATTATACCTAAAAAACAAACAAGCTAACACTAATATTAATTTTAATTAAATAATATTCCATAAAAATATAATATACATAAAAATAAAATAATTAAATTATATGTAATTAAAACTAAAAGAAGCAAAAGACAACTTCCATATCAAAGTGTGGAATCCTACATGAAAAATGAAGATAACTTCCAAAATGATAGCTCCAAACAAATCATATTTACTTGAAAAATTAAAATAATAAGTAATCAAAAAGGTAATGAATACATAAAAATTAAATTTTAAACTTATCAAAATGGAGACAAATAATATGTTTCACTTCCAAAATATATTCTACTTGAAGCAATTGAGGAATTATCAAAATCAGGCACATAAAAGTATCAAGAAAATGTCATAGGTTTTGGGATCCAAATTGGTTTAACCTTTATATGAGGTGTTTTAGTGGTTTTACATTAATGAAAAATTTCATGAGTTTATTTACCAAAATATGAATAATAATGAAATTTCAAACATTTTTGAATATGATGTTCGTGTTTATCACAATTCTCACAAATTTTACCTTTTTAAACTAAAGTATGAGCATGCGAAGAATTATAACAAAAATAAGTCATATGATATAGAGAATCAATATTATGAAATGTATTTAAATTAGGGGTAAAATACTACTTCACATTACTAATAGCATTAAAATAATTAAAAACAAGCATTGCAAATTTGCATTATATTTAATTAACATAGCCTTGACAATGTCATTTTCATATTTTCCAAGATCACCTTCAAAATAACCCATAGATTGCATAATTTTTCAATTAGGGTTATAAATTTGTGAAGTCATACATTTTTTAGTATATGAAAAATCAAAATTACATATTTTTGCATTTTAAAAATATGCAAGTTTGGTGGTTAGAGAGTCAACTAAAATTTATTATTCGCTTAATTTGTCATTGTGCAAGTTTTGAAAAATAAGAATGATATTCAAGTTGATGGTTTAAAGAAAGAATATCATTGTATTTTTCAAATATTTTTTTATTTAAATAATTAATCAAGGCCTCATCAGGGTTATGGATCCACATTTTGAAAGAAATGGATTTCTAAACATAAAATATAAATAATTAAAACAACTTTAAGAATTATTTAGCAATTTTTTTACAAATTTCATGACATAAAAAATACAATCTATCTCACTACAAGATTGTGAATTTTTTTTAAAAAACCATATATAAAATAAAAAAATTAAAATATTTGAAACTAAAAAATAAAATTAATAGAAATGTTAATTTTATCAATACTTTTAAAAATAAATTGAATTCCTTTAATAATAATTAAAAAAATCAATGCATACAATTGAATTTAAATGTATACGACTTGGTGTGAAATGGATCTTAGTGGACAATGAAAGACATCCTCACTTGGCATGAAAGGATACAATCCCTTGCTTGTGGATGAGAATTTGTTTGTGCCTCTTATCTAGCTTCCACTTTTGTTCTATCTTTACTATTGAGTATTGGCTGAAGATCTATGGATTCAAATTTGTTTTAGGTATTGGTGTTATTTTTAGTTGAATTATGGGATATTAGCTGCTATTACATATATCTCTCATTTAAGCTTCCATGTGTGAGGTGTGATTTATTTTTTAAGGTGTCATGGATGGCTCAATTCATATTGATTCTCCTTGTCTTGTTAGCATTTTTTTCTTGTTGGAGGGACTAGGCCCTTTATTCTACCCTAGTACCAGTGCATAGCTCTAGTCAAAAGTGTTTTACCCTATTAAATAAAATTTTCAATTTAAATTCATATGGAGGCAAAAAAAATCATGGATTCATTCATACCACTTGATAATTAAAAAGGCATTTTTAATTTTGTTTTGAAATTTAAAAAAAAAATGAATTTGAAGAACTTTTGAAAAAATAAATGATTATTATGTATTATAATAATTTTGAATCATTCCAAGTTTTTTTCAAAATCATTAAAATGCACTACATATGAATGAATGAATTATGTAATAAATGAATCACCACTTTATAAAAAAGGTGTGACAAGTAAATCATAAACTGCTAAAGTGAGAAAACACAATTGTCAAGAGAGTTATCTCTTAATAAAGGACAAAGAATGAAACTATTGAGGCAATTGATAAGTGGGAGATATAAACCTATGAAAACACAATAAAAGGAGTGGGTGAAAATAAAAATGAATTGCATTAATTAAATTTTAATTCAAATTTCAAAAAAGATGTTTTGTAAGCCAAAGAAAGGCATAATACAAGGATAAAGAACCAAAAATTTTGAGAAAAAATGTAAGGACACAACACATAATAGGAATGGAAAAAACATAAATGTGAGGATCAAGGCACCACTTAGTAAGGAAAAACTGAAGTGTCATGAAGCAATGTACAATGACAATGTAGAAGAGGTGGTTCACAAGGCAAAGACACCCAAGTTTAGCCATAAAATGCCAATGTAGGTAGAGGTGAGATGCCTTCTCATAATAAAATAATAGTACAACAAAAAATTTCATACACAAATAAGTGTAATATATGGAACATACTACCTAAAGCTGCCAATGCATTCCCAATATGGTTCACGTAGAAATAATATAGGTTGAGTAATAAATATCAAATTGTCAATCATAGTAACAATGTTAAAACTCCAAAAAGTAATAGGATGCCAAGAGTAGAGTCCAATATTAAAGTGTCATGGTAAAATTAAATCATGCATATATAAAATCAACCAATAAGAAACTAAAATACCACTCTCAAAAGCTTAAAAACAATAAGACACTAACCACAAAAATAGAGGTAAGTTATTCTAGAAAGGTACAATAATGAGCCAAAAGAAACCATGCTTTTGTTTGATTATGCTATCATGCATAATGAGATAAAAAAAATATTACATATTAATGGTTTAAAATAATGACAAAAAGAGTGCAACCAAAATTTAAAAACTAATCTAATGAATTAAATATCCAAAGCAATACTAATTTTTTAAAAATGAATGCTTTGAATTTGATGATAGTTTTAAAAAACTAAAAAAAACTAGAATTAACTTAAAAATCCTCTTGTGAGCAAACTTAAACTGCATGTTAGAATGCAAATATTCAAAAATTATGAATGTATTCAACTTAAGAGTTAATATAAATGGGAAAAAAACACTAAAAATAAATGGTAAGGATGTAAACCATTGCAAAAAAAAGTGTAAGTAAAAAAAAATTTCTCAAGGCAACTTTATTTAATACCATATTATTTTATTTTTCAAGATCTATATAAAATAATGTTAAATACATTGAAAAATAATGTGTAAAGAAACAATGTTACTTCAAAATCAAGCAACCAAAAATTTGAGACAATATTTGTCAAGTGGGGAAACTATAAAATAAAGAAAAAAACCCACATATATTAGAAGGCTTTCAAAATACTAATATTGAAGAATACTATTTGATTTAATACAAGAGAAAGAGAAATAAGAATGGAATCAAGACATAAATAAGATTCTCAATATAAATTAGAGCAATTTAATAGAATGAGAGATGAGATCTCAATAAATAGAGATATAAGAAGAAAGATGGAGTTATAAATAATCTCATCATGACTTGAACCACCTTATTAGTGTGTTCCAAATTTATCTAATCCCCATAAAGTGAGGGGAATGTGTCTAAAAAGTGTGAGAGGAGTTACATATGAATGTAACTATAAGTTTCCCTACAAGAGGAAAAAATAGGTTTGACATCTCATAAATCTAGGATAAAGTTAATTTATCATAATAATAAATGCACATAAAAATACTTGAGATTGGCCTAAACTAACTTAAATGACTTAGAATAAAGTGAACCCAAATAATATTAATCTCTAACAATCTAGGGACCCTCTTCTCATAGAAATAAAATGCTTACCAATTATAGGACATCTAAGGACAAACTAAAAGGTCTAATGAATCCCTTGAAACTAGAGCTTGGTAATCCCTCTTTTGAGAACATGAAGTTGAAAGACCTAGATTTACAAGAGCATATCATAATGTAAAGTATGGAAATTAGATTAAGATAGTAACACCCTACTCAGATTCATCAAAGAAATGGTTGCTGAATTTAAGAAGAATAATAAGATGCTATTGGAGATAAAAGACATAGTTGAGAAGCTGTAAACTAAACATAAAAATATAATAAAGAGTTCATAGATATCTAATAGGACACTAGTGAGCTAAAAAATGATATGACTACATTGGGGGTCAAGATCGAAAGGTTAGAGGAGGAGTTGAAAGGGATTAAGAACAAGTTGAAATAGACTAACAAGCAAAAAATCAACAACTTCATGAGCATCATGAGGTCTATATCGACACAAGGAAGATGAAATCAAAAAACACCCTAGAGGGGCCTAACATGCATACAAAGGGACAAAATAATAATAATAAAGATAATGCAATGGTCAATATGGGGGGTTTTGTATCCATTGATATTCATAGCCTTCATGAATAACTATAATTTGATAAGTTCCTAGATGATTTAGCTAATATATGAAGTGGATTTTTGTTTTTTGGTGATGATTTAAAGTCATTCATTTGATGATGATTTAATAATGTTTTATACTTTTTTTAATCCTATGTTGGTTGTAATCTTGTATGTTATTTGTTGTTTTTTTGGTTTGTAATTATTTATCCTTTTAATTTGTACTAGGTTTTTGGGTCCTTTCAAACCCTAGATTTTACACTAATCATATATATACATGTTTGTGTGTAGAAATAATTATATTATAGTATAATATAGTTTATATTGAGGTAATCCCACATTTGACTAGTGTGGGATCCAAAATTGGGTACATCAAGAGGCCCTGGTCTCCCCAAAAAGAAAGAGCAAACCCAATAACAAAACTAAAAAGGGAAGGGAAGAGAAGCAAAGAAGAACTAGAGAAAAAGTAGGTATTATACTGAGTCCCTCATCTAGAGCCACTGAAGAAAAAATACCCAACCAAAAAAAGAAACTAAATCCAACTATGAGAGAAAACACAATTAATCTGAATCCAGAATTATTTGTAAAATATTATATTCACTGATTTGTTCCAAAAGATACTTTGGAGAAATGTTATGGATTTCCCCATAAATTTATCAAAGTTTTTGAGGGGAGATTAGGTCTTTAAATTTTTTGAAACAATCATGACCATCATTATGCTTAAGTCAAGAATCAACAGAGTGACCAAATTTCCTTCATTAGAGGTAAATTTCCTTTTCCCTATCAAATAATATACTCTAATTTCAATAACCTAAAGAGGACCTTAGCCAGACTAAGTTAGGGAGTGACTAATCAATTGGGACTAACACACAGAACCTTTTGAAGTCATTATTTTACCTAATTGGGTGCTAGAGTCTATGTTCACCAAAGTTTAAAGCAACTCTACTAAGCTCCTTATAATTTTATTATCCCAAAAAGGAAGAGGGAGGCCAAGTAGTTCCAACCACAATGGAATCTAGTCAGGCCTAAAGTTATAAGAAGGCCAATTAATTTTCTATTATTGAAACATGAGATATGCCTTTCCCATTAACCATAGGACTCCATTTAGGATTTTACAACATCTTTTCATGCACATAAAATAAAATAATAAGCAATCATGATGTGTTTGGCACCCACAAATTTTCCCACCAGAGAATTATAGTATTTTTCCTCACTTTCATCAAGGAACCTATCCTACATGTATAAAAATAGGCTCCTATTACTATGTTCCTTTGTTTGATACATACCACAACTCTCCTAAGATTTCTTGGTGTTTGAACAAAATCCAACCATGATTTCCTTCTCTCCAAGGGATAAGTAAAACTTTTAAAAACTTCTATCCCACTTTCCTATCCCATTGATTTTTAAAATGGTCAGTGGAATTTTGAGAATAGATATTCAAATGCACTTGAAATCCCATAAATGTGCCACCCACCACCTTTTTACAAGGGAGATTTTTATACATTTAATTAAACTAAGGATGAAAATAAGGCTCACAATGAATGATCCAAAGACCAAAATATTGGTCTTGAGTCAAAGTAATCAAGTGGATATAATCTATGCATCACTCCCAACACTAGTCTGAGCTAACACCTCCCATAATGTCAAAAAGCATGTGAAAGGAATTAAACATCCTTGGAAAAATCAAAAAAATCAAATTAAAAATGATCATCATGGAACTTAAGGGTCCAAGAAGGCCCTTAATTTTCTAAGTAGAATTAATTATAACCATGTTAATTTAGACTACCTCAAGGTCATCTACAACCCTTTAATGGCTTCTTTGGAAGGAGTTAAAACTTTATCACTACTAATTTGAGCTTTTTCCCCTAGTCATGGAACTAACATCCAATTTTTTATTTTATTTTTTAAAGTTTTGACATCAATCCAATTATCATCTCCCAAAGGAGGGAATCCCTTAGGTTCCTTAGAACAATTGAGGTCACTAGGAGGAGAAAGAATATTGATAGATATAATCTACCCAAAAAGTAGTCCTAACTGAGAAAAGAAATCATTAGGATCCTTGGCCTTCTTACCAAAGAGGGACTTCTAGAAGAATTGAAGGACATCCTTCTCATTGAATAAAGAGGCAACTTGGAAGAAGGAGAAAGAAGGGAGGATTAAATTTTTTTTTAGAAGTTCTTTTGATAATCTTATTTGGGTTTAAACACTTCTAAATTCCTTTAGTGGGTTTGTCTGCTAGTCCAAAACCAATATCCAAAGAACCCATTATAGAATTTTTCTCCACCACTAACCTAGATTCATTTTTACTCTTAGAAGAGTTAGGGTTAAACTTCATTTGAATAGATGCATCCAAATTGTGAATTTATTTAATAAGGTCGGGATTGTAAGTGGAGAGTAGATTTTTTGGGGGGATTGCAATGGGGTCCCCAACCCCTTCATCTAAATTCACATGTTTTTACATATCCACTTATTTTTGGATAATTAAGAAACAACTAATACTATGTCTAGATGAAACCCACCTTTTAAAAATGAGATCCCTCATTCATTAACAATTTTCTAAGTCCAATTCCTGAATTTTGATTTGAGATGGATACTCTTGAAGACCAGTCTATTAGTCTAGAAATACACATTGATCCTGGCTTCCACCAATCTTTTTTTTACCTTACTCATCAGGTCAATTGACATAGGTTGACCATCAACCCAATCAATGCCAAGAAACATATACTCTTACCAAAATTCAAATGGTAATTCAGGGAAATAAACCCACATAGGAAGCTTCATTAGGGAGTCATAGTGAATATTGATTCTTGGCTTCCATTTACTGAGGAAAAGGAAGGATTTTATAAAGTACCATGGAATGCCTTCCAAATCCTTTGCAAAATCTCCAAAGAAGAAAAATAAATAAAGAAATAGTTTTTTTCCATGGAAACAACCCCAATGTGGCCCATAGCTTTCCATTTCCTTGCAACCCCGTCCCAAAAATCATCATTTTGAGGTCTATGTCCAAAAAATATTTCTAGAAAATAGTTTTAAAATGTTGTTTTAGTGCATTTGAAGATGGTGTTAAAGATATCAATAATAACCTCATTGCACTCCATTACTGGTATAAGATTCTAGCCTAAGGTATCCTTAGGATCCCTTGAGCTTGAAAATAGTTTAGCCCAAGATTTTTTAGGCTCCTTTGTCCTTTCTAAAATAGACTTTCTTGAATCACTATTACCTGCAGTAGACATGCTATAATCACCATTGTCCTCCATTTTTTCCTTATGTATGCCCCTTTCTAATATTATGATGACATAATATAATATAGTTATAGTATATATTATATGTATTATAATTATTTAATATATATACTATATTACATAGTAAATGAATATATTATTATTATAATGTAATAATAGTATTATTATTTTTTGTAAATTTCCCATTGTTGATTTAGAAAAATTTTTACCTTTGATACTCCTTGTTTAGTATATCTTTATTGTTGTTTTAATTATGAAGAGTTGTTGAGGGTGCATTGTCATTACCCCTCACTATCTCTACCCAACTCACTTAAAATCTTTTAACGCTTTCATATTCTATATGGCCTCTCCCTTCCCCACCATTTATCAATATCTCCATGAAATGGGATGTCTTATCCTGACACAATTCATTGACATGTCATATGAAATAACACACCACCTCATTGTATACCATCACCTCCAATAGAAATATCATATTGTTATTGACTAATGCTTCATGCATAAAAGTGAGACAAGTTAAATGGTCATAGGTTTTAGGAGAGATATGATTTTTGATTTACACTCTTCATTTTACAAAATCCCACTTTATCAAAATAACAAATTATAGTTACATGATCAAAGGCAATCAATGGTTGATGTTTCCTTAATGAAAGGGACTTTGGTATTAGTCATGTTTTTTTAACTGATAGTGGTTATGGTATGTGAATAGATACCTTAAACAACATAGAATAGTGTAAAATAGTGAAGTGGTGATAATTTAAAACTTTAGTCTTAATCATTATGGGTAATGTGGTAGAAGTAACATCAAGGCTTAACAAGATTATGAAAAAATATTAAAATGTTAGGTCGTAATGTGGTAATGATATGTTTTGGCATACTATGAAGTATGGATTAACATTATGTTTGTCCAAGGAATAATATGAAATATGGTCAAATGGATAATTAGAATACCATGATATTTGGGTATGAACATAATAAATCAGTATAAATAATGAACTCATTAAATCTATGAACATGGTAGCAACTTATTATTATAAAACATTGATTGGTAAATGAATAATTGAAATATGGAATCATGAAAAATTAGAAGAAATATGAAAATATAACATGGTTGAGATAGGATTAGCCTTATTTTATCTCTTAAATTAATTAGAAAACTATAAAAACTATTATTCCTTAATTTGGATGACATCATGAATTTTATAGAGTCAGCATCATTTATTACCCAAAAAAAACATAGAATACAAAGAACTTTTAACTTTCATTGGATCCAATTATATATGTGGTACCCATAGTTTTCATTGTAAAATAATTGAAGCATTATGCTCTAAATATAATTTGTATTAGAACTAGTACTTAGTTTCTAACAAACTTCATTTATATCGAGGTTTTCTAAACTTTTTTTTAAAGGCTAATAGTCTTTTGGAATGAAAACTATTTTTTATCCTTCTTTGAAATGAAACCCTAATTTAGTTTTGATTTCTTATTTAGTTTTAATATGATTCTCAGGAAAGTGTGAGATTAATATTATCTCATGTGAATAGTATGGGATGCCTATGCATTATTTTATCCCTTGCACACTTTTCTAAGATCATGCACATGGTGATTCACATTAATTTTTTGAAGATCATTATGTTTCTATAATAATTTTAAGATAGATGGGTTTGCATATACCCAAAGATTATATTGTGGACCAAGGAACATGAAAACTATGTGGATTATGGAATCCCCTTACTTTCACTTGAATCTATAATTGAGAACATATTACTAAGTTTAGTTTTAATGGTGTGGATTTGTTGACTTTATACACTTATGGCCATAAACATTTATACTTAGAATATATTTTGAATGTATTTTTCATGTTTCATTTCACTATCTAGACTTTCATTTTCTATAAGGAGTGTGTGGGGGACATAAAAGGCTATATGGTTTAAGGAAAATCCTTATATTATACTCTCCCTATTATTGTATAGTTGATAGCTTTATTGGTTATTGTATGTAATGAGAAATGCATCAGATCTATAAATCAATCTTAGCTCAGAGAAGATAGATCCTACTTACACTTCTGATTGGGGATACATTAGATAATTAGGGTCATAACCAATATGGATCTAATAGACCTAATCAAGGGATCTCTTACCATAATAATATCACTAGGTAGGGTTTTAAAGCCTCCTATTAATTAAAACTATGCAATAATCCTAACTAGGTCTTATGTTTGCATATTCACTAAACTATTAACAAGTAAAGTAATGTCTAATCTAGTGCTCACTAACACTTATGGCACAAAATGGGGGTAATAAAGATTAAAAATAAACATACATATAATACATATACTCATGTCAATGTATATATAATCCCAATGCATGGAAGAAAAGTGTAAATGCATATATATCTACTCTTATAAAGGAGGAACAAAGTGAAGAATACTTACCTTTAAAGATGAACCCACTGAGCCTCAATCTCTCCCTTGGATAAGGTGATTCATAAGAAGTTATTATGGTATGTAAGGATGACAAGGATAAATCAGCTCTAGGCTACACAACCTATCAATTCATCCAAAAGACTTCTCCATAAGACATGATCCATATCTCCAAAGAAAGTATGAAACCCTAAGCTTGTTCCTCAATTAGAATGGCGGATAAATAGATATGTAATATATCTTAATTATTATTCTCTTCTCTTATAAATGGTGAAATTATTGTGTTTATATAGGTGGATCAAACCCTAAACCATTTCAAAAGTTTTAGCCAACAAGGTCGACCTAGTATCATAATTGACAAAAAATCACTAGGTCACAGACTAGGTTAGCCAAGGGCTGACCTAAACCCTTAATAAATTTTATTAATAAGAATATAAGGTCAACACCACTGAGATAGTCATGCCAATAATCAAAAAGGGGTTTAAGTTAGGGAAAGGGATAGTGAAGGTGTTAAAAGACTAGAGGAGTGTGAAAAATAAGAGGCAAATCTTAGGTGAATGGTTTTTATGAGATAACTATGTAGATAGTAAGTGGATAACAATCCTATGAATCACCAATGGTCTACCCACCCCTTTCCTAGTGCACCCCTTAGGGAATGTAATTAGAGAGATCAAGACTCAATGGGTTCCTATAAGATAAAGAGCATCAGTAATTGATAAAAGTTTGAAAATATTATGTGTATACATATGCCCCACTCAAAGCTCATCACATGTCATGTAGGTGCAATATGGGATGGTAATTAAATAAAATAACATGATGACACATAATGTTAATGCTAAGTAAAATTAAATAAGGAGAAAATAATATAAATGAAAGGATAGAATTGAAAAACACATACTTTTACTTAGTGTTGTAGTTAAAGAAGGAGATGTGAGAGATGTAAAGGTTTCCAATGTGGGAAACATTAAGCAAATCTATAGAGATTAGCAAAAAAGAGAAAATCAATTTTTTTCAAGATAATCATATAATAGTTATAAAATTCTCTACAACATTAAGATTCCATAAATTTTTATGGTTCAAAAAATGAGTTAGTAGAAATAAAAATATGGTCAAAATAAAGAATCTGAGGTAAATTTTTGAAAGGTAAATAAGTTTGAATAATAAATATAGATAGGGTGAAAAAGAATTCATTTTTATATTATTTTCTATTCTAATAAAAATAGAGCTTTGAGAGACCTAGTGAGAGTCTAGAGAGCCAGGATGGTGAGGAGATAATAGTTGAGATAGGGAAGATGCATAATAACCATAACGAGTGTAGTATAGGTAAGTAACTAAAAATTTCAAAAGTTTGATAGTTTTTATTTAAAATTAAGTGATTTTATATAAATTTGACAATTACACAAAATCTAGAGACTAGAATGAACCCTAGGAAATTTTTAGGGACACTAGGGGTCAATTGATGTGCTAGGTAGGAAGGGGTTAGAGTAATAAATGCCCAGGGATTTATGACAATTGGTAAAAAAGTCATCATAATGAAAAAATAAGGTTGATTGATTTGATGTAGTTGGTAGAAGATAATAAATTGAGTGGGCCAACTTAATAGTGCATGGATGACTTAGTTGGTTAAAGAAATGGATCAACATAGTACTATATGGCTGACTTAGTATGTTTTATAAGTGACAAATATAGTACTACTAAGGGAAAAGAGGGCCGACTTAGTTTATTAAGTCCAAGGTGGCCAAATTATTACTATATGGCTGACTTAGTTGTTTTCTAAGTGGATGATATAGTACTGCAATGAAAAAGATGGTTGATATAGTACTGTTAAGCTATAGGGTGGCTGACTTAGTACTTAAAGGGATGATGTAGTTAGAAAATAGGCCAATTTGGTAAAAAATGAATAAATTAAACAAAAATTAGTTTATTTTTGTGAATTTTGAAAGAATTTTTTATGATTATGAGTGACATGGAAGTCTAATACATCCTTTTTTATTTGATCTACATGACCAATCTAGCTTTGTCTACATCTATCAAGTGCTTCAATAGATCAAGTAGCTTTATCTACATCCTTTGTTATTTTATCTTTTATAGAGACACTAGATATTTTTTTTAATTAGTGGATGCATCATGGCTACTTTATCTACTTAAGCACTTGACAAATGTAGACAAAGCTAGATTGATCATGTTAGGCTTGGGAGGCATCATGGAGATACAATGGATTCAACTAAGTGTGGATCTTATGGTCATGTTCTTAGGAGCCTAGGAGCATTTGACCAACACATTTAGATGGGTGGTGGATGAGGATATCATAGAGGTTGGTATCAATTTAGAGGATGTTCATATATTATTTAGACTATCGATAGGGGGACACCATTAATCACAAGGACACTAGATGACTAGAAGGAGAGATGAGCACTATCCTAGTGGGTGACATACTATAATAAGATTTATCAAGAACTAAGGGTGAGTTTGTTTAATGTCTATATTTAAAAAATTCTAGATATCCATAAGGCTATAATAGGACTTATGATAACATGAATGCTATGTCATAAGTTAGATGATAAGGTATTGTTGTATGTAATAACTTTGTGTCAATCTATATTAGATCAGGGGGAACTCTATGACTTGGGTTCTATCATCTGGGTTTAGCTCATGCATGATATATATGGGATGTTGTCTAGAGGGTAGAATACCATGGGACCAGTGGTACTATTGAGTGCCTAGATATACGAGAGATTCCTAATGTATCATCTAATTGGGTTGCCTCATATGGTTGATGATAAGATACCTTGAGTAGAAAGGTGAATACATGATTAGGTGGCATGGGCCATACCCCATGTGTCAATTTTGTAGAGGGTCACACTAGGAGAGATTGTGTGGTAACCTTATACACACATTACAACTATTTGGCTGAGTTGGGTGATTTTGGTGCTAAGATTAGCACGAGTATAGATCATGGGCAACTACACCTAATGGGTAGAGCTACATTTAGTGGCATACTTTCTAAGATAGTTCACACTCCCTCACCTGATAGATGCTATAGTAGTGCCTAAATTTTGGACTTGGCATGTGATAAATTTAAGGGGGAGAGGAGGAGGATCACCAATTGAGAGACTAGAGATCATACCATGATGTGTGAGACCATTGACTAGTTGAGCATGATAATCAAAAGATAGAGAGGGCATAGATATAGATGCAAAGATACTACAAGTACCACATCTAGCACCTAAGTAGGAGGAGTAGTGACCACCTAAATCACACCACTAATAGAGATGCCAATGATGAGATAGAGCATAGAGGGTGGTCATTTATGATGACCCATCAATTGACCTAGGGTAGAGCTGGTCTATAGCGGCACCACTAAGGAGAGGATTGAGGTGTGAATAGGTGGTAAATCTAGGGTTTGATTTGATTGGGAAGAATTCCATAGATGACATTTTTGAGGGATAAGTTGATGGAGAGACCATGCCCAGTGGATGAGTAGATGGGGAGTGATAAATGTTTTAATTTTTAATATTTGATATAGAATACTAGTTGTATGTGATTATAGATAGATATATATTGAGATATATATGTAATATGATATTTATCTAGTTTGAATTTTATAGATCCTATGAATGAGGAGGTCAAATGGGGATCCTTGATTATGGGATTTGACCATGATATTATGGATGGGGTAATGGCACCATACAAACCCACAGTGTTAGATGATCCTATGGTGCCATCTTCCCCAAATCAAGTAATCTAGTTTAAACTAGTGGAGGAGGCTATGAGGTAGCTACAAGCACATGAAGATGAGATACAAAAACCATCAAGGGTGGGAGTAGGAGAGGTGCAAGATTCATAGGCCCTATCTTAGGAGAGATTTGTGTATATGGATAACACTATCTAGTTGGGATAAGTACAAGCCTAGGTAGCCAACCTATAACGAGAGGTAATAGGTTTGAGATCTCAAATAGCCTCTTTATAGTGCACTATTAAAAGGGGATAGTTTGAGGCATCTATAGGCAGTGTGGCTAAGACACAAGATAGACATGATGAAACCCATCCATAGAGCTAGAGCGATGTATTGTTTTACTTTGTATTAAAACACATGATATATATAGAGATTTTTTTTTGATAGTTGGATGTTGATATTTATGTGTTATATTTTGGTTGTGGTTGTATGGATATATTTGTTTCTATCACATTCATTTTCATTTTGTTGTATATACTATAGGAAATATATGTATGGTGTTTTATTTTCTAGAATTATGTAGTACACATGCATGGTTAAAAAGAAATAGGCAAAAAGACTTGGAAAAGCACAATCAATCAAAAATAAATGAAATACACATTGTATCATGATGGGAAATATGCAATAAAAAATATGACTAAGTATAATAAAACAAATAGTGGTAAACAAGAGGGTAAAAAATGTTTTTAAACCATGAAAAAGATTGGCACCAAATTAAAACAAGTAAAATTAAACTAAAATATGGTGGGAAGTATGAAAATAATGTAATAAAATGGAAAGTGTGTGAAATAAAAATGGTATTTAAAAAAAAAACCAATTAATTAAATTGATCATACTAATCACTTTAGGAAGTATAAAATATAAACAAAATTGGTAAAGTGGTCTTAAATTAATCACACTAATTGAAGTTGGGAAGTATGAAAAACTTAAGAAAAAATGGTTGAATTTTTACATGCAATCAAAAAATAAGAAGATAAAAGTGAAATGTTAATGAAGTAAGCATAAAACATAAATTAATATGGGAAGCATGTATATGGCATGTAACTCATAATCAATCACATCATTTCTCATATTTGACACATGTAATTTTGTTGTGACTTGGATATTGGAAAATTTTGTGAGCAAGGTTAGGTCCTATCCATGGTCTTGCACTACAACTCAAATATGGAACACAAATGAGGTGGAAATAATGTGAAAATATGGTAAAAGGGGATGTTTTGAATGGTAATTTGAAAATTTTGGTAATTTGTTAGGAAGGCCAGGTCCTAGTCCATAGTCTTACACTACAACTCACAAATGGAATCCCTAAGGGAGTGATTAGTGAACAAAGAAATATTTCTCAAGGGGAATATTAATATTGTAAGAAATGAAAAAGATAATGTAAGAATCATAAATTAGGCATCTTATGATAATAACTTGCAAGACATGAGGTAAAATAAGGACATGAGAGTACACTAAGTGACTAGTAACTATCAATTTACAGAGGATACCTATTCGCCATAGGCACAAAGCTCTGTAGGAAAATAAGTGTGGTACTAAGATCAATTCATGTTGGAGGTTTTAAAAAATAAAATTAAAATAGACCTACATTCCCATGACATGTTCCCCATTCCTCAGGACCCCTTACAGAGCCATTGGTCTACTGTGAAGATTGGGTATTTCCATGAGAAAGTAGGTAGCACTAAAAGAGTTTTTTTATTCTCCTTTTCTAATCTATGAGCCTACCACACCCCAATATAACTTGGCTCTATCATGAGGCAAATTTTAGATTTTGATATTTGATTAGAAAGAGGAATTGTGCATAGAGTCACATCTTTAAGTGTGATTTGACTTTTGAAAATTTTAAATGTTTCCTTTTAGATCATTGCCTTTTGTTAAATGATTTGGATTTTGAATATTTTATGTCTTTTAAGATTCATCCTCCATACAATATTGGAATGAATAATCATGAGAGATTAATTTATACACACAAATGAGATTTAGGTTTTGGCTAAAGGAAGCTAAGTATCCAAAGATATGATTGACTAGAACACTTAGGCTTAACTTTGAACCAACATGTTATCTCAAGTCTCAACCATATGCATGCTTAGTTTTTGAAAGGGAATAAAGGGGAAGAAGGGGATATCCAAATTAGACTAGTAAAAGGAGAATGTAATGAGATGAATTGTTTGTTAACTGATCACATGGTAAATGATAAATGACTAAAGGGAATAAGGTTTATCTAACCAAGTCACAATAATAATTATCCATGTTTATAGAGATAAGATAACAAATAATCATGAAAAGAATAAGTGATCCAAATAAAGGAACTCAAGAAGAATAAGTATGTAATTTATAAAAAATAATTCATAAAATAAAATAATGACATCATAAACAACATATAATGTAAAACAAAAGTTACCATGTAACATAGATAAGAATTTGATGCAATGTTAAATGATATAAAATAGATGAATGTAAAGTTGGAGAACACATCTAGGCTAACTAAAAAAATGAATGTAAGAATACCATTCTTATGTTCATAAGTACTAATATATTTGTCCACACACATTATCTATAACATTTGATAAGTCTCCATGAAGATGAATTCAAATGGTAGCTAAAGTTTCATCAATTTTTGGGGAAAGTTAAGAAAATACTTCATGTTAGATCTCCTTGATAGAAAATGTAAGAATGCCTTAAGGATCATGATGATGAGGGATACCATGCAAGAGATACTTAGGATAAGGAATGGGTATAAAATCTATGGGAAATGAAGGGGTCATTAGTGGGGAAGGTGCCATAAGTGAAGGAGTCACTGATAGAGAAATATCCATAAGTGAGAGGCCCTCAGGTAGAGATGGAACCATAAGAGGTGGAACCACAAAGGAAGAAGGGGGATCCTTCTTATGAGGGTGACCTATGGGAAGAAGGTTAAAATACACAAAAATGGTTATGAGGTGATCCTTGAGATGCTATTAAAGGATGTGACAATGATTAGTTTGATGTATACCACATTGGTGTTAGAGACAATAAACCTCTCCATATTTGGGAAGATATTCAGGTAATACTTTTGGTGGAGGTATAGCCTTGTCTATGGACTAAGGAGTAGTAGGATGCAAGGTGTCAATATATTGTCATATATTATGAAAATGTGTGGATTAATTATTATTTATGCCATGGAAGTAACATATACACTTGTGAGTATACTTGGTATGTGTACTCATAAGAGGAGTGAAAATGGAAGCTAAGGAAGATTGGTATAATGAAAAATCTTGAGTCTAATGAATAACAACTTTATGAATATCATAATATGGTTAATCAACCCATTTGGTGGGAAAAAGAGAAAATTGTGGTAAAGGGAGCAAACATCACCAAGAAAAGGTAGAGCTGGTGGAGAGACTAGGGAAGGATCAATTAAATGAAAAATAGGATCAAAAATAGGAAGAGCCTCAACTATAGAGGGAATGGGAATATGATCTGAACTAGGCTCTATTGAAGGAGGGGAAGGATGCACAGAAGGCTAAAGGATAGTCATGAGAATCTATAGGATAAGATGACTAGAGGGGTCTTGGTATCTTACAAAATGATAGGGACCAATCATAACACGATACATAAGCATACTCCTAAGAGGTTCTTTAAAAACTAGAGGTGCATGTACCATATCTACCCTGTGATCAAGAGGGAAATTATTAAAATTATTAATGGTATATGATGGAATAATGGAGTATATACTGAAAGAATGAAACAAATAAGAATGATAATGAATAATTTTAACATCTTGAGAATCAACAATACATACCAATAATGGATCATCTAAGGTATAGATATCATCATAATCATGTGTATGAAGATCAATGACATAGGTAGGGATGATATGGTCATTTGATGTAGTGTGATGAATAGAATGTCAATTCTTAGTTAAGATAATGAGTATATCATCACAAAGTGGTTGAAAAGAATGAGGGTGTAAAGAAGGAGGAAGCTTATAGATGAGATGAAGTGAGAGAACCAAGGTTTTAATCTTTAGGGTGATCTCATCAAGCTCATCATCATCATCAAAATCTAGGAAGTTAGGGGGCATATTCCCAATGCGTTTGGGGTGACCATTGTAATCTTGGGTGGAATTAATAGGAAAGTTAAATCATTATGATTCATGAAATGGAATAATTGACAAGGTTTCAATGGTAAGAATTTTGAATATACCACGGTCTTGGAATTATTCAAAATTCTAAGGTTTATTGTCACCTGCAATCTTATAGATAACTCCATTATGAGGAAATTTAACACATTAGCAAGCAAAAGAGGTAATTGCTCTCATTTGATGAGTCCATGGCCTACCAAGTAGAATGTTATAAGATAAAGTAAAGTTGAATATCATCACCTTCACATGAATGGTGATATGTGGGATGGTAATGGGGATCCACACACAACCTAAAGGAGACATTTTCCTTCGGTCATAGATTTGACATGTGTTCATGTGGACTTTAGATTACATTCAAAATATCCAAGGGTTTTGATAAAATTGAGAGAGGTAACATAAGTGATGGAACCTTCATCAATCAAGGCATGCTTGAATTGGATATCACCAATTTGGACATTGATAAAAAGAGAAGGATCATCCACATGAATAAAAATATTATCTGGGATCATAGAAGCAATGTGGAATTTGAGGGAAAGATAAGTTTCCGTTATTTCATCAATATGTATGGACATCTCTTTGCACTATTGTAAAATGTTATCTTATAATCTAGATAGGTGGGATTTTCATCCTTCTAGGGGAGGATGAGGGATGTTTATTTTGAACAAAAGATACATAAGATAATTATGATGATGCAGAGAGGTCCGCATAAGTTTGAGAAATGGGATTTGAGATGGGAGATTAATAATTTATGTAATAAGATCCCACTCATCATAACCCATAAGAGGACTATTAAAAAGAGGTCCTTAGTTTTGAAGGAGGTCCTCAGAAGGAGGAGCCAAAGTGCATGTGAATTTATGTTGATAAGAGGTAGAAGGTTTAATTGGAGGATAAGTTTGTTGATTATTTTGAGAAGATGGGTTAGTTGAGGCAGGTTTTGTTTGAGAAGAGGTGTTGATATAAGTTTGAGTATCAGTGGTGATAGGTAAATATGTTGGTGGAATGGTATACATGGTATGATAATTGTCATCCAAGGGAGGTGTTGGAATTGGTTCATAAAAATATAATTCCCCCAACTCTATTAAGTGAGTTGGAGAAGAGTCTTAGATTACATGAAATATGTGAGATAATTGAAGGGTGTGGATAGAATGAGGATCAATGAAATGAAACATCCTTTGCGTATTAGTCATATTGACCACATTCTCTTTAGGATTTGGGTTAGTAAGACTATTAATATTATTGGTATAAGGGGTAGGTTTGTCTTGGTTATCTTGGTGATTCGGAAGAGAATATTTATAGATGGCCAAATGAATATTAGCCTGGTTCAAATCTTGAGATTTATGTTATGTTTCATGGGCTTTGAAGGTAATGTCATAGGCTTGTTGATGTTTATGAATGATAGAATCATGGTCAAAATTATGACCAAGAAGTAAATCCATATCCAAAATATGAAGTTGCCTAAAATTCTCATGGGAATGACCCCAACTAGCATGAAACCAAAAAAAATTATTGGGATCATTCCAAGATTTCATGGGATGGGTGACATCAAGTTCTCATGGAAGATGCCTTAGTAGATGCTTTTGTAATTATAATAAGGATAAAGTTTTGTGAGCATTGATGTTATTGGTTGAAGATGAGGATTAGTGATGTGGTTAGTAGGGGAAGCTTATCTTGGAGTTTGGTTAGGAGAAACAACTTGAATAATAAGAATGGTATCGTAAGAGTTAGTGATAACATCATTTGTAGTAGTAAGATTCTTATTCTTTATTAACATGTGAGTACCCATAAAAGGTTTGGATGGATCTAATTGATGCATAAGTAAATATTGACACTTGGCTTCATTAGTAGCTTCCTCCAAAGTATGTGAAGAGAGGGTTTGAACCTGATATTACAACTTGGAAAAAAGAACATTGGTAAATAGATGAAAGAGGTTGTCATTTGCCATATTAAGTTCACATTTGTTAGAAAAGTTTTTCCATCATTTTATAAAATATTGTGAAGTTTTGATCTAAAGTTGCTTAAAATTAATAAAATGGGCCAAGTTATTCTCAGGGAGATCATTAGTTTAAAACTCTTGGACTAGAGCATTAACTAAATCTTCTAAACTAGTGATGGAATGAGATTTGAGTTGGTTGTACCAATCTAAAGCATCAACCATGAGAGTTTTTCCTTATATCTTGGTAGTGGTAAAAGTATTTAACTTGACCCAATATTTATATATATTTCCAAATATTTTTAAGTGAAGAGTAGGATTGGTTGACTCATTGTAAGAAATGGTAGGGGTGATACCTCATATATCGATATTAGCAATTTGAGATGTAATAGGCTCATTTTGAAGATGCTTGATTATTTTATTAACAAGGGGATGTTGAGGGAGAATATTACCATAGGAATACAAAAGAGGATGTGGGGGAAAATTTTAGTTATGTGTGCCCCATGACATCTATTGAGGGTGGTTTTGAAGATGGATAAGATGATTTTGAATTTGTAGCATTTGATTTGCATTGTTAGCTTAGAAAGTATTAATTTGATTAAGATTTTGTAATAGGATTTGATGGTTGTGAACTAGGAATTTGAATCAAGAGAGGTTTTAGTATCTTTTTAGTGACAAAATGAAATCAAATTGAAAAACTAACACACTAGATATCATACATCTCTCGGTCTAGTTACTAGGGAGAGCTTAGTGAGGGAAATCCATTTGAGAACACAACTAAAAATAGAAATAAATAATAAATATGAACA
Organism: Torreya grandis; assembly: GCA_037957365.1. Classification (NCBI taxonomy): domain Eukaryota; kingdom Viridiplantae; phylum Streptophyta; class Pinopsida; order Cupressales; family Taxaceae; genus Torreya; species Torreya grandis. The sequence continues at coordinate 2,171,547 of JARHVA010001851.1, read as the reverse complement.
CAAAACACTAATTTCTTACCAAATACTTGATTTATCCAAAAGGCTCCTTCTTTTTCTTGTTCGGCTTGAACTTCAAGAGATCTTCTTCAATGGAGTGTAGCTATCTTCATCTCCTCTTGACACCTTTGGATTTGGCTTGGATTGGCTTGGTTCAACAATTTGGCATTATAAAACTAAGATGCAATGATTTTTTAATACATTTGGGAATTATAATTTTTGCATAAAATATCTTAAAATTTAATAGGCAAGGCCTCTTATTTATAGATTTTTGGAATGGTTTGAGGATTAACCATGGCCATCCATCTCAAGATTGAGATGTGTTACCATGAATAAATCTAAATATGAAATTCATTCTACAAATATCCCCATTAATATTTGGGATATAGGGGGATTGAATAGGCATGGAGGGTCTTAATGAGGCATGGGAGACCCATAATCTTGATATTGTATGCATTTATGGCTTATGGATGCCACCCGATATGATGATGTCACCTGATGATGTAGTTAATAGAAGTCAATTTTCAATAAAGATTTATTCAACAAGTTCCATGTAAAATTAACTTAAGGCCCTAATTTGGTTTAATTAGCCTAAAACATGATTAGTAAAATTTAGTGCAAATTTTGGCTCTTGGTGCACAAATTAATCAAATTGGTCAAAATGTCTTGTTATTGGTCCAAAATTTGACTAGATTAGAACTGGAAGTCAATATCAAATGTGTTGGATCCATTATCACATTTAGGATGTTACCAACACAAAATAATAAAGGCACATGTCTCATGTAAGATATTTAATAGAAAAGAACAATCCAAGGCACCTTGGTGTGAAATTGGTAATTTGACTCAAAATGATCTGATCAAAGTTAGGTGGCCCATAAATTGCATTGTCCCATTTAGTGATACTCTAGCCAAAATTGGCACTTGAATATATCAATTTAAACTCATTTAATGAATTTTAGTGTTTTTAGGCCAAATTATGCACTTTAGGTGGAAATTGGTCAAAATCTTGGTTGGAGTCATTGGAGGCTAGAATTAGGTGTCTACAATGGTTTTGAGTTGTATTCTTGGCATTGTTTGGCGCATTGGAATTGGTAGTAGTGGCTTTGGTACCACTATGGGTGTTAGTAGTAGCTTGAGAATAATTGTTGGTAAGTGAGGCACTAGTGGCATATTTTGCTTATGTGGTAAAAGATGTACTAGTAGAGGGATGAGAAGAAGCAACACTTGAGACATGATTACCATGGGTAGAAAATGATGCAATAGTGGAAGAATTGAGAAGAGTGGGTCTAGGAAAAGGCCCACTAGATGTAGAACCTACTATATTAGTAGAGATAATAGGCATGGAGGAGGAGGAAATCAAAGAGAAAGAAGTCATGGTATGAGAAGGGGTCAAAATAGAGGGAAGAGGTTGAAAATATAGTATCTCCAAATCCATGTGAGAATGTGGGAGAAGGTGAATGGGGTTATTTAGCTTGACCACTTATCTTGAGATGGTAAATAGTAGAAGGATCATTTCCTTGATGTTGAGGAAATTCATTGATGAAGAAGAATATTTCTAGGTTATAATCTAATTCATGTTGATCTTCAAATGAAAAGAGATGATTTTAAAGTGAAGAGGAATGAGGAGGGGTCTAATAGTTTGTAGTGTGAGTGGGTATGTGCACACTATTTTCATGTAGGGTAGGAGCCACACGATTCTTATGGGAGAACCTATTAGGTTTGGTAAGACTCTTCATATCTATTGAATTCAACTTAGTGTTGTCTTCAAATAGGAAGTTCATGATGAAGGAAAGAGATTAGGGAAACCAAAAGATGATGCAAAGAAAAAGATAGGAAGGATACATATAAGAGTATAGAGTTGACCAAGTTGACCTAGTACTATGAATAGGAGGTAAAAGAGTACAAAGTCAAGTAGGTTGACTTAATACTATAGACAAGAAAATAGATAGTCTGATAAGGATATAGATTTCATTAGGTCGACTAAGTATTGTAACTTGAGAGGTAGAAAGGAGTATGGGTCAACCAGGCAAACTCAGTACTACATGTAGGGAAAAAGATAGTTTTTAAGAGACTGTGTCGAATAGAATGACAATATACTAAAAATAGGGAATTTTTTTGTAATTTAATTAGAGTAAAAAGTGAAATTAAACACACAAATAATTGGGTTAATTATAGTGATACAATTGGGGAACACATCACAAAACCTTACATCAATGTTGGCCAATGAAAGTTTTTGTAATACAACATACAATAATCAGAGAGAAAGCAATCAAATGAAAATTAAATGCTAACTAAGTAGTCATCCTGAGTGTTTTTAGATTATTATAAAGTGTTATTTTAAGTGTGATAGAGAAGTTGGCTGAAGATAGGGAATTAGAAATCAATCTATGGATGGTTTCAAGATGTTTAGGATGAAAGGGATTTATGTTAACAATGGTACTAAATTTGTATTAGGGCCTACCCCCTCACTTCATTAACATGTAACAATAAGGGTGCCAGGTGATTTAAAAATATATACCATTAACCACATGTTATACTTGGCTAGAAAACCAAGTCAACTTCCCCCTTGGTGATGAAATCCAAGTAGGTAAGCATTGGGTAGACAAATATTTAAATTCATTTTAAAATTATGTGATTTGGTAGTGTGTTAAAAAAGAGGAAAATAGTATAAATAAATGGCATTTAAAAAAAAACACCTAATTAGACTATGTGAGTTATTCTAAGCATGCAAATAGTTAAAAATAAAAGTGTGAACTAATTACTAGAATACAGTTGTTAATTTCCAAATTAAGAATGGTATAGAGTTAATTTTGATGACAATATATGAAAATATTATAGAATAGAGTCAACAAAGTCGCTACTATATTTTAGAAGCAAGAGTCTTTATGAACTAAGTTGACTAGGTAAACTTAGTCTTTTAGATAGAAAACAAACTACAAAACTAAGTCAACCAAGTTGACTTAGTTTGATGTAGGATTATAGTTTTGAAGACTATAAAATTGCATAAAATAGAACTATAATGAATTATTAAATTGGAAGAGAGAGAAAGAGAGGAACCTTGGTGGGATGGAAAACACTGAGGATTATAGATTTTTTTGTTGAAGTGCCTTGAATGTTGCTTGTAAATTTTGTCAACTAAGTTAACTAGGTTGACCTAGTTATGTGAAAACCTTATTTTTTGAATCCTGTTAAGATGACTGAGTTGACATGGTCAATGTAGTTTTTTATTCAAATGCTGATTATAAAATTTGACCTATTCGACATAGTTTACTATTCTAGGACTAAATAATAGTATTGTGTTGACCTATTTGATCTAATAACCTATATTTGATGAAGACTTACATAGAAAGAATAGAGTCATTTTGAGGCAATTATGTGTTAGACCCGTGCACATAAGTTTTAACTATATCAGTCTGGTGTTAGGGTGTGGAGCTAAAAGCTTCAACTGTTGCAGACATGGAGAGGTTACTGAGTTCTAGAAGTGTCAGCGTCGGCAGTGTAATCGATGTTGGTCATAGACAGTGCAGAAGGCAACCGACATCAGTAGGGAGTCAGCCGACGTCAGTCAGAACCAGTTAGATAGGGACTGATGTCGATCGCTTATGTGTTCTAGAACTGTTTGTTACACGAATAGTTAGTTAGTTAAACTAAGTGCATGTTAAGGGGCTAATTATAGTCTCGAGCTGTGTGTCTAATTATTGTAATTAGAGTTCTATTTTTGTATGCATGGGATTCTATTTAAAGACCCATGAGGCATGTATTGTAATCATCAAGAAGGCAAGTAAAGCATTGAAGCAAGGAAGCAAGGTCAAGGAGATCTACAAGCAAGTAAGGTCAAGGAGATCAATTGAAGCATTCAAGGAGGGGATAACAACTCAAGTTGTTGAGTTGGTTTTGGTTGAGCAAGAGAGAGAGGGAAGAAGGTCTTGAGGTGTGGCAAGCCTTTGAGGTGGAGGAAGAAGTGGCATCTTCCTTATTGTATTTTCTTCTAGTAGTATTTAATATAAGAGTGTGTATTGTCTCTCAAATTCTTTGCTGTCTCAAGTTTCTAGTTACTTAATCATTTTGGTATAATTACATGTTTAATTGCTTATAATAAAGTAATCAATTGTGCTTCCGTTGGATAAGGGGTTCCTAACAGTTGGTATCAGAGCTAAAGGTTTGCAGGGAGCAGGTTATTGTTTGATTACAGGTCATTCACAGGGTTTCTGATTGAGTGGGAGTTCAACAATGGCAGAAAAAAGTAAGCTATGAATGGAGAAGTTTAACGGCAAGAATTATCAACATTGGAGGATGCAGATAGAGGATTATCTATATCAGAAAGATTTGTACCTACCATTGGGTGGGGTTGCATGCAAGCCCACAGATTGAAGGATGAAGAATGGAACGTTCTTGATCAGAAGGCTATAGGTTCCATAAGGTTGAGCCTTGCATCATCTGTGATTTCCAACTTGTCACAGTGTAAGACAATAGAAGAGTTGATAAAATCTTTGGCAAATTTATATGAAAAGCCCTCAACATCAAATAAGGTATTTCTTATGAAATAGTTATTTACTTTGCAAACGCAGGAAAGTGGATCAGTATATACTCATCTTAGTGATTTCCATGGTTTGGTAAACCAGTTAGCTTCAGTCAATATTGTTTTTGATGATGAAGTAAAGGCTCTCTTAATATTATGCTCTTTACCTGAAAGTTGGGATAGTTTGGTTATAGCAGTAAGTAATTCTGCATATGCTTCTAAAATCTTAAAAGTTGATGATGTTGTGAGTGTGATCTTGAATGAATAAATACACATGAAAAACACAGGTGAATCATCAGGGAATGCTCTAAGTGCAGAAAGCAGGGGAAGGTAAAGAGAGAAAGTAAAGCAAGGGAAATCAAGGTCGGGAAGGAGATCCGAATCCAAAGGTATTACCTATTGGTTTTGTGGAAAGAAAGGACACACAAAGAAGGAGTGTTGGTTGAGGGATAAAGAGAATCAACCTGAAGGTAAAGAAGAAGTAAAAGATGCAAATATTATGGTACAGGATGCTCTCATACTTTCTTTGGATAGTCAGGTAGGATCATGGATTTTAGATTCTGGTTCTTCTTTTCATGCATCCCCAAATAGAGATTTGTTCCATGAGTATGTCTAGGGAGACTTTGGAGTGCTTTATTTAGGGGATGGTACGCCTTGTCAAATAGTTGGCAAAGGGAAAGTGCAGCTGAAATTGCAGATGGACAACACATGGGTGTTGAAGGAGGTTATGTATGTCCTAGTTCTGAAGTAGAGTTTGGTTTCTATAGGAAGGTTGGGTGATGAGGGATGCAAAATAACCCTCACATTGGATTCTTGAAAGGTTACCAAGGGTGCACTTGTTCTAGCAAGAGGTAAGAAAGTAGGTACTCTTTATCTATCTACTTATATTACTGATTCTACTTCTGGTTTATCTACTTCAGCTGTAGATTCAAAGATGTGGCTTAATAGGCTTGGTCACATAGATAAGAAGGGAATGGAGGTTCTTTAATCAAAAGGTATGTGTTAATATTTGGAAGGCATAGATAGAGTTCATTGTAGGAAAAGGAAATTTGATGCTTTTGATAGGAACAAAGAAGCCTTGGTGTTTACGGAGGAGATGATGGACAAAGATCAGTCACAGGGGCTGAATAAATCTGAGTAGGGCAGTATGGATAGGGTTATGATCCAAGATGAGCTCACAAATAAAGAAATCATCACTTACATGAAAACATAGGTACCGACGTCAGTGCTCCCATGGCACTGACGTCAGCCAGACAGGTACCGACATCGGTCATGTGTAGACTAGAAGGGTCGATAGAGTCGGTAGGAGAAGACTGACATTGGTTAGGCAAGAACCAACATCAGTAGAGGGGACACCGGCATCAGCTAGGGAAATGATGTCAGCAGTCAAGGTCAGTGCAGGGAACTGACATCGGTTGGGAACAGACTGGGAGTTGGTTGAGATCGGTCACTAGAACGGATGTTGGGCGAACAACAAGCTGTTAAGGAGTCTCAAACACCCATATGGAGGTCAGAAAGGGTAAGTGAACCTCATATTCATTTTTCACCTTCTTTATATTGCTTACTGATGGTCAAAGAACTAGGAAGATGTGAAGAGGCAATGCAGGTAGAATCCAGAAATAGTGGGAGCTTGGCATGGATGAGGAGTGTGAGTCCTTGGAGAAGAACCAAACAAGTATTTGTTGGTAGAGTTGTCAGCTAGAAGAAAGCACTGGATGAGGGATGGATTCCCATTTTAGAGAAGAGAGTGGATGGATACATGAGATAGAAGGCTAGGGTATATGGTCTTGATTAGGCTGCAGGACAATGGAGGTTTGACCATTATATTTTTTCTTTACCAAGTTGGATAATATTAGCTACATTATCCTGTTACTGTATTGTGTTGCTTGTTGTAGGGTTTCATATATAGGGATTTTTTGAGCTAAGGGTAGATTTATTTCAGAGGTATTTCATGAAGAATTTGGGAGCAACAAAATTCTTTTGGCATAAGTGACATATATAGCATCACAAGTTATGTGGTGGTTGGTCTTTAGGGGAGATCTTGAAGAGGGATACAAAGCCAAGGGAACAAACTAGATAGAGTATAGGTATAAGTACAATTGCAGCTATTTATCTCCAAGTGGGAGATTGTTAGGGTGTGGAGCTAAAAGCTTCAACTGTTACAGACATGGAGAGGTTGCTAAGTTCCAAAAGTGTCAGCATCAGCAGTGTAATCGACGTCGGTCACAGACAGTGCAGAAGGAAACCGGCATCGGTAGGGAGTCAGCCAATGTCAGTCAGAACTAGTCAGACAGGGACTGATGTCGATCGCTTGTGTGTTCCAGAACTGTTCGTTGCATGAATAGTTAGTTAGTTAAACTGAGTGTTTGCATGTTAAGGGGATAATTATAGTCTCAAGCTGCATGTCTAATTATTGTAATTAGAGTTCTATTTTTGTATGCATGGGATTCTATTTAAAGACCCATGAGGCATGTATTGTAATCATCAAGAAGTCAAGTAAAGCATTGAAGCAAGGAAGCAAGGTCAAGGAGATCAGCTGAAGCATTCAAGGAGGGGATAACAACTCAGGTTGTTGAGTTGGTTTTGGATGAGCAAGAGAGAGAGGGAAGAAGGTCTTGAGGTGTGGCAAGCCTTTGAGGTGGAAGAAGAAGTGGCATCTTCCTTAATGTATTTTATTCTAGTAGTATTTAATACAAGAGTGTGTATTGTCTCTCAAATTCTTTGTTGTCTCAAGTTTCTAGTTACTTAATCATTCTGGTATAATTCCATGTTTAATTGCTTATAAGAAAGTAATCAATTGTGCTTCCGTTGGATAAGGGGTTCCTAACACCTGGTCATCCTAGTATTGTAAATATATAAAAATAATAAAATGATATAAATTAAAATAATGAAATAAAACCTATGAGGGTTTGATTCATGTCAAGTTCACTAGAATGTATGCACTAAAAAATGCATCAGATCTATAAATCAATCCTAGCTTGAATAAGATAGATCCTACTTACACTTTTTATTGAGGATACATTATATAATCAAGGTCATGAACAATATGGATCCACTATATTTAATAAATGGATATCTTACCATAATAATATCACTAGGGAGGGTTCCAAATCCTCCATTCAAGTAAAACTATGCAATAACCCTAACTAGGTCCTATGTTTTCATATTTACTAAACTAATAACAAGTAAAGTCTAATATAGTGCTCACCAAAGCTTGTGGCACAAAGTGGAGGTAATAAACACTAAAATTAAACATGCATATAAGACATATACTCATGTGAATATATACAAAATAGTAATTCATGAAAGAGAAGTGCAAATGCATGTTTATCTACTCTTACAAAGGAGGAATAAATTTAGGGATACTTAACTTTGAAGATGAATCTACCGAGCCTCAATCTCTCCCTTGGCCAAGGTGATTTACAATAGGTTGTGGTATGTAAGGATGACAAGGATAAACTAGCTCTAGGCTACACAACCTATCAATACATCCAAAAGACTTCTCCACAAGACAAGATCCATATCTCCAAAGAAAGTATGAAACCCTAAGCTTACTCTTCAAGTAGAATGGTGGATAAATAGATGCAAAACATATCTTAATTCTTCTTCTATTCTATTATAAATGTAAAAATGATTGTGTTTATATAGGTATATTTAAATATAAACCCTTCTAAAAGTTTTGGAAGACAAGGTTGACCTAGTCGACTGAGTATTGTAATTGAAAAAAACTCACTAGGTCATAGACTAGGTCAGCCAAGGGATGACCTAAACCTTTAATAAGTTTTATCAATAATAATACAAGGTTGACATAGCTGACAGTCATGTAAACTATAAAAAATGGTTTTAGGTTAGGTAAAGGGCTAATGAAGGTGGTAAAAGACTAGATGAGTGTGCAAATTAGGAGGCAAATCTTAAGGGAATGGTTTTTAGGAGACACATGTGTAGATAGTAATTGAAAAAAGGGAAAACAATCCTATAAAGCACAAATGCTCTACCTACCCCTTTATTAGTGCACCCCTTAGGGCATGAACTTAGAGATATTGAGACTCGATGGGTTCCTACAAGATAAATAACATCAATAATTGATAAAAGTTTGAAAATATTATGTGTATACAATTATCTCATAAACTTGATATTTTGTATGCATGTCATGGATAGATAAATATTATTTATTATATACTATTTTTAAATACATAATTATTTAAACTATAACATTTATCATTTAATTATAGTGGATTGAGATGTTGAGAAATTTTATTTTTGATTTAATGAAAGAGAAAAATTGATTATTTATGTTTAATCACATTATCTTTGAATTGTTATATATTATAATTTTTTAATCTAAATATATTAAGAATATGTGTATTTGGATTATACATTTAAATAAAATTAGAAAAAATGTAAATATCAAACATGTTAACATGAATTTTGAGGATATGAAAAATTATTCTTATACTTCTGCACTTTAAACATGCTAGTTGTATTAGCTTATTTTTAAAAATGGGTTATTAATATTAGTTAATAAGTCTTTGGGAAGATGACTTGAAATCATTTAGAGAAAAATATAAGACATTTTTATAGTGTTTAATAGGAAATGTTATTATAAGAGGAAAATTTTAGAGCAATTCCCCTTTGTAACATGGTGTATAAAGAGATCATCAAAATCATGAAATAAGGTCCTACAACTACCATATACCAAGAGTAGGAAGGATTAATGGATGAGAGATATATCATCTATCCCAATAATAGATTAATTCAACACAAAATATTAAAAAAATAATGTTAGCCATAAAATTATGGATCCATTTTTCTTTTATAAAGGGTTTTCCTAATTGTTCAAGTATCCCTAGGAAGGAATGTAATTTTCATACACTTGAACCAATAAAAGGTGCCTATACAAGTAGTGAAGGTCATAGAACACTAAATAATATTAATCATCTACAAGTAGTGGTGGTAAAAATAAATTAGATACCTAAATGAATGCATATGCATAGAAGGATTTTAAAACTCATCCTTGAAATCCTTGTATTAAGAAACTCCACTCTTCAAATTACATACATTGGATTTCATGTTTCTCATGCTACCTTGAAAATGATGCTTGACAAAAAACTCATCCTTTATATCCTCATATTAATAAATACTAATATTCTAATGACATACATTGGAATCCATGTTTATCTTGGTACCCTTAAAGGGATGCTTGACAAAAATTATTTATGAGATCACAATGAGAATTAAAAAATGTAAATAAAGGGATATGTAATTTATTCATAGTTTTTATTATTAGATAGGGTAAATGATTTTGAACAGAGCTATGAACTAGATTTGGGACATAAAAGGGGTCCCAATCCCTAACTATAAGAAAATACAAAAGCAAACAAAGGGAAAAAAAACCAACATTGATGATAAAACACTACCCAAGAAGATAACTAGGTAATACTAAGGAAAACAAGGCAAAACAAGTCACCAAACCTATGATAATTGGAAACAACAAACTCAAAATAGAAATATATAGCCTTGAATAAGACTTCAACCAATATGAAATGAATAATATCATAAAATATAAAATAATAATAGAAGCCAAATGAAATGAGACCAAAACTAGGGTGACACAATCCTTAGTCACAGGTTAGATCTTATCTTCCCTCACACCTTGAAAGAAGATACTTCATTATCCACTGGGATCCCTCTTTCACTAGTGCTTCCACCTTATACCTCATCCTTTCCACCTCAAAGTGTCTTCCTTTCTTCTTTTTGATGGATCCTACATCAACTTTGGGTTTATTGGTACACTTAGGTGGAGGGAGAGAAACAGGAGAGAGGGGGTATGACATAAGAGGAGGGATAAATAAATGATCAATGTCAATGCACAATTGCTTCATTGACAAATTACCACTAATCTTTTTTGAAGTATTTTTTACAATTAAATAAATATTGGGCCCAAGAGAGGAGGTTGAAGTCACTTGCACTTGAGTCAATTTTAGATAGGGTGAAGACACCTCATTTGAACAATCCTTCACAAGAACTTCCCTAGAAAAAGGAGGATTTTTTTTTTCATGATTTCACTACATGAATTCTTGATCGGGAGTCCCAAATTTATTCTTCCAAACTTGTACTAAGGAGCAGAGGGCCCTCTTGACCTAGAAGGACACCTAGCGATTTGATGACCAAGAAGATTATAATGGAAATAATGAAAGGGGAATATTTCAAAACTGAGGAACTGAGTCCATGAGTCACATGCAGATAAAAAATTAATAGAATGGAATATTAGTTTAGATAGGTTAATAATAACACAAGATCTGACAAATTTGAGATTCTAGGAGAAGGCATAAATACTCACAAAATAGCCAACCTAGTTCACCAACATCTTGATGAACTTTTCATTCCTTAAAACTAGGAAAATATTATATAGCCTATTCCACAATGGAGTAGCTGAAACTATGAATTTTATGGATCAAACAATGGAGACCATGGGCACTAAAAGAAACTAAAGTTCTTAAAAATTCAAGGCCCAGAGTTAAGCATAAAGTCTCTACTAGAGGATGTCTAAAACTTGACAAGGAATTTATTCATAGTTTTACCTAAGAGGAAATAATGTAGTTCTTATTATACCTACACTACTCTTACTTTACTTAAAATTTTAGTGGTTTTATATTATTTTAATATTAAGATAATTTATATTATAATAAGTACATTATCTTTAAAACCATAATAATTGGAAAGAATTAAAACAAGTTATATGATACAAAATGTGTAACTTGGAAACTTTGGTATGGGAAAACTAGCTAGAAGTTGAAATTGTAAAACTTCCCTCCCTTCCTTTAGAAATGGAGTATTTATATAGATCTCTATATAACATTATTTCCATAAATGTTTGATGTCTCATATTATCCTAATGTTTTTGTGGAACTATTATTAGGATCATAGAGTACGCATCAACTATGACGTGTTGATTTATGATTTCTATTGACTCATACATACACATATATTCACTTTCAATTTTATTTCTTGGATTCTATTTTTTTACCCCACTACTCTATTTTGACCAACATGCCCCATTTTTAAAAAATCAAATAGGGTCCTATTTGTCCTAAAAACTATGTTTAGTCCCTATCAAGACATAAATTGGCCATAAAATTATTTCATACTAAGCTTAAGCACCTTTATTCTATTTTTATTTTATGAATTTTGGCTTGAAATTAGGATATTAATTTAGTTTTATGTTTCTATTTTTATTTATTTAACTAATCGATCTAGTCATTACTTGCCAAGTTTATCATTTTTACACTCTACATGTCAGCCCCTTATTAATAATTAGTATTCCTTCATTAAAATTCCATATACTATTAATATATATTCAAATTATCAATATTTAAGTGTCCTAACTGAATGAGATCATTCCATGTATTGTATTTTCATTATATTAAAAATACAACTCAATATTTCAAGTCTCATAATTATGTGACCAACTTACTACATTAGATTGTGTTAAGTGTCATGAGTTTGATTCATCATAGGCCTCTGGTGGATAACCAAGTCATGAAGTCCTAAAACTAGCCAACCGAATGAAATCATTCCATGTATCTCCATATCTCTACATCGTGCTTCCAAATCTAGAGTCATAAATCATAAAATTTGGTCACCATCCAAGTAAGCAAGATTGATACACATGTCTCAATATTTTTATTTGTAGGCCTAGAGATAAAATGGCTAAAGTTATATAACAATCAACCATCTGACTGAGAAAGATCATGCTATGTTTAAAAACCTAAATACACATAATACAATAGATAAAATGACATGATATAGGTTAAACAATTTAATGATAGACTTTCATGTGTCATCTTATGTGAAGTACCATGTTATTTTATGTGTCATCACCTCGTCACTCCATATACTGATGTGACCCAAAGACTCTGTGATAAGTGAAAAATAAGTGACCAAGTCAAAAATTCCATGCATCTTACAGAGATATAGTGACCCATAGATTAGAAAATGTAAAAGGCCAAAGCATATAAAAATATAAAATAAATTACTAAGTGGTTAAAGATAAAAATAAGTGCCACATGTCAAGTAAACCCATAAAATATGATATCATAAAATAAAATTCAAATTTGATGGATAGTTGAAAATAGTTATTACCTTATTATTAATTTTAATGCATGGAGTATTCAAGCAATGAATCCACCAGATAATAAAATGGACTATATTTTATGTTCCTAGGTAAAATAAAATTACATTTTTCAATTGGTAAATTTCAGATTGCTATTAGAGTTCTATATCGACTAAAATCCCTAGATTTCATAATTTATCACAAAGTTTGAAAAACTTAGCAATGGAGGAAAAAAATAAGAACCTACTCCTTGTATGTTATGATTTAGGACCAAACAAGAGTTTAAATATATAAAAATCGATCGAACTACTCTACACATAGCATTCAAACATTATTCAAAAATCTATGCAGAGATTGAGGATACTTGGCCTTTCAAAGATGAAGACAACTTGCCCTTGGATCAAATGTATTAAATAGATGGCCTGATATCATTTATATCTATCAAATTACACAAAGTGGTGGAAAAATCATATGTATTCCATTTCATTGACCTAGTGTTCAAATTATTTATAATAGACACTTTTACAAGAGACATTTTACATAAAAATGACAATGTGCAGCCTATGATGTATAGAACAGGCCTTGCATTCAAAAATAATTATCAATTAGTTAAACCAAATATCCCATAAAATTAAATAATAGATAATTATTGGTTCAAATAAAATAATATCATAAGTTCCCTATTAGGATGGGATAAAAATCTAAACAAGTTTGTCATGAAGAAAAAGGTCCCCATTGACCAATCGAGACCTAGTGATATAATTGTTATGAAACTATTCAACAAACTACATGGGGTACCATATATCAATCATGTAGATGAGGTTTGGGTCCTATTTTTTTCCATAATCATATAAGGCTAGGGTATTCCCAATTAGGGGAAATCATAATCTTCAATTTAAAAGCTCAGATAAATCATATACATGACCAAGTGGATGGGAATTTCTATATGTTTTCCTATCTGGTGGATGTTATCTATGGGAATATCACCATAACTAATGTTATTCCTTGGGAGCCAAAGGGGAAAAAATGGATTTTTTATGATTTAAATAATTTTCATATACAAAAATGTAGGGTTCTATGCCTAAAATATTAGACACCTTCTTATATATAGTTTTTTTAAAATTTATCAAATATTGATGGTTTTTCTCTTGTAATAACCCATCAAATCTCAACCTCTCAATTAAATTCCTTAAAGGCTGAATCAATAAATGGGTGGTTAGGCCTTTTGTGCTTCACAATATTATTATTCCCTATACTTCCACCTAAAAACAATATAAACCCCTCCTGTATGTTTACCTAAGATTTGACACCTCCCTTACACTCTTCTCCAAATAATTCACTACCTCAAATAACCCCTATCCAAGACAAAACCCCTTTTACCACATTTAAAAATGTAATTAATTAGGTAAATTTAGTTCTTGGAATTGATCATGTTACATGACTAAGTTGGCCTAGCTAATTTAATCTAAGACCTAACTTCTCTATTTTCCAACTAACTAGGTCGACTAGGCTGACTACATTGGCTAAAATTATTGAAGGGTTTAGGGTCAAATAAGGCTATATATACACATCCTTTACCCCATTTAAAATATATATATTCATTCATTTACACTTCTTTATTTTTTTATCCACCATTCTACTTGAGGAGTATTACTTAGGGTTTCATACTAATTGGATAAGAATATTGTCTTATGGAAGTGTCTTGGATGCATATGAGAAGTCTTGTAGCCTAGAGCTGACCTATTATTGTGATCCTTATGAACCAAAACAACCTTTTGAAAATCACCATGGGCCAAGGGAGATATTGAGACTTGATGGGTTTATATTCAAGGTAAGTATTATTAACTCTTACTCTTCTATTGTTAGTAGATAAATTTTCATGTATAATGACTAATGAATGTATTATCTCTCCTTACTTAGGATTACCTATACATTGACTTGAGTAGAGTTATTATTTTAATTTTAATTATTTATATTTATCCCCCATTTATGTGAAAATCTTTATTGAGCACTAAATTATATTTACTTTACTTTATTATTGCATTGAAACATCAAGACCTAGTTAGGGTTATTATTTAGTGCTGTTTAAATAGAGGATTTAGAACCCTCTCTAGCCATATAATATGATAAGAGATCCCTTAGGTAGGTTTATCTAATCGATATTGGTCATGACCCTGATTATCTACATATTTCTAGTGGTATAGTTAGTTGATTTATCTTCTCTAAGCTAGGAATGATTTGTATATCATCTTAAATTTTTATTGCATACTACTGGTGAACCCAACATGAACTAACCCTTGTAAGTTTTTACCCTTCATTTTTAGACTACTAGATCGACTCTATTGGCTCAGTACAATAATTTATGTGTAGGTCTCAAGACTCAATTGATCCAATTAACTTAGTTTAATTATGTGTAAGTATTTCTCTCCTATAGACAACTAGATTGATCTAATCGACTTAGTTCTTTATTATTTATAGGTCATCTTAAACTTCATCTATCTGATCAACATAGTTAGGTCATCAACATACAAGTTTTTCAACTGAGGTGAACATATCAATCTTGTTCAGATCTATGTGATTAAATTTCCCCTAAACACAATAGATCAATCATATCAATTTAGTTCTTTATCCTATTTTTCAAAAAATTTAACTTCTATCTAGAATACTATATCGATCTTATCAACATAGTTCTTTCGATTATTTTTAATTATTTAATTTATGCAAACTTAGTCAGCTAGTTCAAATTTCTTTTAACATCTTATTTTTTAGGTTCAATCCTTCATTTGGACAATAGAGCTTAAATATAGAAATTTAGTGGATTCATTACATTTCTAAAATAAATCAAAAAGTAAATTCATAAAAATAAATTGAGGTTTATCTAATCAGCTTAGTCATTTCAATTTTAGTTAAATTATAGTTCTATTTTTCTAGTTCTTCAATCTTGTAAAAACTATCACCTTACTCTAAATTAAGTTGATTGGCTTAACTTAGTTATGTAACTAATTTTTCCCCAATAAACTCAGTTGACTTTCTTGATTGTGTTTTTCTAGATTATCTTACAACAAATAGAGTTGACCTGATTGACTATGTTTTGTATTGTTTACATACTAGGTCGATCTAATCAACCTAGTATTGTGTGTTTTTAATTCAAATGTAATTAACTCACATTGGCAGTAATTAATTCACATTTAATTTATCTTCTTGATTTCTTAGATTAGTGCACATAGTATAATTAGGAAGGTTAATTTACCAAATTAATCACTTTCTATCTTTACACACTACTAAATCATAAAATATCAAATAAGCATTCAAACATTCCTACCCAAGTCTACCTACTTGGATTTCATCACCAAGGGGAAAGCTGACTTGGTTTTATGGCCAAGTATAAATTGGAAAAGCACCAAATAACCTTATTATTATGGGATTGTGAAGTGAGGGCGTAGGCCCAAATACAATCCAATACCATCACTAATACAAATCCCTTTTAGCCTTAACATACCTAAAACCAACTTTAGCTTACCTCTTTTAGTTCCTTTACAAATCCAAATTCATGTCTCATTATAAAAACATAATATAATTTAAACCACATAGGAATGTCTTCTCTTTAGATTAACATTTACATTTCAATATTGTTGCTTATTATTTTCCAATTATATTTTTTATTACAAAACTTATATAATCCAGCATTAATACAAGGTTTGTGTGTGTTGTAACTAGATCAACTTAATCAACATAGTTGCATGTGTGTTTAAGTTTTTTATCTACAAAAAATGCTACTCAGACATCCATATTTATAACATTTCAATTTTTTCCTACCTACAAAACATAGTCAACGTAGTCTCTTATAGGCTACCATGTTTGTCTTCCTGTAGAACATAGTTGACCAATTGACTCAGTTTCATATAGGTTCCTCTATCTATCTTCCTATAGAACATATTCAACTTAGTCTCTTACAAGCTACTTTATTTTTCTCCCCAAAGAACATAGTTGAGCCATTCAAATCTATTCCCTATCAACTGCTTTGTTTACCTACTTAAATAACACAGTTGATCCATTCGACCTAGTATAATAACCACTTTATCCTATTTGTCAATAAGTACCTAGATTCCCCATTTCATCATGGAATATTTATAAGATAATTCTATAGATAAAAATCAAGCTAATATGATGAACTTTACCAATCCTAACAAACATGCTAAGCTAATTTTTTTGGTAACTTGCACAGATCAAAGTAATATTCATGTCTCCACTAAAACTACCAACTATAAGACTCCTCCCTATTTTTTTTCACATAATCACTTATTTATACAAATGGTGTAAGATGAGAATGATATTTAATGCACACATGGAATAATTATTTTCATCAATGAAATTACTCAACATAGAGGTAAGGATCCTTCAGTTATACATAACATCATGATGGGACTTATTTTTGAAGATCCCCTTTCACCTTCACCTAGATTTTCCATAAGATTTGGGGTAGGTCAATTAATGATTTATTTCACTCCTTTACCCTCTATAATATCTATTTCTAACACTATGACATTGTCATTAATGTCTTCTTTCACCTCTATGCCAAATATTTCTACTAACATGGCTAGTGTATCTTTTAGTGGGAATACCCCAAACACCCACACTAATACCCAATTTCATTTAACTCATAATGGATATACTGTCACTAGTGTTTCTCATGTTATTACTACTTCTGACACCACTACCACTTCTCATGCCACTACTACATTTCATGATACTTGTGCATCCCAATTTATTAACACCTCACAACACATTAATGCTTCCAAAGCTACTTCTACTAATCAAAATAGTTCTCAAAATAATTAACTACTATTATTAACTCTCAACCAAATGACTACTTTTTATTAGTGTAGGTTTTTCCCCACTTTTGGTTTTACCTACATGGTTATTAGTCAATTTGTGTAAGGTTGCTAAGGTCATTAGGGGAACACACACTTAATGTGTTTTCTAATTGTGAGTTGATTTGTTACCTTTATGGTGACCTAATTTCTCACTATATTATGTACCTCCTTTGTATTTTTTGGATAATTAGCATATTGAACATTAATTAAGCTCATTCTTGCTCTCACCTATCTTAAGTTTTTCATGCAATTTGTGATGTTCAGATTTCTTGGATCAATCCAACATGGTATCAAAGCTCTAATATAATGGCTAATTTTCCATTTCAAAATCCTTGGTGAGATCTTTTGCATGCATGCATTCCTGGTAGTTTCTTTATTTTTTGATTTTCATAGGTTTGGTGGGATTTCATGGAAATCCATGCAAACTATATAGCTAGAGTCTCCTATCACAAAATGGATAATTTTATCAAATATGGAAGGCATAAAAACCCTAATATAAACTATACACTTTACCTAAATATGGGACAATCACTTTTAGCCATTTTTGGAGGGTTTTAAGGCATTTTTTAGACACTTTATGCATTTTTTTACTACAAGGGTCTCAGATAAGGAGAATATTTATAGGTTTTTTCAAGGTTTTTTGAGTCTCAAATGGTGGGTTCTTAATATATTTTGCAGAGGTTACATTAAAGTTACAGATCTGCCTTAACCCCTAGTCATATGGTGTGGTCACATGAGGTAAGTTCCCAGCTTAGCCC
Source organism: Torreya grandis (assembly GCA_037957365.1). NCBI lineage: Eukaryota > Viridiplantae > Streptophyta > Pinopsida > Cupressales > Taxaceae > Torreya > Torreya grandis. Next base: position 2,153,286 of record JARHVA010001851.1, on the reverse strand, counting down.
TTAGCCCTTGGTCATATGGAAATTAAGCCCATGATCACTTATAACCCAAAAATTCTTAAATTTTGCTTAAGAGAGGCTTAATATTTTATTTTGAAATTCTCTACATAAAAAATTTCTTTGGGGAATTTGATCAAAAAATTTCCACCACTTTTGTTACCAAAATTTTCATGAGAGCAAATTTTCAAACACACATAACTTTTGATCAGTAGCTTAGATTTGAGTGTCATATTATTCAAAAGTTCTTATGTTTTCATGATATATGAATTTGTAAAATTTTTGATCCTTCTACAACCACTTATTTTCATAAATTATACTCTTGGATGTATTATCGATAGAGCCTGACATCCCTCTAAGTTCCTTATACTTACTCATTTATTATTCGAGATGCATTCTCATCAATGTCCAAAACTTAAGGAAATTTCTGAGGTTAAGGACCCTTCATCTAGAATAAATGACTACATTAATGATGGGGACACACCTCTACAATCTCCTTGTCACCTTTCAGATACTGAGGAGTTATTTTATGATCAATTTGCCTCTAGTTTGCTTTTGACATTATAGGGTGAAAGTATAATGACTCAAGACTCATCAGACATTGATCAATTTATTCCATAAGTATATGGCATTCTATAGTCCATTTTATCCTCTACTTCCATTGCACCATCATTATATAGAGTAGTTGTCCCTCTTACTAAGAATGAGGAGTACCATTCCTTAGTTGGAGTTCTATTAGGAACTTGTTGGCCCATTTTTTTATTATTCTAGGGTGATCTAATATTTATTACACCTACATCTAATAGGTTTAATTTAGTGTCATTACATTTAGTTATTGTGCATGATCTTTCCAAAAATATTCCACACTCTACTTTGGACACTACTCAGAGTTATTTATACTTCTACCTCCTTCATCTTCCATTGTAGAATGGGTGGACTTCTAATACACCATTCATGTTATTCCTTTTTTAAAGTGAGGAAACATTATTTTATGTAGATGGAGTTTCTTTAGTCTTTAGGTAGAGGATCTTATCATTTATATTTATCATTCCATGAGCTCTACCGTAGGTACCTTCAACATCTTCTATGGGGACTTAGTTTTACTCTCTATTTGCTTATTTGGTATTAATTTTGGATGCATTTTTTGTTGTGTCAAGCATCCTTAGATCATGCACTTTATCTCTCTTTTATATATTTTAGGAGAGGAGTTTTGTCCTATGGGTTTTTTCCTTTCCTCCACTTTATGGGAATTGTATTATGCTTGGGTACCTTAATAGGCCTAGTTTCTAAGACCCAATTATTCCACCCACCTAGGATATGCTTCAGGGGGTGTTAGTGTAGCCTTTTTCCCACTTCTAGTTTTACCTACATGGTTTTTAGTCAACTTTATTAGGGTTGTTAAGGTCATTAGATGAATACACAATGTATTTTCTAATTGTGAGTTGAGTTGTTACCTTTACTATGACCTAATTTCTCACTATATAATGTACCTCCTTAGTGATTTTTGGCTAATAATCCTATTGGACATTAATCAATCTCACTCTTTCTCTCACCTATCTTAGGTTTTTTTCAATCTATGATGTTCATAGATGCTAGAGCAATATGACACTTTTCAAACCAATAATGCAAACCAAATGATGCAAATGCAAAACCACTTATTACTTCTCTAAAATCAACCTCAACATACTTAATGGGGAGTAACAAATCCTAATGAACCCCCACCTCCCCTTAGGGATGCATATATTAAACTAGTACCTAAACCCCCAATTATTTATAAAACTATTAAAAATTTGTAAAATGAACCCCTTATACCATAAATTGCAAACATTGACATCAGAGGTATACTTCTCACTATCACTTATAATGGATCCATAGATCCTACCTTGCATTTAAATGCTTTTTGAAACCTATAAAAAAAATTGGGTTAAACTTAATACTTTTGTTGAAACCAAAATCTTAGCTACAACTCTCTTATATACACTCTTGATTGGTATAATTAACTTAAAACCCACTCCATCACTAGTTTAGAGGACTTGGTCAATGTATTCATTCAAGAATTCCAAACTGATGATCTTCCCAAAAATAATTTGGCCCATTTTATCAAATGTAAGTAAATAGAATATAAAATGGCATAAGTTTTCATTAAATGATGGAAAGCTTTGTATAATAAAACTAAGCATAATATGGTAGATGATAAACTCTTCCACTTATTCACTAATACTCTTCATAATAAATTAAAATACCATGTTAGGACTCTTTCCCCAAAATCTTTAGAAGAGGGCATTAACCATGCTAAATGTCAATATTTCCTTATACATCAATTATAACCTTCCTACCCTCCAATGGGAACTCACATGCTTGTAAAAACTAAAAATGACATGCAGAAAATGATAGTGTTATGGATACTTATGAAACCATACACACCATCCAAGATATTTATTCAACACTACAATGGAACATGCTTCCTCAATATCACCTAATAAAAACCCTCATCATAGTTCCTTATTTCCTCAAAAACATAATGTAGATGTGCACAACCCTCTTTCCTTAAAAAAAATTCAAAGGCATCTTCCATGACCCTCACCATGAGATCTTGACCCTATATGTCCTATGAAACATTGGTATGATCCCAAAAAATTGTTGGTTTCATGTAAATTGGGTTCATTCTCATGAAACTGATCACTAATTAATAAATATTGTTATGGAATTTCTCCTTGGACCCAAATTTGGCCACGAATCACTTATATGTAAACAACAACAAGCCTATGAAATAACACTTAAGTCTCATAAAACCAAAACTAAAAATTAAGCCTTAAATCAAGACAATACTCATCTAGATATCTATAAATATCCTCTTCCTAACCATCAAAATAACACCAACCAACCTACCCTACCACCAATAATATTAAAAGTACCATAAATTCTAACACCAAAAATGAGAATGTGGTTAAGATGAATAATATGATCGAAGAGTAGTTTCTTATATCAAACCATATCCAACATCTAAACATAACAATTCTCCAACATTCTATATTTTTCAGGATACTTACCCATCACATCTCATTGAATTGGGGCATGTGAAATCAACAAACACATAAGCATCACCTCCAAAAATGAAAGGTGACCATACTTCTCATACCATTGATACAAGTTCTACTCCTCCTCCAACTAAGATACCTCAAGTAGATATCCCTCAAAATTCCCACCAAATTTATTCCATTCAAACACAATAAACACTCTAACAAATAACTACATCACCTAAGATATATCAACCCAATTCAACCAAACCTAATCTAAATATACCTTATAAACACAAATTTAACTACGCATCCAACCCCCCTTAAATGGAATTATTACAATGTTATGCACCTTTATCCACTAATCCTCTAGCAGGTTATGATGAATGTGATCCTATAAAAAAATTCCCATCTTCCATCGTAAATCCATTTTTTATAACTTATGCAAACTTCTCCTCGTCATCGTAATCGACTAATGTAATTACTATTTAAAATGAAAACCCCTCATTCTCTACCTGTGGGGCAAGAAGTTACCTTATCTAGATTGAAATATAACATTCTCTAGTAATGTGAAGAGATGTCTATCCACATTAATGAAATGGTAGACACTTATATTTCACTCAAATTTCCTATCTCTTCCATGATTCTAGATGAGATATTTATTTGTACAGATGACCCCCTCTCTTCATTAACATTCAAATAGGTGATATTTAAGTCAATCATGCTTTAATCAATGAAGGATCAGGCACTTGTGTTGCTTCCATTAATTTTATTAAAACACTTGGATTTTATGAATGTAATCTTAAATACACATAAAGTACTTGTCAAGGATATGATATAAGATACATTCTTCCTCTAGGTTATGTTTGAATTCCCATCACTATTCCTCCCATCATTATTCATGTGAAAGTTATGATATTTAACTTTCCACTTTATTATAATTTAGTACTTGGTTGACCTTAGACACATTACATGAGAGCAGTTGCCTCATCCACATTCCCATGTGTTAAATTTACCCATAATGATGATATATATAAGATACAAGGTGACAGGAACGCTTATAATTTTGAAATAATTACAAGAATGAGGTGTTTTCAAAATCCCTACCCTTGAACCTTTACCTAGAATTCCATTTCATAAATCACAACATTTTAATTATCTCATCAACTCTACTCAAGGTTATAATGGTCATCTTGAATTAATAGGAAACATCCATCCTAACCACCTAAACGTAGATGGTAATGAACCAAATGAGATAAGATTAAATATCAAAACTTTTTATCTCTCTCCTAACATCATTTCTTAATTTCTTCCTTCTCTCCAACCTCTCTCCCTTCAAAAACCTTTGGATGAACTATCGATTACCCTAACTAAAAATACACATTCTATTCACCATGCTTCCTCATCCAATAAAATAATTCATGCATGTAGTATTTACTTATAAATACTTGATTATGATGAGAATACTATCTATATGACCCATTTTTAATTGGATTCATTCATGCTAAAAATATAGAGGTGCTTATATATTGTTAATATTTATTTTAGTCTCTTAGTTCTCTTTTTATTGTTCTTTCTCTTATAGTACCTAATATTAGTTTTTCCTCTATTGTTCATAGCTTAGAGATGGGGAAAACACTTAATACACCTATAGTCACTACTAAACCTCTCAAAAGTATGCTTATGTATCATGCCATGACAAGACCTCATTATTTTTCTAGATACTATGATAGTTATAGTTTACTTCCTCCTCAAATGTTAGACACTCTACTTTGACCCACTGCATAGCCAACCATGCATACAGATGAGCCTAGCCTAAATTAAAATCCAAATTCTTCCTTTATTGGTGATGGTCTTCTACCATTACCTAATCTAAATCCTCTATCATCACAATGGGAAAATGAGACCTATTATGATACCCATAGAGTTTTTTGTCATTACACCATGGATTATTGTGTACATTAGCAGTATTAGGCTTCTTCCTCTACCACTTATGCTAGTATACCTCCACCATCTACTAATAGACATATTTCTTTCTTTCATGGTATATGTAACCATTTTTCTACCCATTACCAATAACTCAGGTAATACATTGATACACTATGTCTACCCATATCACCACCTAAAGACAAAACTATACTACCTCCTAAGCTACTTTCAGAATATATCCTTAAATATGGGGAAGTATATTACCTTTGGAATTAATGAACTACACACCATAATGATATATGTAAAGTATTTCTACAACATATTTAGGATCTTCCATGGCTTACATCTTCATCAGCTCAGCTTCCCTTTCCATTTCATCTACAGGTAAAGGATTATCCTTCCTTGATTCCTACATCTCCTCATAATTTTTAGGACACCTGTTACATTCCTAGCATTGAATAATCCACACAGGAGGTGACTCAAGACATCATCATTTTTATACCACACCTAATTTTTATATAAAGATGATACAACAGGAAGTCTTCTCCCATATTTTTGTGAAGATTGATGAGACTCTAATTAATGTCAGAATTCAACTACATAAGGAAGTATTAGATGTTATGGATGGTATTTTTAGTGATATTTATCAATATTTATGAACACATCATGGTGTTTTATCACATTATTACATGATTTAGCCCTGATTTATGATTATTTAAATATTTTATATGTTATTTTTCATTTTTTATTGGGTTTCATTTATATACATATTTATTTTTCTCTCATGAAATATTTTTATATGGATTTTTCCCAACTTATATTCATGGCATATAATTCTTTTCACGTGGCTTTATCTTTATATCTTTATTCATTTATGATTGCTTGTTATCTTCAATTAAAATAAAGATAATTATTATTTTGGCTTGGTTATTAAACCCACATCCCCATAATATCCTATCTTTACCATATGATTAGTTAACAAGCATCATTCTCATTGTATCACTATATACACATATCTATTTTGATCTCCATCTATCCCCTTTATTTTCTCTCCTCATATTAAGAACACATATAGTTGAGATTTTAGATCACATACTAACTTATAGGAAAGCTAAATTGTTTAGTTAATCATCTCTCTATATATCTTGCTTCTTATAACCAAAAACCAAAGCTTATCAGTGTGTGTCACTTTTGTCATTCATGTTTGGTTATCCAAAAAATCCAAAAAAAGTTAAAAGATAAATAATTTTAATAAAAGGTAATAATTGAAAGGCAAATGAAAAATAAAAAATTCTAAATCACACTAAAATATGTGATTCTTAACACATATCCTATCCTAAATCAAATCTCAAACTCCATAGTTGGCCTCATAATAAATTTGAGGTCTATTAGGGTGTAGTAGATTAGTAGATTGGGATAAGGGAATTCAAAATGATCTATAGTGATACCTACTTTCTCACATAATTACCCAATCTTCACAATAGATTGTCAACTCTATAAGTGATCCTAAGGAACAGGGAACATGTTGTGGGAAAGTAGGTCCATTTTGATTTTTTTGTGTATATAACCTTCATGACTTGATCTTAGTACTCCACTTATTTTCCCATAAAATTATGTCTATTATGAACAAACATATTTTGAATTTTAGGGTCACTAAACTATTAGTGCATTCTTATATTCTTAGTGTCACTCAAGTCTACCAAGGTTTCATTATAGAAACTTGTGTCATGCTTATTCCATTCCATTAATTTACTAAAACAATCCTAATATTCCTCCTTGATGAAAATGCTTTGTTAATTGATCATACTCCTAAAATTATTCCATTTGTGAGTTGCAGTATAAGACCTTGGATAAGACTAGACATTCCTCACAAATTTATCCTTATTTTGAAATAATCATATTCCTTATTCCACCTCAATGGTGTCCCCTTTGTGAGTTGTAATATAATAAAATGGATAGGAACATGCATTCCTCACACAATATTCCTCAAAAAAAAATTTGTTAAGTTTGTTTACCATTTTATTACAAAATTTTCATACCTTCCATCTTGATTTATTATGATTTATCGTATCTTGATTTGGTGTGATTACTTTTCAAACATTTGATTTAACATGTCTTCCATTTTATTACAATTTTTTCATAATTCCCATTTATATTTAGTATGATTTATCTTGGTGAAACTAATATTCAAACATTTTACTTAACGCATCTTCCACTGTTTTACAAAAAAAATTCATACTTCCCATCTTGATTCAATATGATTTATCTTTTTTTAACTTGATGCAATTACTTTTCAAACACTTGATTTAACATGTTTTACATTTTATTACAAATTTTTCATACTTCCCATCTTGAATTAATATGATTTATCTTGTTTTAAATTTGGTATGTTTTCTTTCATTTTGTCATTATTACAAACATTTGCCATTTTTACTATATTTTAATATTTTATTTTACACATTTCCCATTGTGTTTTAGTGTGTATTACATTTTATGATTATTTAATTACTTTTAAAAAAAATTACATTTTATTTTTAACCATGTATGTGTCTCACATAATGCTATAAAATAAATCAAACATCATATATTTTACCAGAGAATATACATCAAAACTAAAACACATGCTAGAATGAAAATAAATACATAAATCCATACATCTGTAATACAAATATAACTCATAATCCAAGAAATGTCCATATACATATGTATCAAGAGTTTAATATAAAATAATACAAATTAAAAATATAATATAAAAATAGCTATATGACTATGCTTTATGATGCCTATCTAGTGATTGAACCACACTACCCATAGATGTTTATGATTGATACCTTTTAATAGTCCATTGTAATGAGGTAGTGTGATATCTGAGACCATCAACCTATTCCTTTAAATTGGCCACTTATGCCTACACACATCCAAGCTCTATAGTAGTGGCCATATGAGTGGCTCATTCCTAGGTTAATGCTTACAAGGATTATACCTCTCTATATCTAACTCTAGGGAGTATTTCAGCCTATCCCCTCATGCTTGTATGTCTCTTGCAACCTCTCCACATAAAAAAAATGAACTAGAATATGCTATGGAAGATGGTACATTAGGATCCTCCATGATAGTGATATCACGCTGTAATAACACCCCATCCAAAATATCATGGTGTTTGGGCCAAACTATTGCACCCCATCTGAGCTCTTCCTTAGTAGTATTTGCAAAAAAAATCAAGTGTACATTAGATCTCTCTCTCTCTCTCTCTCTCACACACACACACACACACACACACACAAACACACACACACACACACACACACACACACACACACACACACACACACACACACACACACACACACACACACACACACACACACACACACAACATCCAAATCTCTAAAGCCTCTATCTACACAAATAAAATATACCAATAAACATCTAGTAATCTATCTAATACTCAAAACACAAACCATTACTTACTAACATTGGTGTCACCAACCATAGTCTCCCCATTAACATGACCTCTTATCACCTCTACTGTAGTCTACCTCCAAGTAAATATAAAAACTAGAGATATCACTCATGTGTGTCAAGGCCATTTTTAAGTCCATATATCTATATCCCAACTCTTTATAGCTTACACTATAGGGTCTCCTTAATTAGCTGCTACCTCCTATGTACCCTGTACCACCCAATAACATTATTATCTATTCTATGCTAATGGGGGAACCTGTAATACATATTTTGGCTTAGAAGTATCCACATCCTCACCTTTACCCTCACCCTCACTTCCCACCATATCCACATTTTTTATAGTTCCCTCCTCAACCTTTATTCAAGCTACCCTTTATTGTTGTGCCTGATCTATCCATGGTCTCACTTGTTGTGGCTAAATCATAGGTATCTCCACTAGTGCTCCTACACCACCTCTACCCCTCATCTCTCTATCATGTCATGCCCAAAAATTAGGCACTAATATATGAGTCTTTAGATTTGGTATGCCAAACTATCCAAGAACATAAGAAACAAGGTGTGGCTCTACCCACCAAGTATAGTTCCCAGTAATGTGGGCATGACCCAAGCCAAAAAAAATAGTAGAACAAGATGGATAACTAGACATAATATTTATATATGAATGCCACATAATATCACCATGTGTGACTATCTGTATTAGTGGGGTATGTGTCACAACATGTATTACATGGTCCTATCACCACCTAGTCACATGAGGTAGCCTAGCATCCATAACATGGGGTAACCCAATTATATCATACTTCAATAATATATCATAGATCTAGATACTTAAAAAAATCATAAGACCCATGGTATTTTTCCATTTAAACAACATCCCATACATATCATGCACTAATTACACCTAAATAATTGATCTTATGTCATATAATGTGTCCTGCTCTAGAATTGACTACATAAGGACACCACATAGAATGAGACTTTCCCATATGACTTATGATAAAGCACACATGATGTCATAATCCATATCATACCCTTTTAAATGTCTATAATAGTTTATATATAAACATTGAACAACTACACTCACTACCTAACAAAATATATCTCTAACCTAGTTGTTTATGAATCTAAAACCCACCTCTCGACCTTAAACTCTGAAGCACCATAGATCATATAAGTACCTACAATGGGTATTCTCAATAGAGCATGGGCATCCTCCAATGTGATCCCCACATTTATAGTAACCCCATACACCTCCTACTAAAATGTGTTGGTTAATCACTCCCATGCTTTGAGGAACATGACAACTAAGTCAACACTCATGGGGATCCAACACATCTCCATAATACCAATAAACCCTAGGAAATATAGCCATACATGATCATCATCATATAGTCTCCAACAAGTCTAGTAACCATGTTGCATCCACTAGGCACCAAAATATCCATCACCTCTACAAATGCCAAATAACATCTAATGTATTATGCCTTGGTAGGAAAATCATAAAAATACATTCTAAAAGTTAAATAATTAACTACTTCATCAATCTATTCTTGATATTTTCTCCCCTTTTCCTATGTAATCGATAAATTTATAATAAGTTATCCCTATTAGCCTATGTATTTGGTCACTTTATACTAAGTCAGCCCTATCAACCTACACAGTCAACCACTTTATATTAAGTTGACTAAGTCACTTTGTATAGTTGGCCACTATAATATTAAGTCATCCCTCTTACCCATTTCTACAAAGTACATCAACTCTCTCCTACATAATTTGCCCATCTTTTAAAACTATGTCAACCACCTTTTGCAGTAATAAGTTAGCCAAGATATACTAAGTTGATCACTTAACCCTTCCCACTAGATCATAACTCTACTATGAAATCAACTATAAAAGTAATACTAAGTTATCCCTCTGCAATGCAATCGACGCCTTTGACCACCCCTCACCTTTTCAACTAAGTCAATTGGGTTGATTCCATTCAACAAAGGTAGTGAATTTTCTAATATTTACCATAAATTCCTTAATAATTTGTTTCTCCTACCATTACCTACTCATTGACTTGCTTAATTCCTAGTCTACCTAAAAATTTCCTAGGGCCAATTCCACTACATGGTTTTTCCCTAATGACTATTTTTTCACAACTATCAATTTTAAAAAAACATTAAAATTATAAATTTAATGCACTACTTACCTAATCTACACCAACAATTGTCGCTATCCATCCTCCATATCGCACCTACCATCTTCTCACCATTATAACTCTTTGGGATCCTATAAGTCTCTTAGAGTTCTATTTTCTTAGAATATAAAAATAACAAATGAAATTATTTTTACCTTATTTATATTTACCATTCAAAATTTTTGACCTCTAGTTTTTGAATTTTTCTCCTAACTTTGTTTCTACTAGATATTTTTCCAAACCATAAGATGTTATAAAATCCTAACTTTCTAGAGAATTTTTTCACATACTATATGTATTTTTGTAAAAAAATTCAAATTTTACCTTAATTTATTAGTCTGCCTAATGTTCCTTACTTTGGATGCCCCCCATCTCTCTCACATCATTTATACTCTACCAAAATAAGGTAAGTAAAGATATGTATTTTTCAATTCTTTCCTTTCAATTATCTTATTTGATCTATACTATAATTTATTTAGCTCAACATTGTTTGTTTCTATGTTCTTTTCTCGAAGCACCATCGCATGTTATAACTACATGCCACATGATAAGATTAGAGTGGGGATTATGTATACACATAATATTATTAAACTTTATCAATTAATGATGATTTATCTTATAATAACCCATTAAGTCTCAACCTATTTGAGTTCATGCCTTAAAGGGTGCATCAAGAAAGGGGTATGCAAGCCTTTGGTTTTTCACAAGATTGTTGTTCCATATACCTCCACCTAAAACCAATACAAACCCTTCTTGTATGTTTCCTTAAGAATTGACACATCTCTTAAAATATTATACAAACAATTCACTACCTCAAATATTTTGTGTCCAAGCCAAAACCCCTTTTACCACCTTTCCAAATGCAGTCAATTAGGTCTGCTTAGTTCTAGGAATTGAGAATGTTATGGGACTACGTTGTCCAACTAACTTAGTTTGAGACCTAACTAATATATTTTCCAACTAACTAGATTGACTGGGTCAACTACATCATCTAAAATTTTATAAGGTTTTAGGGTGAAATCAAGTTATATATACACATCCTTCACCACATTTCTAATAGAGATAATAATTTATTTATGTTTCTTTATCTACTTATCTACCATTCTACTTGAGGAGTCATTGCTTAGGGTTAAATACTTCTTTGAAAATAATATTGTCTTGTGGAAGTGTCTTGGATACATAGGAGAAGACTTGTATCATAGATATAACCTATCCTTATAATCCTTACAAACCATAACAACCTCTTGCAAAGCATTATTGGCCAAGGGAGAGATTGAGACTTGATGGGTTTATCTTCAAGGTAAGTATTATTAACTCTTACTCTTCTATTGTTAGTACATATATTTTCATGTATAATGGCTAATGAATGTATTATCTCTCCTTTCTTAGGATTACCTATACATTTATTTGATTAGAGTTCTTATTTACATTTTTATTGTTTCTATTTATCCCCCATTTGTGTGACAAGCTTTAGTGAACACTAGATTAGATTTAATTTACTTTGTTATTGCATTAAAACATCAAGACCTAGCTAGGGTTATTATGTTGTGTTGCTTGGATAGAGGATTTGGAACCCTATCTAGCCATGCCATATGATAAGATATACCTTAGGTAGGTTTAACACATCCTTATTGGTCATGAACCTGATTATCTATGTATTGCTAGTGGTATAGTTAGCTAATTTATCTTCTCTGAGATAGGATTGATTTTTAGATAAAATTCACTTTTACTTACATAAACCTTATACCCAATGGTATATATAGAAATAAAAGTGTAATTAATTCCTAGATTATATGTTCAAATAAATAGATCACTCAAAACATTAGGTGACTATTGGCTCCATCCAAACCATACTATCATCAAAATTGAGGGTAAATTGGTACCTAGGCATGCACCTATCAATTTATCTAATCAAGAGATAACTTTAAAAATATATAATATTTTGGATGATAATATGAGGAAGGTGATATTGGATAAATATCATAATACACCCCTCAACATTGGGAGGTAAAAGTTATAAAACTAGGACTAGTTGGAAAATAATTCAAAACATAAGGGTTTATTCAAATTTGGATAGGCCGAATTCAGATATTTGGATCCTAGGAAGGTGATAAATTAAGAAATAAATAAGTTCCACAATTAATTCAAGCATGATTATGGCCATCAAGAATGAGCATGAATTGACTTTTCTCAATCCTAAGTATGATTTTAATGTTTATTTAAGGATGAGAAAGGATTAAATGTCTATAAGGATCAATTAGATGATTCAATATGATTCATACATAATGAGAGAAGATGAAATTAAGATAGAGGAGGAAAAAAACTCTAGACAAGTTAGGCAACCTCACGTAAAGGAGGAAAAAGAGAATAAATTGATTAGTAGTTGAGGAAAAGCATTCTAAAAAATGTCCCAAATCCAAAGAAGTTAAAGCAATAGACTATGGACATAGGGGAATCCCTAATACCAAAGATCATAGTTGCATTAATTTTGATGGTTAAAATATCACCACCTCAAGCTCTAATAGTAATTAATCCCCTTATCCTTCTACATTACACATAAAATCCACCCATTTTTTAGTAACCTATGTAAGAAGATTTCTTCCTAACTCTTATTTAACCCTAAATTTAGATAAGTGGATATCTAAGGTTAAGGGGTATTGTATTTAGTTTTAAAAAAGGATGGTAAACTAACAGAATGA